>PVKB01002813.1:0-247979 GCA_004027205.1 Ctenodactylus gundi
GACAACTGACATGGTAACTGCCATTCTGCGCATTTGCAACTGCCCCCAAGAAAGAGGAGAGCTTGTCAGGACAGCCTTGCTCTGGGTGGAGCGCCCACTGCTCCACGTTCTGGGCTCCAAGAGGCTCAGAAAGCACCAGATGGAGGGTGCCTCTGCCCGCAGCTGGACCTGGGCTCCTGGGCAGGCGCCGAGCCACGTTCATGGCTGTGCTGAAGAGGGGACCTGGGGCTGGAGGAATGGCTCAGCGGTTAAAGCGCTTGAACAAGCGCTAAGCCAAGCTCTAAGGACCCAAGTTCGATTCCCCAGCTGGGCGTGGTGGCGCACGCCTGTAATCCCAGCACTTGGGAGGCTGAGGCAGGAGGATTGCCGTGAGTCCAAGGCCAGCCTGGGCTCCACAGTGAGTTTAAGACCAGCCTGGACCACAGAGCGAGACCCTGTCTCAAAAAAAAAAAAAAAAAAAAAGACGGGACCTGAGTCAAATGCATGTGGAGCACGGGGTAAGCATATCCCTGAAAAGAGGCGGGATTAGAAGGAGCGATGAGCAAGTGCCCACCTTGCTGATGCCCAGCTCACAGATGTATTTCCACACTTCATGTGAAGAAGCAAATGAACTATTCCTTTGTATCATCGGATTTTGTTTGCTTTCTCGCGCGGCCTCCGCCTATAAGGGTCAAAACATAAGAGATCTCAAAAAGAATACTGACAAAGTGCTTTTGAGGCAATTTGTACTCAGGCAAACCAGCAGCAGGACATATTTTATTTAATAAAAATTGCCAACTTTACTATTTTTTCTTTTTTCACTATTTTGGATTCAATTTTTTTTGTGTGAGACAATCGCATTCTGTAGTTGAGGCTGGTCCTGAACTATATAGCTCAGGCTGGCCTTGAGCTCTCAGTAATCCTCCTGCCTCAGTCTCCCATGTGTTGTGACTACACGTGTGCAGCACCTCATGCAACTTATGTGGTGCTGGCGAATCAACTCAGGGCCTTGAGCTTCTAGGAAAGTGTCTTTACTGCTGAGCTGCACCCGAACCCCAAAGAAACTTTTATAAAATGACTTATGGTGACACATTCTCAATTATGCCTTACCTTGCTTTGTAGGAATTTAAAACACTGTTGGTTAAGCACCTCTACAAACTCAGATTCAAAATCCTGGTCACTATACCAGGCCCCACCCGTCACAGAGCGGTCCGGCTGCAGGTTGTACAGCATATACACTTTCTTCTTGGAGGCCTGGGAAGGAATATGTTCACTTAGTGTGTTCATAAGAATTTCCAAAAAACTAGCTTGAAAAAATAAATTTTGTTCTACAACAGTTTTTTTTTTTAATTTTTACTTATTTTTGTGGTACTTGAGACAGAGCCCAGGGCTTTCCTTCACACTGACCTACATCCCCAGCCCATATTTAGTTCTGAATTTGAGAAAGGGTCTTGCCAAGTTAGTTGTCCAACTTGGGCTTCAAGTTGTGACCCTCCCATAGCAGCCTCCCAGAATACTGGGATTACAGGCTTGTGCATGGGGCTCCTTACTACAACAGTTTTAGATAAACAGAAATTTATTGCAAAAATAGCAGAGAGTTCCTCTATACGTCTCACACATCTCGAATTAGCATGGAACACTTCTCATAATGACTACTGACACATCTTTTTTCAAGAAGGGCTTCCACTACATTGTCTAGGCTGCTCTTCGACTGGAACTCCTGGAACTCCTCCTGAGTCGCCTGAGGAGCTAGGTTTATGGGCCCTTGCCACTGCATCCAATTTGACACATCATTAGTAAACACAGCCCAGTTATTCAGATCTCAGTTTTTCCCTGTCTTTTTTCTGTTCCAAGATCCCGTCGGTTACCCACATTACATATAGCTGTCATTTCTCCCTGGCTCCTTTTGTCTGTGACATTTTCTGATTCACGCTGGAATAAACTCAAGGACATTACTTTATACATTGAGTTACAATCCAGTACAACTTTGTCATTCCGATTCCATCGCCTGTGGGCGCTGGAAGCTCTTTGGCGGGCACCTGTATCCTTGTGCCACAGCGCCTTCCCACTCTCTACAAGAGGTCAGGGTCACCTCAGATGCTCCCTGCTGAAGGGCACGTCAGATATTACTCCAAGGAGCCCTGGCTCGTGTTACTGGAGAATGGCTCGTGTTACTGGAGAATTGTGTTAGAAACCAAGACTTGGGTGCTGGGTGAGTTCACTGCAGGCGGGCTGCCACTGCTCCTAGACGTTCTCAGGAGACTGAGCAGCCAATCTGTGTGCACATATCATAAATATTTCTATGTGTGATCATCTGCATTACATCAAGCATGATTTCCTTTGCTTTTTTTTCTTTTCAGACAGGGTCGCACTCTGTAGCCCAGGGTGGTCCTGAACTCACTATAAAGCCCAGCTTGGCTCTGGTCTCGTGGCAATCCTCCTGCCTCAGTCTCCCAAGTGCTGGCACTTGGACTTCAGGCATGTGCCACCACGCTCGGCTAAAGCATGATTTCATACTGAGTTCCCAATCTAACCCATCCCCAAGCAATCAATTTGGCCCCGCCTCTCACCTACCTATACCCAAAGGCAGGAAACCCACATCTCGGGCCAATCCGACGGCAGGCTTGGGGGAGGGGACCTGTGCTTTTAACCTGTGACAGAACTACATGGAGGCCAACAGCACCCACCATGCACATAAATGTTTAACTCCAGGACACTATGAATGGCAGGATCAAAATGACTAACCACCACCCTAGCAGGAAAGAACTTCATCAATTCAAGTACAATGTTTACGTATATTTCTTCTGGTCTTTAGTTTTATAGACACCATGCTTTTTTTGAGACAAAGTCTTGCAATGTAGTTCAGGCTGGCCTTAAACCTGTTATATAGTCTGTAGTCCATCCAGGCTAGCCTCAAACTCAAGATCCTCCTGCCTCGGCCTCCCAAATGCTTGAATGACAGGCATGTGCCACCATGCCCAGCTTTTATCTAGTGTTTTAAAATCACAACATAAACTAAAGTATAAAACCTGAAATAGTATCTCACTCCCTGAAGCCACCAAGGTCGCACAGGCTCTCCTGCTTCCTCCTTGCTGGCTGCCCTCGAGGCAACCCCTCCAACATGAAGAAGATCCTGGACAGGGTGGGAACCAAGGCAGGCAAAGACTGGCTTAATAAGGTCATCAGTGAAGTGAATAGGAAAAACACTGAAGGTGCAATGGCGCCCAGGGCACTGGCCCGCTTGCCAGTGTGCCAGCTGGTAGGGCTGCAGCTGGCTCTTCTGCCCGCTGCTGGTCGCCCCTGTGGCAGCAGAGGAGGAGGAGGAATGCAAGAAGTCAGATGACAACAGGACGTATGGCCTGTTTGATTAAATTCCTTGCTGTCCTCTGCAAATAAAGCATTTTGATATACCTTGAAAAAAAAAACTTGAAATACACTTAGAACAAGAAACAGAAGTGAATTATTTAGGGGAGGAAAAACTACTCACCGCTACAGACTTAACAGCTTTGATGAGTTTTTTACTTTCCAAATTCTTCAGAATTTTATTAATTTCTGTTAATGGCAAGTTACTTTTATAACGAATATCCCTGCTCCATATTCCTGTAAGAAAGTAAAGCTGAACTCCAGTGCTTATGGATTCTGGTCCATTGCTGTAGCTAGTTCTCTCTCCAAAGCTATTTAACAATAAAGCAGATGGCAAGTCCTTTGACAAAGGTTCCATTCCCCCTTCCGCAACACTGGGGTTGAACCAGGGCCTTCCCATGAAGCTGCACTCCGCAGCCCTTACTAGTTTGTATTCTGGGACAGGGTCTTGCTGTGGGACGAAGCTGCCCAGGCTGGGCTTGACTTTCTGCCTCAGCTTCAGAGACGACTGGATTATATGTATAGAGGTAGTACCACCATGCCTGCTGATAAGGAGTTTTATGTAACTGTGTCTTCGGAAATTTAAGTAACCTAAAGAACTTTAGATAAATAAACAAATTTGTGGAGAGAGAAATGGGACCTGGTGGGGACGGGCTGAGAGGGTGGGAAGGGGAAAGGGACATGATATTTAAATTAAAGACAGACAGAAGTATGTAAAACAACAAATAAGCACATACTTTATACTTTTAACTGGAGATTTGACATCCCAGGGGGACATCTTTTTAAAACCATGAGCTGGTCGTGGTAGCACACACCTCTAATTCCAGCACTACAAGACTGAGCCAGGAGAATACAAGTTTACCCCCAACCGGGGCAACTTAGTGCCAAGGCCTGGGCTCAAAAAACAAGGCAAAACCAAAACTGAAGTTTTGAATAGATCATTCATTCAGGTGGCTCAGAATCCATAGGGTTTATTTCCAGCTCCTGTCTCCCTCAAGGCAACAATAGCATCACTATGGGATATATGTGTGTTAGGTGCGATATTCTGCTCCCTTCCCGCCCTGCTCACACTCTCTCACTCACTCTCTCTCTCTCTCTCTCTCTCTCTCTCTCTCTCTCTCTCTCTCTCACACACACACACACACAAACAAAACAGAGGAGGACCCTACAGCTTTACCTGCCCTGCCCGTCCCACGCTCACCTTTAATTGAATCTAGGACTTTATAATGAGCTTTACATGCCCTGCCCCCGCCCCCGCGCTCACCTTTATTCCCAGCATCCTCTATAATCTGGTATACCAGCTTTTCTTGGTTATCTGATCCCTTCATTTTACTGCAGGGGAATAAAGTAGAATTAAAAAGGGAAAAGGGTATAGGATAATCTAATAATCTACAGAACTACTTAAATGAATTAGCAGACAGGGCTGTCACATGGATGTATTTACCAAAAGAAGGGCTTACCTTAGCAAGAATGAGACAGAGCTGTATGTACCAACATGAAAAGATGTCCAAGATTTAGTAAGTGAAAAACAAGTTACAAAACAGTATGGATAGCATGATCCCATTTTTATTAAAAAAAGAAAAAAGAAAAAGAGATTATATGTAAATATATAGTATATCAATATATAATCACCTGTGAGCATGTAGATATCTATCTAAACGGAAGCACATACCCAGTCACTACGAGCAGCGACTTTGGGAAACGAAGCATGTGACAGGAAGCAGGATGACAGCAGACAAGCTTACGTTATTGGGGCTGGCATTACTTCTTTTTGTATTAGCTTTTTTCTAACACACATTACTTTTGTAATCATTACATTTTTCTTAAAATTAAAAAATAAGTGCTTACCCGGCATTCTGAGAGTCCTTTATTCTATATAAAAGGCCTGTATTGCTCCTTAAGAGATCCAACTGACCCTAAAGTTTAAAAAAAAAAAAAAAGAAAGAAAATAGAAGCTAATTATTTTGGAGACATATCAATCCTAATGTCAAATGTTAATGCATTAGGTTTTTTTTTATTATGCAGACTAAACTATTCTATTTCCCTCATTTACTTCTCAGTTTCTTACCTAAGTTTTTGTCTATGTATCACATTCAATGTACTTTTCAAAATTTACTTATCTCAAAATAACACTTGTATCCCACAGTCTAGATGTTGGTTAAGTGACCAGTGCATACGTTTTTGTTGTGGTGGTTATAGTGGAGATCCAGCCCAGGGCCTTCACACTGAGCTACCTATACACCCATTATCACCTCTGATTTTGAGACAGGGTCTTACTAAGTCAGTGACGTGTACAGGCTAGACTTGAACTTGCAACCTTTCTGCCTCAGTCTCCCAGAGCGCTGGCATAAAAATTTTTTTAAAGGAGCTTTAAGAAAATACTTCAATACAAATGAATTCAAGTTATATATACGAAGAAAATATAATAAAAATAAAAACAATTTGTTTAAGCTGGGTTTGGGCTCACATGCCTGTAAGGACTGTGCCAGGGATCATGATTGCTTTTTTGAAGGGAATAAAACCTTTTTTGTTTGTGGGACCTCACCCACACTAGTTAGGTACTCTGTCACTGAGCCACATCCCCAGCCCAAAGCACAAATGCTGAAAGGGAAGAACTTAGCGAGTTCCAATGCCACCCAGAGGGCACTGAGGAGGAGGTTAAGGGTACATGGTCCTCGGAGAAGCCTCTCTGGCCCAGCCTGGTGACAGAGTCCCAAAGGACAGCAGGGGTTTAGTCTGAAAAAGGGAAGGGTCTTCCAAGAGAGCAGCACAGGAGCATGACGTGACAGGAACAGAAAAACAGCCCACTCCCCTGACTCCTCCTTTGGAGGCAGAGTGGTGGCGGACACAGGCTGCTGCGAGAGGCAGGGCACGCAGGGTATGAACCCCAGCGTGGTGTCACAGGTGTGAGAACAGTGACTTGGTCAGACCTGCATGTCAGACAGGCAGGGCTGGCTGCTCTGAGGCGGGAGTCAGAGAAGCGGCAGGAATGCCCCTGCAGTGGTCTTGGTAAAAGCGAAGAGCCCGAACACAGGCAGGAGGAGCAGGAACAGAGACCCAGGCAAACAAGCGCAGTGTTCAAGAGCTAAGACCAGCAACACCTAGTGACTTGACTGCATATCGTAACAGCTCTCCTCCTGCCTGTGACGGCAGCGGACAGGACCAGCAGGGGTGGCAGCTGCAGAGGTGGTAGAAGGCAGGGAGGACCTGAGGATTAGCTTTGGTCAGAAGGAAAAGGGCTAAGAGGGAAGTCAGGAGACAGAGAACAGCACTTCCACATCACCACCAGCAAGCTCCTCTATCCTTTCTGGAGCTGTAAACTTTTTCTATTTTATTTTATTTTTTGCACTGCTGGGGACAGAAATCAGGACATGTGAAGTATACTACATCCCATCCCATTTAAGAGAGAGTCTTGCTAAGTCACGCTGTTGCCCAGGCTGGGCTCAAACTTGTGACTGTCCTGCTGTGGTAGAGGGCCCAGCAAAGACTTTTACCATGGTAAGAGAGCTGGAAATGCCTAACTCTCCTTTTAATTTAAGGTGAAACAGAGTTCATCAACCTGGCCCACTGCTTGTTGGAACAAAGCCACATCCCTGTTCATGTATAAACACCCACAGCTATGACAGTTGGGTGGTTGTGACAGAAACAATATGGCCCACATAGCCTAAAAGATGTACTATCTAATACTTCAGAGAAAGTTTGCCAGTTTGGGCTGAAAAGTTGATAAGAATGGTTTAACAAATGATTTGCCAGTCTCAAATCTCCATATCCTAGAAAATTAGATATTTAGAAATTTATCTTAGAAATTTTACAAAGGGGGCAGATTTTTAAAACAAATTATTCAGATGAGGCCTAGTGCAGAACTCTTTCGCCTAATTACTGATAAAACCAAGTGGGAATAACTTCAGGAAATAGGACTTGTGTCAATGGGAGAAAGGAAGAAGTGGAGGCCTAGCAGGAAGCACCACTTGGTGGAGAGTTTTGGATTTTGGGGATAGGGTCTCGTTCTGTAACCAAGGCCACTCCTGAAAGGTAGGTGTTCTGTAAAGCTGGAAGAGAAAGTATCAGACCAAGGTTCTCACCGGGCAGGAGCAGGTAGGAGTAGGCAGAAGTGCTTTCCTCAACGGTCATACCACTGTACAGCGGCTGGGTGGCTGAGAGCTGTGCTTCCTCCCAGAGGCCCCGTACTCTGACCCTCAGAGGGACTCATTCCTACCCCTGGACTCAGGGACGACACCAAAAATGGAGAGGAGACATACGTTTCAAAGAACAGTCCTGTTTGGGTCCTGGCAGCAGGAACAGACCATGCCCATGAGCCCTTAAGCACCAATTAGGTTAATAAACACAAAAAATATAACAAAAATAATTTATTTTGTTTTATCAAGTGATGCATAATTATTTCTTCCTTCAACTCAGGCAGTCTGAGCTTTTTCCTGTCTGGGAGTCTTACTAGATATAAACTAACACACTTTCTGGTTTTATGGCTGGTGTATTAGGATTCATCAAAGAAAAAGATATATATCACATACACATATATCTGTCCCTAGGAAGAGATTTATCCTTAGGTATCCGTTCCTATGATCACAGAGGCTCAGAAGTCCTGTGATCTGCTCTGTGTAAGTGGGAGCTCCAGGAAAGTCAGCAGTATCATTCTAGCCCTGAGAGCCAGCATCGATCCCTGGGCAAGGCTGGCACCCCGAGAACGAAGAGCACTACGGGCAGAAGATGGCAAAGCCCAGATCAGCCAGTCAGGCCAAGAGGAGATCCATCTTCCTTTGCCTGTGTTCTGTGCAGGCCCGCGCTGGGTTAGATGGTACCCACTCACACTGAGGGGCACCAACTGCTTCACTCAGCTCACAGATCCAAATGCTACTCTCTTCCAGGTCATTTTCAGAACTATTTAGCAAGCTGTTATGGCTTCGCTACAAAGTATCTCCCCAAAGCCTCTGTATTTGGATGTTGTGCATTACCTACAGATATTCTGCACTGTTGGGGAGTAGGGCCTGGTCAAAGGGGGAGGAATACTGGAGCTTCACCCACAAGGGTAACTCCAGCCTTCTTCCAGGGCTTAGCTTCTCATTGGATGTGAAGAGCTCGCTGCTGGCTCGCCTCTGCCATGTGCTTCCATTCTTGCCAGTCTCCCATAAATGCACTGTGTGAGACCTTCTGAAATTAAGTTAAAATATATCTTTCCTGCCTTAAGTCGTGGATATTGGGTATTCTGTCCCAGACATGAGAAAGTAACTAAGACACCAACTACAGGGAGTCCCATCTCCAGTCAAGCTGACAAATAAACTTCACCATTGCAAGTACACAATGGGGCTGGAGGATTAGCACAGTGGATAGAGTGGTTGCCCAGCAAGCACTAGGCCCTGCGTTCAATTCCCCAGCTCCACATAAGTTGGGCATGGTGGTCTATGCCTGTAATCCTAGCACCTGGGAGAATGAGGCAGGCCGATTGCTGTGCCTTTGAGGCCAGCATGGGCCACAAAGTGAGTTCGAGACCAGTTGGACTACAAGAAAAAATCAAGTTCCCAACGGGCAGCAGAGACCATCATAATACCTAAGTAATTACACAAAGAAGCAGGAGTCTCCTTACCATGGACAGCAGCCTGTTGATGGCCACTGCCCGCTGCTGGGCTTCTATGTGAGGCATTTCATTCTGAATTACTTGGTCTGTGATTCCATGCGGGAACTGGTGACACAGTTCAATAATCCTAAACACAAAGGTTTGAATGACATCACTCATATCATTATAAGAGGTGGTGTGGGAGGGGGATGACAAAAATGCAACATCTCGAAATTGTGCCTTTTCCCCATCTGGGTTTTGAACCAAAGCATGCTAAAAACCGAGGAAGATACTTTATTAATGGTAGTTAACCAAGAGAGTTTTTTCCTCACAAACGTAAACTTTACATCAGAGCAAAGACTAATAAAAACAGAAAATTAAAGCTGAAACATTAAAGCTGAAATTTCCAATAACGGCAGCTGGACTGCATAGAACAGCCTCAAGGCAAAGTCCGAATGCCAGAGGCAAATACGGGCAGTTGCAGTGCAAAGCCGAATTTGCCTGTCTGGGGATGTCCTAGTCTACCAAACAAATCCATGACTTGTTTTAGGATTAATAAATATATTTTTGCCTTGCATGCGCAGAGCCCTGGGTTCAATTCCTCAGCACCACACAAAGCTGGGCATAGTGGCGCACGCCTGTAATCCCAGCACTCGGGAGGCTGAGGCAGGCGGATTGTCCTGAGTCCAGTGGCAGCCTGGGCTACACCAGTGAGTTCAGAACCAGCCTGGGCTGCAGAGCGACGTCCCGTCTCAAATAAATAAACAAACAAACAGCTCACAGCGCTAGAAAAATGTGGGCTCATTTAAAACTATAAGTAAGAACTGGCAGTGCGCTGGTGAACCGCACAAAATCGGGGGAGGCCTCGGGTGCCCGAACGCTGACCACGGCGCAGCGTCAACGGCCAGTACCAGGCAACGCCGCAAGCCCCTCTTGAACGCCGAGGCGGGGAGTGACCAGAACCACCACACTCGGTGACTGCCCCAACTCCCCCGCTCTGCCGAGGGCGCCCAGAGAAGTGGTCGCGCTGCCCCAACGACAGGCCGCCGAGGGGCATCCCGAGCCGAACACCGAGCCTCCCTGCCTTACCTGTTTTCTATTTCGACCGGATCCGCGTCGGGCGGCTGCACCTTCACCTTCACCTCCGCCATGAGGCTGCAGTCCCAGACACTGGAAGACGACAGACTCCAGAAGCCAGCCCGAAAACCACACGCGCCCACAGGGCAGCGCCGGCCAAGAAGGAAGGGGCCTGCCCCTCGAGTCGCAGCCGGTCCTTCTTTGGTCCGTCGCTTTGAGGTGGCCGAGCTGCGCCTGCTCCGCGCTCCTCGCCGGCGCAGCTGCACCCTCTTATCCTGGTGGGGAATGTCAATACCTGTAAGGGCAAAAGGACCTGGTGGCATCACGCTGAGCGGGTCGAGGCCTTTTAGCTTTTTCTAGCCTTGGAGAAGGCATATCTTTGAACACCTACGACAAAGCCCCCTGAAGAAAGCAGCGGCGGTTCTAGTCTCCCCGCCCGGTGGTGGGGCGGAGCCAGTTGCTAGGAAGCTGGAGTCCCCGCCAATCACCTGCCCAGCTCTCCGTGGGCGGGGCGCCCCTCGCCGCGTCTGTGGTAACCCGGCGGCTGCGGAGCCGAAGGCGAGGGGTGGTGAGAAGCAGGCCGCGGGGTTGCGGGGGATGGAGGTGACTCCGGGGTGCAGATCTCGGTCTCTGCTGAGGAGGAGGAGGAAGGTCTCGCTCTCTCCAACCAAAGACTGCAGGCGTCCTTGACCGCCCCTGATGGGCGGGGGAAGGGCCGCCCTGGGTTCTGAACCCCGCGGCGAGGTGCTGGTTGGGGGGGTGGGAAGTGGGGGGTGATGGTGGGGCTGTGGACTACGCTGCGCACAGTCAGCCTTAGCCTCCCATTCGCCTTGAGGCCCGTGGGCCACCCCAGCCCCCGGAGGCGGCCAGCTGCTGGTTCCCGCGCGCGAAACATTTTCTTCTTAGCTGTATTTCGTTGTCTATATTTTAATGCCTATTTCTAAACAGTTTTTCCAAGTATTTTAATTGTGGCTGCCTCTTGCTCGAATGGAAATGTCTGAGCAAGTCCCCCCACGTCCAGCCACACTTCTGTAGGGCCTGATGCGGCCATGTCGTATCTGCGGTTCGTATCCTCAGCCCTCAGGCTGGAACTACCCAAGGCATCAAGTCCCCTTCGCCCTTAAGTTTAGTCATCCCACGGTTAAAAAGAACATATGAAGTGATAACCAGAGCCGGGGGAAGGGACAGGGAGGGAGTGGGAGGGTAAAAGATGGGAAGGGATTGTGAAGTCGATATGATACATAGATGTAGGAAACACCCAAATTCATTGTAAATACTATGTATTACATTTGTATATTAATAAAAATAGTGGGGGAAAAAGAAGCCTCTTAAGACTCAAGCCACAAAGATGCTTAAAGCAACATTACTGAGCTACAGGTGTGGTTCAGAGGTTAAAGTGTAAGCCCAGCAAAGGGGAGACCCGGGATTTCCCAGCACCACATAAACCAGGCATACTGGTCACACACGCACTTGGGAGGCTGAGGCAAGAGGATTGCACTGAATTCGAGGCCAGCCTGGGCTCCATGGTGATTTCAGGACCAGCCTGGACTACAGAGCGAGACCCTGTCAAAAAAATGATAATAATTTCTTCCTTCATTCATGCTCCTAGCTTAGAAATGCTGGAAACCCTCGACAGCAAAATGTACAGCTGAAAGGTAGTAAATTACTGCAGGAAAAGCGGGATAATGCTTGTGAGTGGCATAGTGGCAGTATTTTCTTTTGGTTTTACCACTTCTGCTGCGTTTAAGCAAGGTGGTGCACCTCAGTTCTTGTGTTCAGATCCGCACACACAACGGAATGTGTTTTGTCTCGTCCTCTGCTGTAAGGAGAGAATATGGCCGCTGGTTCCGTGTGCGTCCCGCAGATCGTGCCCCTGCGAGTGCCTCCCCCTGGGAAAGCTAACCATGAGATTGATAACAACACGCTTTTGGAAATGAAATCAGGTAGGAATCCCATGCACTTAAGATTCCTAAAAAAAAAAAAAAAGAAAAACCATTGTGATATTCCTTGTATCCATGTGGTTGCTGACTGACCTCTTTGCATGATTTCTGTAATCAGGACTTCCAAGAAGTTTGTAAAACCACCATGATTTGAAACAACGTGGTTCCTAGATGTGGGATAGATAGAGTGGTATATATTTAGATAAAAAAGGTTAGCATGGACTCCACTTTCGCTTGGCTCAGTAAGGAGTTGCAGCACTATTCCTGACTCACCTTAGCCAATAGAACATGTCTGGTTGCTTCCCCAAACAGTCCCAGAATGTTCACTGTTTTTCACTATTTGACCTGTGGTAAGGTGCTTGCCTCACAAGCACAAGGCTCTGAGTTCGATTTCCCAGTAACACATAAGCTGGGCATGGTGGCGTACCCATGTAATCCCAGCACTGAGGAGGCTGAGTCAGGAGGATTGCCTTGAGTCCAAGGTCAGCCTGGGCTATGTCTGTTAGAGATCAGGACTGACTTGGTCTACAGAATGAGACCCTATCTCAAAAAAAAAAGATTCTTTTTTTTTTTTTTTTTGCCCTACTCACAAAGGCTTTACCAGAAGGACTTGCTAGTTTGGTGTTCATGACAGTTTTCCTGTTTTGAATTTTTCAGACACCCCAGAAGTCAACATATATTACACACTGGATGGCAGCAAACCTGAGTTGCTAAAGCGAATCGGTTACGGTGAAAATAATACATTCAAGTATACAAAGCCAATCACTCTGCCTGACGGGAAGATACTAGTTAAAGCAGTTGCAGTCTCTAAGTAAGTTAAGGGCAGAGGGACTGAACTCGTTTGTAATACAATAGCTTTGTGTTCTCCTTTTATTTCTTCCTATAAGAATCAGTGCTGCATTAAAAGAGCATTAATTATTAGCTTATGGTGCTGGAGGAATGGCCCAGCGGTTAGTGCAAGGTCCTGAGTTTGATTCCCCAGCACCACATTAAGCCAAGCATGGTGGCGCATGGGAACATAGTAATTTCAGGAGCAGCCTGGGCTACAAAGTGACGCTCTGTCTCAAAACAAAATTATGAACTTTGGTTACATAAACGCAAAATTTATATGTTTTACTTGACCTTTATCACAAGTGTACATCTCAGTGAATATGTATATATACATATATATATTTATATATTTTGTTGGTACTGAGGTTGAGTCCGGCACCTTCATACTAAGCTACTTCCCTAGCCCTTTTTAATTGTTTTTTTAATTTTTGATTTTGAGGCATCATCTCACTAACTTCCCAGGTGGAGCTCAAACTTGAGATCCTCCTGCCTCAGCCTCCCAGACAGCTGTAATTACATGGGCTGGGGAGACTCCAAGGAGTTCGCATGGCTCTTGGAAAGCCCCGTGCCCAGGGTGGTCCCCAGGATGTGGCCCGCAGCCACCGTCCTCATTTTCATTTTGTCCCGACTGCATTGACCTTCAAAGCTACTGTCATTTCAACCTCGGGGACATCAGCAACTTCCTTCCGCCTGTATCCTCTTTTCCCTTCTCAGGGGCTTTCCCCCATTGTCAACTGTAGGAACAATACCTAATCTAGAAGCCTTCGCCATCCATTTTGAGAGAGAAAAAAATCCCTCCGATGTTTTGTGAGTCTGTGTGACTGTGCTGGAGTAGCCACTGTGTTCAGCAGGACAGGGGTGGCCGCCATGGAGAACACGCTTGAGCCCTGCAAACACGCCACTGGCTATGCTGCTGGGTGGCTTTGCCAGGAGAGTCACAACTGGTATGCCAAACCTCGTGGCTATGGCATCTGCAGACCTGCCCCTCGTACACATAGTTACATTTACTACGCAGTGGAATGTGTGGCCTTTTCTTACTTGTGGAGTTAAGTCTATTAAAATGTGTCGTCTCAGTGGTCATTAAAGATGAAGAAGCTAAGTGCTCTTGTACGCTCATATCTTGAGGCCTCTGCAGAAGCTACAGAATTCCCCCCAGCAGAGCCCTGTCAGTCCTCAGATTTGGACTTTAAGGCCCTGCGTTTTGGGTAGTTTGTTACACAGCATTACATCACCCACATGAGAATGGACTAGTAAAAAGCTACAAAAATTATGTTTTAATTTCCTCAATTTAAAATATATAATTTTTGAGGTAGGGTCTCTCTCTGTAGTCCCAGCTGGTCCTGAACTCACTGTGTAACCCAGGCTGGTTTCAGTCTCGGGGCAGTCCTCCTGCCTCAGCCTCCAGAGTGCTGGGAGTCCATGCGTGTGCCTCCACACCAGCCAATCTTTATGTGGTGCTGGGAAATGAGCCCACAGCCTTGAGCATGCTCGGCACATGCTCACTGCACTAGTTACTACACCGCCAGCTCCCAGCACCTAAGTACGTAAACTTCGAAGCTAGTCCACGGGACTCTGAGTGGAGTCATCTCAGTTGTGGGCCGCCTGCTCTTTGGATCTTTGTGTAATACAGGCTCATTCTCCTTCTCCTTCTAACCCAATCTCCAGAGACCACAGGCAGAGCGGAGTTGTGACCAAGGTGTTCCAGGTAGACTCGGGGCTGCCCAGCACAGCCTCCTCCGGAGACAAGGTTGAAGCCGTTCTCAGAGGCTCTGCAAAGCAGGCAAGTGACAGGACTGTGGCGGTTCACCTCCCTGTTCTGGGCTCCTTCCTTCACACTGAAACATTTTTTCTGTCATGTCTGCTCCTGGTCGGGTCCTTATATCATTACAGTCTGCATCGCTGGGCCCAGTGGCACAGTACTGTAATCCCCCCACGCTTGTAGGCTGAGGCAGGAGGACTGCAATTCAAGATCAGCAACTTAGACTATAATCCTAACGCTCAGGAGGCCGAGGCAGGAGGATTGCCATGTGCTGGAGGCCAGCCTGGCTCCCTACTGAGTTCAGGACCAGCCTAGACTGCAGAGCAAGATCTTGTCTCAAAAAATAAATAAAAATGCTTTGATCATGGCATGCTGGCTCCCTGTGGGTCTCTCCATGCACTGGAGGATCCACAGTGGAGGAGGACATGACCATTACACTCGGGCTGGCATGGGCGCAGGCAGGAGAGGTTGAGCATTGTGTAGCAAGTGAAGAGATTATCGGACTAGAAGCTTCCAAGGGGCATATACTTCCATTATGTCGAATTCTTCATACCCAAGTATAAAAGGTGATTGAAAAATGTACATATAAATTTTTAAAATTTATTACAGTAAAAGAGCCATCGTGATTAATCTCCCCGTAGGAGACTCCCCCTGGCTCAACACACTCATCCCATTGTCCTGGCCACTATCTTCATTTATTTTAAGGACAGAGTCTTGCTCTATAGTCCTGGCCAGTCTTGAACTCACTGTGCTGTGTAGCCGAGCCTGGCCTCAAACTCATCACAATCCTCCCACCTCAGCCACCCATGTGCTGGGATTACAGGTGTGCACCACCACACCCAACTATTATGTGGTGCTGGAGAATTGACCCCTGGGTCTTGTGCTTCCTAGGCAAGCACTGTAATCACTGAGCCACACCCCCAGCACTCATGCCGCTCTCTGAAGCAATTCTGGAAGTCCTCCGTGAGTCCTCCTTCATGAAACCTCCTTCAAAAGTACCAGGAACATTGCTGCCAAGGTCTGTCCAGCAGAAAGGCAGGCGTGGAACAACGTGGAGGTGTGCCCTCGTCTCCCTTCGTCCCTGGATCAGGCACCTGCAATTTTGTCTTCTCCAAAATCAGAATGACCGTACATGGTCAATGTTTTGACTTCCTTCAGGACGTTGGGGCAGCCACCAGAGGAGAGGGGAAGACTTTGAGGGAGGTTCTAAGTGTCTTTCTTGTACTATAAGAATTTTTAAATTTTCAACACTCACCACCTATTTTGACCACACTGTGTTTGCAAAGCCTCACATCTGCCTGTCTGAGAAGGCTATGTCAAACCCCCGACCCTGGTTATTCACATCGGTGGGGTGACCCAGGAGGGGCTAGCCTGTGGTAAGGCAACACCCACGAGGGTCCCTCATGGCTGTCTTGCTGGGAGTGGCAGAGGAGGCCCGTGGAAGGTGTCTCTTAGGCCCAACACTAGTCCTGAGGCCACAGAAGAGGCCGCAGACCAAGGCAAGGGATGCAGGTGTGAGATGGGGCTCTGGTGTGACCAGGCAGAGCCACCAACAGAGGCCATGCCCATCTGCATCAGCAGGGGTCAGGTGTAAGGGACAAGGTCATGGAGAAGCATGTACAGGGACAAGAGTGTTTACAGGCTGTGTGGGCAGGTCTGGCCCCACCCTCCCTGCCCCTGGGTCGGATGCTCCCCTGACCTTGCCAGCTCCCTTCATCCTGCCCAGACGTGCAGCTCCCCAGCCTCACGTCTAGGCCACTTGAGGTAGCAGGGCCATCACGGTCCATGCTGCGCACCAGGTGGCCAAGCCAAAGCTGCGTGCTTCCATAGCGAGGGGGAGAGAGGTCACTGTGCGCAAGCGCTGCAGCCCTGCTCAGGTCAGACACATGTGCCGCACACTGTACTGTGCAATGTTCTCAGTGGGTATGACCGAGTGACCGGCTCTGCCTTTGTTCCTAGGAGTTAAAAAATGGACTCGTTGGGCCAAAACTAAGGAAGAAGCACAGGAATGCGGAGGACAAACCTGGCTGGAACGGTAACCTGGGAAAGGCTGAGACCAGCCAGTAGCCGCCCTGGGCGCAGTCAGCATGCCAGAATGAGATGAGGGTTGATTCTGACCCGCCCACAGGCCCTCTGAGTGCACATTCGTCTCTGCAGAAGTGCCCAGTGGGACACGAGGGCAGGAAAGAGGGCCCCGCTTGAGTTCTGGCGCTGTAAGCTCCTGGGGGCAGCCAGCAGCCCATCACAGTTAGTCTCTCACGTGGGTGGCATTGAGGGAGATCACACCGGAGACAAAGGGACACAGTTGTAGGGGAGGGTGTGGTTTAGCAGAAATTTAAATGAAATTTAAATTTAAGTTTTGTTTTATTTTGCTTTGTTTTGAGACAGTCTCACTCTGAGGTCCAGGCTGGTCCTGAACTCTGTAGCCCAAGCAATCCTTCTGCCTCAGTGACTCTTGAGGTGGGATGATAGGCACGTGCCGCGACACCCAGCTTACATAGCACAGGGAGTTGAACCCAGGGCCTTGCCCTTACTAGGCTCGTGCTCTAACCGCTGGGCTGTTTTTCCAGTCCCCAGCCTGGATGTCCTGTTTCTTTCTCAGTTCCAGTTCGCTGAGGTGGGGACAGGTCTTTATGTAAGACCTGGGGAAAGACTGGTGACCGTGGTCCCCTCATGCGAGGGTTCCAGCGATGAAGACATTGCACGGCCTTATGTCATCGCAGATGCTCACGGGACAATGCTGTTAATGTCATTCCAGGCCTGGAAGTAGGTGAGAGAACAGACCCAAAGACTCAGAAGGGTCTTTGCTTCCCAGAGAGTCCCGTAGAAGTCCCCACTCCCCAGGAAGGACGCAGTCCTCGGCCCCCAGCTCGCCAGCCCCAGGTAATTCGAGGGAGAATCCTTGGGCAGCCAGACCCCTCGCATGTGCTCAGTGCATCCCGTGCAATGCCGTGTGGCCGTATCCCCCCGCCTGTCGTGGTGCGAGTGCCCCGCCCGCCCCAGCGCTGGCAGTCCTGTACTGGCCGAGGAGAGCTGCAGTGCTCGCGGAGCTGACGGTCTGCTGTGGAGGGGAGGGGAGGGGAGGAAGTAGGCTATAATGTGTGTATAGGTGCAAGTCCTTTACATTGGTGAGTATCAGAAGCAGCATAAGCTGAGTAGTGACGTGGAGCTATATCGTGTGGTTACTTTTGTGTGTATGTGTATGAGATTTTGGGGATGGAACCAGGGCCTTCACACTGAGCCACACCCCTAGCCCTTTTTAATTTTAAGCTGAGATCTCTCTAAGTTGCCACGTTGCCCAGGCTGAGCTCAAACACTCTCTTCTCTTGCCTCAGCCTCCAGGGTGCTGGGATTGCAGGCATGAGTGACCATGACCACTTTATGCGGTGCTGGGGAATAGAACCTGGGGCTTTGCACTTCCTAGGCAAGCACTCTGACCGCTCAGCTACGTTCCCAGCCCTCAGAGTGGTAGTTCTTCTCTCCTTATGTTTTTTTAGAACAACTCAACACAATAAAATTCTGGTTTATCGTTGTTTATTGTTGGACAACGTTCTTTCACACATAGTACAGGCCGAAAAAAAAAAATAAACAGCAACTTCATAGACAAAGAAAGGAAAAACAAGAAACCTTTTATCTTTGGCCTTTTTAATCGTCTCGTACAAATCAGCTACTTATAGTACAACTAAGTACATACACAAAAAAGTTACTGAAATGCTCAGAATAAGATTGATTTTTTTTGTTGTTATTTTGGGTATTGAGTTGTTTTTGAGACAGGGTCTGTCTCTGCAGGCCAGGCTGGTCCTGAACTCACTATGGAGCCCAGGCTGGCCTCAAACTCTGGCAGTCCTCCTGCCCCAGCCTCTGGACCCTGCCTCAAAAATAAATAAATAAATACACAGATAATTGTCGAGGCTGTAAACTAGCCGAATCCTAGATACAAAAAAATAATAATACAGTAAACTGTTGGGTATGCAAATTCATACTCCACCCATAGGTCAGGGCTGGTATCTGCATTTGGAAATACTTTATATGAAGAGCATGTCCAGTGTAGGCCTGAGTGAGGCCGCTTGTCCGGGGCACACAGAAAATGGAGGCAGGGCGGCACAAGCCGGAAGCCTCGGCTTAGAGGCAGTGTGGAAGAATTGGAGCCGGAGAGACCAGCACAGGGTTCCGACTGCAGGCCAGACTGCCGAACATTTGCAAAGCTGGAGAGGCCGGAGGGGCCCCGAAGCTCCCCTTCCCTTGTGTTCCTCACTTTGGTAAGAAAATCACCTCAGGATTTCAGCTTTGTCTCGTGAAGAGACGATGCTGGTGGGGGTTGAAGGTGCCACCATAGTGTCACATGGCTGTGCCCCGAGCGTCTGGCACAGAGTGATGCTGGGGCCAGGCAGCTAAAGAACAGCTGGCACTTGGCCGTACAGTAAGGGGGTGAGGCTGGGCTTGCGCCTGAGATCCTCCTGCCTCGGCCTCCTACGTGCTGGGGCTGTGGACCTCTGCCTCCAGATCGGCTTAGTTCTGCAGTTCCAAAATCTGCCCTGTCTGGTGGTGGATCCGGATATCACTGATTGTAAATGTCCATTTTATTTTATTATTTTATTTTATTTTTAATGTATTTATTTATTTATTTATTTATTTTTGAGACAGGGTCTTGCTCTGTAGTCCAGGCTAGTCCTGAACTCACTATGTAGTACAGGCTGGCCTTGAACTTAAAACATTCCTCCTGCCTCAGCCTCCCAAGTGCTGGGATCAGAGGTGTGCACCACCATGCGCAGCTTTGTGTGGTGCGGTGAAATCAAACTCAGGGCCTTGTGCTTGGTAGTCAAGCACTTTCACCACTGTGCCATTCCTGAAGCCCCGCAAATGTCCATTTTAATGACGTAAACTGAGAAGTCTGATTGTTAACGGCACTGTAAGGACTTCTAAATGTCGGCTATCGGAATAATGCTAGATCCTCCCCAATGTGGTTTTAGAAAGATGAATGCTGGGTTTCCCACAGCAAACATTCAATAGGAATTGTACCGTCACCTGCTTGCGCTGGTAACATTTCTCCACCTGTGACCACCTGTGATCTTGATTTCAGTCCCCTGGTTTTGCACACATTCCTGGCCAGAAGAGTCTGACAGGCACAGAGATCATGAGGATTCAAAGGGAGACAGACTTCCTCAGGTAAGTTCCTCCCTCTTAACTCCCCTTCCACCCTACCCCACATCCTTCGCGCTGGGGATCGAGCCTCGCACTGAGCTACGTCTCCAGCTCATACTTTAGTTCAGGATATTTTGAGATAGGGTCTTTCCAATTTGCCCGGCTGAGCTTGAACTTGTGATCCTCCTGCCAGGCCTGAGCCACCCTCCTGACCCGTGTCTTACTGTGAACCTTGGGAGGGCATCATCTTCCGTGTTAACAGGACACAGGCTGTAGGGGTTTTGTCAGTGACCTCTGTCTAGTTGAGGGTTTTTATTTCTTAGTTTGCTGAGAGTTTTTTTTTTTTTAAATAAACAGATGATAGATTTTTGTCCAAAGAATTTTCTCCATGTGTTGGGAGACTCCTAAAGTTGTTTGGGTTTTTTTGTTTGTTTTTGATTTAGTTCATGTGATCAATTATAAGGATTTATATTCAATTTTTTTTTTGAGACAGAGTCTCACTGTGTAGCCCAAGCTGATCCTGAGTTTACTATGTAGCTCAGGCTGGCCTAGAACTCACAGCAATCCTCCTGCCTCAGTCTCCTGATTGCTGGAGTTACAGGCACATACCACCATGCTCAGCTTCCTTGGTGCTGGGGAATCGAACCCGGAACCTTGAGCTTCCTAGACAAGTGCTGTAATACCTGAGACACATCCACACCCCCTCGAGTGTCAAATTATCTTTGCATTTCTGAAAAGTTGCTTGATGTATTAGCTATTTTTGTCCACTATTGAATTGAATTTTGAAACATACCCTACAGTTATTTTTGCATGCACATGAGAGCTCTTGGGGATTCCCTTGGTTCTTCCATCAGTATGTGTTTGGGATACATGACACTTCATCCTGAGGAATCGGTGCCCTCACATGCTGCACCCTGATCATGTTGCCGCCCCTCCCGGCGTCCCCCCACCTCCTCGTCGGCCCCCCTCCACACTCTGCCTTCCTGCTTTCTTCTGTCTCTTGTACCTTGCTCTTATTTACTTTTTTTTATATTTTTGGTTTTCTCATATTAGAGGAACCCCACAATATTATACTTTCTGCGTCTGATTTGCTTCCTGAGCATAATGGTCTCCAACCTTTTACTCTAAGGGCCCAGCCTCCGGTGTGGGCCCAGCCCCAGCTTCTGCAGAGATGCGGCTACACTGAGCTATATCATAGCTGCTGAGGGTGGCCGGGTGACCCTGGGATCCAGCCCAGGGCCGTCGCTCTGAGCCACATGCCAAGCCCACCCCCCGTTTATTAGAAGTGTGCATTCGCTCAGCAGCACTCAGCGTGAGGAACAGGGTGCTGGTGCACCATGTCTTGATCATTCCTACGTCTCTCCCGCTTCCCACCTCCCCACATCCTCTGTCCCCCTCCACCAAATCCGCCTTCCAATTTTCTTCCATGTCCAGCCCATCTTTAGTTTTGATTTGCAGACAGAGTCTTGCTAAATCACTAAGATGACCCGGCTGGTCTTGAACCTGCTATCTTCCTGCCTCAGCTTCCCAGAGTGCAGGGATCAGAGGTGGTGTGGCCAGGCTGGGCTGAACACTTTCAGATTTGTGCCGGCCTCACTGCAGACCCGCCCGCACGCTGCCAGGGGAACCTGTCTTACCATAGGTGCACCCACTGCCTCGCCGCCCGCCCATCCGACCCCTTTGCTCGCTTCTGTCACGAGTGTGGTGCTCCAGTCCCCCCCATATTGGGCTGTCGTCTTCCTCCCAAAGAAGGAGCCCAGGTAAGCCACAATTTTTTTTTCCAGTAAGAATCTTCGGAAAGATATGTAGGTAGAAATTTAAGGTACATACACAAAGAAATAGAGTGAGAGGGCAAGGGAGAAATGCAGGCCCATGCCCGGAGGGTGCCCCGTGCAGGGTTGGCACCACAGGACTCTGGGAGATGCGAGAGTTAGTGTATGTGATCTTTATCCCAAACAGGGACACAGGACCAGGTACACACAACCCCAAATGTAAACCAATTTCACACTATCCATTCCTACCTCAGACTGGAAAAGCTAGCCAGGAATGGGGGAGAAGGCCAGTTATCCTAGCATGCTGGAAGGCTGAGGCAGGAAGCTTGCAAATTTGAGCCCATTCTTGACAATTTGATGACTTAGTGAGACCCTGTCTCAAAGTAGTTTTTAAAGGGGCTGGGACTGTATCCCAGCACGGAGGTCCTGGATTCGGTCCCACCATGGCCAGAAAGAAGGAAAGGCTCTTTTGCAGTGTCATTTTATGTGAACTTACAGAGGCTCAGACTCAGAGGCTGACATCATACTGTTGTCATAGGTGAGAAAATGTGTTCTACCAAATTGTCATCTCTGTTCACAGCCTGAGTACAGTAAGAAAATGTAACTTAGAAATGGAGGTGCTCAGTGGTTAAAGGTTAACTCGCTTGACTAACGAGCACAGGCCTTGGGTTCGACTCCCCAGCACCACATAAGCCACCTGTGGTGGTGCCCACCTGTCATTCCAGCACTCGGGAGCCTGAAGCAGGAGGATTGGGTGAGTTTGAGGCCAGGCTGGGCTCCATAGTGAGAATTTTGTGTAAGGAAACAATGGATGGATATAAAGTATATTTCAACTTAAAGCCTTTGGCTGATTAAATGTAGGTCACTGGTTAAACACTATGACAACCGACGTGTGGTGGGAGTGTGACTTATTCACAAGTTTCTACACTGGGTGGCTGGGTTTTGGCTTTTTTTTTGAGGTGGGGGGTTGAGGGCAGGATCTCACTCTGTAGTGCAATATGTAGCCCGAGTCTGGCCCCAGATTCACAGCAACAATCCTCCCTCTGCCTCCCGAGTGCTGGGAATACAGGCGTGCGCCACCACGCCCAGCTACCGTGTGGTGCTAGGGCATCAAACCCAAGGTCTTGTGCTTGCTAGGCAGGTGCTCTAACCACCATGCTTTCCTCTGCCCCCCACCCCACCACTGTAGCATTTTATAATGTATCATGTTTTAGATATTTTGAAACAGGATTCCTAGGGCTGGAGAAATGGCAGAGGTTAAAGCACTTGCCTTGCAAGCACAAGGCCCAGGCTTCAATTATTCCCCAGCACCACATGAACTGGGCGTGTTGGCACACACCTATAATCCCAGCACTCAGGAGGCTGAGGCGGGAGGATTAACGTGAGTTCAAGGTTAGCCTGAGCTTGACAGTGAATTCAGAACCAGCCCAGACTATACAGCAAGACGCTGTCTCAAAAAAAAAATAAAAATAAAAATACAGGATTCTTCAGCTTTGTCACCATTGGTATTTGGAGCCAGGTAATTCTCTTTTGTGAGGAGAACTTCCCTGTGCAGCCCATGTAGCTAAGGTTCCCAATCCTTTGGGCACTGGCAACTGGTTTCCTAGAAGAAAATTTTTCCACAGACTGGGGGCTGGAGGGAGGGGGGTTGGCACTAGCATGCCTACCTTACCTCCACGCTGGGCATTAGATCCTCATAAGAAGTAGCAACCTGGATCCCTTGCATCCACAGTTCACCTTAGGATTCATGCTCCTCTGAGAAATGTCTGACAGGAAGTGGAACTCAGGTAGTCCTGCAAGTGACGGGGAGCCGTTGTACATACAGATGACGCCCCTCACTGGCGTGCCACTCCCCTCCATGCAGCCCTGTTCCTGACATCCGCAGTCTTCGGAACCAGGTGTTAGGGACCCCTACAGATGAGACACTTTGTAGCATTCCTGGCCTTATCACAGTGGGACCCAACCCCAGAAAGAAAAGCACACCAAAAAGAAAAAACCTAAAAATATTTCTAGGTAAGATCACCTTTAGCTGATAACTACAAATGTTCCATTTGGAAATCATATCCTCTTACAGATTTTAAAACACATAGCTCTAAATAAAAATAAAATAAAATAAAACACATAGCTCTAGAGTATTCAAAAAGTCTTAAGGCTTTCAAAATAAACTTGCGAGTTTTAACTCCGGTAGGTCATGTTAGTTACTTAGTCAAGGTTAGGGTCAGACACACAGCTTCGCAAGAAGGTGGTTAAATTCCTCCGGCCCCTTGTTCACCATTTTGGTAAGTACCGTTAACATTTCAGTAGTCACTGGGTGAAGCGGTTTCTTTCTTTTTTTTCTTTTGTTCTATGTTGGGTACTTTAAATTTGTACCTAATTACAAGTATAGACTTGTAATTACTTTCTTCCATGGTTTATTGGCCCTTTTAGAATCACAAAAACACCTTTCGAAATGTTTATTGTCTTAAGGCTTTTTCTCTGATACATACATAGCCCCTCTCGCTCTCCCACGGCTGCTGCTTGTGTAGTGTATCTTTCTCTGTATTTTCCTTTCAACCTGTTCGTGTCCCTGGATCTCAGGTCTACCTCTAGTAGACAGCAGGGAGCGGGGTCTCTGTGATTCTTGGTGCCACATGACTGGGGATAGTCACTGCCTTTGGATATGTTGAGTCTAATCCCATTCCATGTCATCATTCATGTGTTATTCATATGCTGTTTTACTGTTTGATTTCTATTTCATGTCTCTTCTTTTGTTCCTTTGTTCCTTTTTTTACTGCTTTCTTTGTTGGTAAGTATTTTTAGGGTACTATTTTAATTTCTGTGTAGATTTTTTTAACAACTGTTTTTAAAGTTATCTGGTGCTCTAGTTATTACCCTATGGCCCATAATTTGTCATGGTTTATTTTAGGGTAATTTAACTTAATTCCAGTACCATAGAAAATTTCTCCTCCAGGATGTCTCCTGGTCCCCTCCCTTCTCTTTTACAAAATACAGATGTAATATCATATGTAGAGAGACACAGTATGTGTAATATATATAATACACAAAAATAGGTACAGGGCTGGAGGAACAGGCCAGTTGTTAGAGCACTCGCCTAGCAGGCAGCAGGCCCTGAGTGTGATTCCCCAGCACCACATAAAGCTGGTGTGAGGCGGAGACGGGAGGATTGGTATGAGGTTGAGGCCAACCTGGGTTACACAGTGAGTTCAGGACCAGCTTGGACTGCAGAGCAAGACCTTGTCTAAAATATATGTGTGTGTGTTGGGGGGGGGGGGGGGGTTGTGTAATAGATGATCTGTATGTTATAAACTGAGAATTCAATGTTACATGATCTGTCATTTGAAGAAGATAAAAAAAAAAAGTCTATGAAGGCCAGGCATGGTGGTAGACACCTTTAGTCCCAGCACTTTGGAGGCTGAGGCAGGAGGATTGCCATGTGTTGGAAGCCAGCCTGAGCTACAGGCCTTCATAGTGGGTTCAAGATCTGCCTGGAGCACAGAGCCAGATTCTGTCTCAAAAAAATAATAATAATAATAATAGCGTATGAAGTCATTCGGATTGTCCACATATTTATGGCATCTAGTCTGGTTCCGGCGTGCCCGGCCTTGCTTTACCCCATGCAAGGTGCACCCACGTGTGCGTCCAGCGCTGCGTGGGTGGCGGGGCCTCAAGTCCCCGCGGGGTGTGCAGGAGCCCCCGTCGCGCTCCCCCCCCCCCGGAAACCCCGGCAAGCTGTAGCCAGTTGCAGATCCACGATCACCCCAGCGCCGCACCGTGAGCTGGCCCTGGGCCCTCGCCGCGTGCCAGCCACTGATCCTGAAGTTGCAGCTGCTCTGAGTCGCCACAGCCCTGTCCGCCCGCAGCCACAGGACTGCTGCGCTGCCACCGCGCGGGAGCATGGCGTGGGAGAGCCACGCAGACGGGGGAGCTCCTCGTACCTGAGCAGTCGCCCTCCGGTCCTGCGAATATTTTTCCTTCCCGAATACCTCTCTTTTTCACCATAATTGTCTTTACTCTTGATAGGAACAAAATAATCACGAAGGCGATCGCTTTAAGTTTGTTTTGCACTAGGAAAATCAAACCTTGCGTCCCGAGACCAACCGGCCCCTTCTGTGTGCAGATGGGCCCGTGCGCAGCGTGCGGGAGCCTGGTCCCCGCGAACGCCGCCCTCTGCGTGGTGTGCGAGGCGCCCCTCACCGCGTCCCGTCGGCACCAGGCCCGCCTCCGCCTGCAGGTGAGGAGACGGGACTCCGCGGACGCCGCCCGAGGCGCAGGCCTGGAGCCCCTGCACTCTGGGAGGCTGAGTCGGAAGGACGCAAGTTCTCGCGCAGCCTGGCAATTTAGCGATTTAGTGAGACCCTGTCTCAAAATGAAAACTTTTTTTAAAAAATGGTCTGGGGGCGTGGCTCAGTGTGATGGCCCAAGGCTCGGACCCGCGGTACCCAGAAAGAAAAGAACAATCCCTGAGCAACTACTGCTTCTCCGGCGGGATGGGCAGCTGCCACCCCTTCTAGCTGGGAAAGCAGCCCTCCCAGGGCCCGTCGTGGTGACAGGGTCTGTCATGTCAGGACCGCTGTGGCGGGCGTATGTCCTGAACGGGAATTTGGAGGACAGATTAAACTGCAGATAACTTGATAGCATTGTACTTACATATTGAAACTTAAGCGTTGCAGCCAGTGTGGATTCACCTTGTCCTCAAAGTGGTTTCATGTGTGTGTTTGCATTATTTGGTTATAGGTCCCCGTTATACACAAAAGAACGAGTAGAACTAGAAAAATGGAAGGAAAGCTTACATATTGTCTCATACAGTAATAAAAATGAGCCGGGAGGGGTGCTGAGGGACTAGCACAGCGATTAGAGCACTGGCCTAGCAGGTGCAAGGTCCTGCGTTGGATTCCCCAGTACCACGTGAGCAGGCATAGTGGTGCACGCCTGTAATCGCAGCATTCAGGAGGCTGAGGTAGGAGGATTGTCATGGGATTGAGGCCAGACCAATAGGCTACATAATGAGTTCAGGACCAGCCTGGACTACAAAGTGAGACTCTCTTCAAAAACAAAAACAAAAAATATATATGTATATATTGGTTTAAGTTTGTGATTGTGTTTCTTTTTAAATTATGAGGGTTTTTTTGTACTGGAGATGGAGCACAGAGTCACACTTTCACACTGGGCTATATCCCCAGTATATAGATAGATAGGTAGATAGATAGATAGATAGATTGATAGATATAGGATATATAAAATATATGTTTTATGAGACAGGCTCTTGCCAAATTGCTCAGTTACTAAGTTGTTAGGTTGCCTGGGCTGGGCTCAAATTTGTAATCCTCCTGCCTTGGACTCGCAGCATTCTGGGATTCTAGAACTGCTCTATGGGGCCCAGCAAAACTGCGTGCATTGTCTTGGACACTGTGTGCGTGGTAATGAGTCCACAACCAACCCCATACTAGGGGCTGGCATAGTGGACTGCTCGGTGGCATCTCTGCAGCACTGTTGGCTCAGATGTGTCTCTTACTCTGCTGCCCAGGAGAAGGTGGTCTGCCACACCTGTGGCACCGGGAACCCTGCCCACCTGAGATGCTGCGTCACCTGCGAGGGGGCCCTACTGTCATCGCAAGAGGTAGGTTGGCTGCACGTGCTGATGCCAAGTGTTTCGTGTGAACGAAAATAGATAAGTGAAATCCGTGGGGGCTAGGGGGAAGGATCGAAGGGAAAGGAGCTTCATTTCTCCATACAGAGAGGACCTCATCCATCCATCCATCCTTACAAACTCGTTGGCACATTCAGGTTCAGGGAGATTCAGTAAAACCAATGACTTCTTGCCATTTATTAAGAGCCTTGAGCTGGGCCTGGAGGCACAGACCTGTAATCCTAACAGTCTGGGGCTAAGGCGCAGAAGGATAATAAGTTCAAGCCCAGCCTGGACAGTTTACAGATTTAGCAAGGTCGTATCTTAAAGTCATAACTAAAAACGGGCTTAAAATCGTAACTAAAAATGGGCTAGGGATAGAGCTCAACCCTGAGCTCTATCCCCAGTACCACAAAAAATAAAAAAGAAAAAGAAAAAGAAAAAGAAAAAAAAAATCATGCCAGGCCAGTGGCGCACACCTGTAATCCTAGCGTTCTGGACAGCTGAGGCAGGAGGATGGCAACGCTGATCCCAACTTTGGCATCTTAGTGACTTAGTGAGACCCTGTGTCTAATAAACACCAAAAAGGAGCTGGGAATGTGGCTTGGGTCAAGGCCTGGCTTCGGTCCTCAGCACTGGAAAAAAATAAAATAAAGAACTTTGCCTGTGGGAAGAGGACTTGCCCACTCGTCTGTCTTTATTGCTTGTGAGTACCTGATGGTTTTTGATGTTGCAGCCATCACAGCTGCCCAGTGCCTGGGTCCCTGCAGCTGACAGAGCGGCCAGGCAAGGACAGAGAGTTCATAGGCTTTACGTATAGTGGATAGGTTTGGCCTAGATTATTGATTTATGTTTATAGAATGTTTCCCTTTTTTGAGGAAGGGTCTCACTTTGTAGTCCAAGCTGGTCTTGAACTCACTATATAGCCCAGGCTGGCCTTGAGCTCTCCTCAGTCCTCCTGCCTCAGCCTCCCACGTGCTGGGATTACAGGCGTGCGCCACCAACTACAAAATGTTTCTACTGAGTCAGCAACAAGTAAGTAACTAAGGTGGCGCCACCTGCTTGTGCAGCGGGTGTGCGCTCCTCCCCAGGCATGTAATGCGAACAGTGTTTGTAGTCAGCGATGGAAGGCCAGCTGCACCATGCTGAATTTTAAAACAAATAAATAGAATTTTTCTGGTAGGACTTAAAATTAGTTCCAGGTAACTGTCATCGTGTCCTAACAGCATTAAAAAGTTGGCATTTACTAGCCAGTGTAGTGGCAGGAAAATAGTGGATTAACACAAAGTATGACGCCACCCTTGAAAGAGAAAATCAGCATGCATGTGTCAGGAAGATGAATTTATTTTCCAGTGATATCGTACCCACTAGAATACCTAAAAGCTTGCTTCTTTATTTTTTGAGTCAGGGTCTTGCTCTACAGTCCAGGCTGCCCTCGAACTCATAGCAGTCGTCCAGACTGTGCTTCCCGAGTGCTGGGATTACAGGTGTGCACCACCACATAAGGCTTATTTGGTGCTAGGGAATCAAACTCAGGGCCTGTTCGTGGTAGGCAAGCACTTTAACCGCTGTGCCATACCTCCAGCCTAAGCTTGCTTCTTTGGGTGACTGTAGTTTTGATAATTGAAAACATTTTCAAGGCTGGGCCAGGTGGTGCAGGCCTGTCATCCAGCATTCTGGGAAGCTGAGGTAGGAGCATCAGCCACGGCACCTCAGTGACTTACTGAGATCCTGCCTTAAAATCAAAATTAAAGAGTGTGCTGGGGGTGTAGCTCAGTGTGAAAGCCCTGGCTTCCATCGCTAGTACCACATAAACACACAAAAACTTTAATTTCTCTATGACTTAATTATATGTTGAATAAAAACTACCTGGGTGTGGTGGCACATGCCTATAATCCTAGTGCTCATGAAGCTGAGGCAGAAGGATTGACTTGAGCTCTAGGCCAGCCTGGGATACATAGTGAGTTCAAGACCAGCTCAGTCCTTAAACTCATGACAATTCTCCTGCCTCAGCCACCCAAATACTGAGAGTACAGACATGTACCACCACACCCAGCTGATTTTTATGTGGTGCTGGAGAGTCAAACCCAGGGCCTTGTGCGTGCTGGGCAAATGTCCCAGCCCTGGGCAGTCGGTTTTTGGATATGACCCCAAAAATACTGTCACCAAAAGTAAAAGTAGACATTTAGGGTTCCATCAAGCTACAGAGCTTCTGCACAGCAAAGGAACCAGTCATCAAGCTGAGGGACAGCTTAAAGAATGGGAGGGAGGATTTGCAAACTGTATGACCATGCCAGGCCAAAATAAGACTTTTTTTCATGTGTCAGAGTGGAAAATAAGCCCATATTTCTGTATAGAAACCAGAAATCCTGGGGCTGGAGGTAGAGCTTGGCAGGTAGGCCCTGGGCCCAATTCCTCAGCACAACATAAACCAGGTATGGTGGAGCGCACCTGTAATCCCAGCACTCAGGGGACTGAGGTTAGCTTAGGCTACACAGTGCGTTCAGACCAGCCTGAACTCCAGAGTGAGACTGCCGCCAGGAGGAAGGAAAGAAGAAAAGAAGAAGGAAGGAAGGAAAGAAAGAAAATTTGTGACAGGGTCTCACTCTTGTAGTCTGGATGGTTTTGAACTCATTATAGAGCCCAGGCCGGCCTCAAACTCGTGGCAATCATTTCTCAGCCTCCCACCTCACATCCTGGGCCTCCTGCTTCCTCCAGTCACTCAGCTGCACCCCACACACAGCCCCTCAATCCTGTTGTCTTCGGGACCTGAGCTTGCTTCACATTCTCTGTGCACTGACACAGTCCGTGTAAATCTGCAGCACGCCTCCTGCCTCTGATGCCAGAGGTTCTGGAGGGTCAGGTGTGGAGACGCCACTTTCCTCGACTCTTCCATCTCTGGGAAGGAGCGCAAGCTCTTGGAGCTAATTTATTAATTGTGAAGTGCATGATAGCTTTACCCTTTCAGGAGAAAACACCCTGAAACACACAACTATTTCCAGAGCTTGCATTGTTTGAGGGCTTTACACCTTTTGGGAACCAGGCAGGATTGGAGGAGAGAGCAGACTCTTCGTCATCGCTGTTGGCCTCCCTCAGCGCTCTTTGCTTGACAGCTGGCGCCCAGTGGAGATGGACCCCCACCTCGGCCCACGCGGAAGGGGGAGACAGTGTCCTGCTGCGGGTGCGGCCGCCAAAATCTCTGCGAGGCAACCTTCTGTGACTGGTGTGGAGTCATGGTGGGTACCTTCTTTGTTATTGTAAGCATTTTATATATATATATATATATAAATGTAGAGTGAAACTAGTACACTTGGTTTTTTTGTTGTCCTTTTGTGAAATAGATTGTAAAGGTGTAAAATATGGTTATAAAATTACTCATGTTTCCACCACAGTTCTTAACAAATCATTAATATTTTAGACAAAGTATGATTTTTTTTTGAGACAGGGTCCTGTTTTATAGCCTAGGCTGGTCCTGAACTCAGTATGTAGCCTACGCTTTCCTCAGACTCACAGAGCAATCCTCCTGCCTCAGCCTCTCAGGCTGGGATTACAGGCGTGTGCCATCACACCCATCTTGGTGCTGGAGAATCAAATCCAGGGCCTTGTGCTGGGAATTGGTATATATATGAAACATTTTTTTCTTTTCTGTCCGTTTTTTTGGGGGAAGGTGAAGGTAGTAGGGATTGAGTCCACACCCTTCGCACTGACCTACGTTCCCAGCCCATTTTTATTTTAGAGTTTAAGACGGAGTCTCGCTATGCCTCTCAGGGTGAGCTGGAACTTGTGATCCTCCTGCCTCAGCCTCTCATGACACCCCACTACATGCCCCTTCCTAATCCTCCCTGCTGAGCCCTGAGAGCCAGGCTTCACCACAGAGGCCCTGCAGAAGTGGCCCTGAGGCAGAGTTTACACATTCTCTTAAGCTGGACTGTCTCTCATTGTCGGTTTGATTTGCCTTTCTTTGAGGTTTTTCTGCTCATTAATGATAGTTGATACTTTTTCCTTATGAATTAAACAGAACGCTCTCCAAGTTGTTTATATATTTGTTCACATGAGTCTATGTGAGTCGTAGTTGGGCCTGGAGGCTTGCCTCTGTCTCCCCAGTCCCACAGTCCCTTCCCCTGAAGCCGTGGCCAACACTCAGCTTCCCCGGGTTACCTCAGCTGCTCAGTGCTTGTAGGCGGCCTGCGGCTCACCGAAGGCACTGAGCTAGGTCTTTTGCCCAGCAACGTGTCTTGTTAATGACCTGTCCATTGCTTGCAGTGGCTTCTAACCTTCCACTGTCTTTGTACCTGCTGTGCTGACCAGGCCATCCCCTGCTGCTGGACACGCAGCGCGCTGCCGGGAGCAGCCCGTGTGCCCAGCAGGATGGGCTGACCCCAAGGTCTCGCAGCACGCACTTGTGGGATGTTACGGAATAACAATATAATATTTGGTCTATTTCTATGAGGGCTAGTCGTGTGGGTAGGAGAGATTCTAGAAGGAATTGCTGGGCCACAAAGGATATGACACTGTCTCTTCCGCCTGGTCGGAGTGGGGTCGATCTCCACTGGGCACTGGCTGGTGAGAAGGTGTAATTGCTAGGTCTAGGTTATAAGTTATTATGATGGCTAGAGTGTGGCATGAAAATAATTTATGTGGGCAAACTACAGCTGTGATATAAATACATCTTCTATCCGCCAGCTTGGCACTCCTGCTCGCTACTCCGTGTGCCCTAAATGTGGGGCCAGCAATCACCTGTCTGCACGGTTCTGTGGTTCCTGTGGCGTGTTTGTGAAATCCACGGTGAGATGCGGCGCGGACGGCCGCCGGCCTTTCCTATGGGCGGGGCTTGGAGGGGTGGAGCTTGGAGTTAGACCAATCCTGCCGGGCTCTCCTGGCTGGGGAGCCCCGCCCCTGCTCTGAAGCGAGGCCTCCCCTGTGGGCGGGGCCGGGAGGGGCGGAGCTCGGAGTTCCACCAATCCTGCCGGGCTCTCCTGGCTGGGGAGCCCCCCCCCCCCCCCCCCCCCCCCCCCCCCCCGCCCTTGCTCTAGGTAAGGCCTTCCTCGTTGGCGGGGCCGGGGAGGGGCAGAGCTTGGAGTTCGACCTTGGCTGGGAAGAGCCAAAACTTTCAGATCCATTGATCGGTAGACTCCAGCCAGCTGCGGACCTAAATGAAATCAAACGAGGCTTGCAGCGCTTGAGTGATTTCTTCAGAAATCGCAGATCTAAATATGCATGTGTCTGATGTAGATGAAAGCCCACTAGCGGGCTGAGGGCGGAGGTTTTTTAGATTCGGCTGAGTCAGGAAGATAGTAAGTTTGAGTGAACCCAGCCGGGCCAATTTATTGATTTAGACTTCATCTTGAAACGCAAACTAAAAAAAATGGGCTGGGATTACAGCTCAGTGTTAAGGCCCTGAGTTCAATCCCCAGTACTACCAAAAAAAGAAAAAAAAAGAAAGATGACTTCAAGGTTTGCCGCTGGCCCATGTGATACAGATCTGTAAAGGAAACAGAGGTGGTCTTTCCTCGGAACATCTGACTGCCCACTACTGGAAACTGGCCGTAATATGTGAACTGCGTTAGACATTTGTTTCCTGCTGCTGGAAAAATTATCCTGACATACAAACATACATTGTCCCCCATGCAACTGTGTGCAGTGGACGACCCACACCGCCTTACATGGTGGTCCTCTCAGGTCCCTGGGTCCAGATGCAAGAGGCGTATACCAGAGAAATGTCAGCTTGTGGTGTTGGGCACCAAAGTCTGCGTTCTGCTGAATCATGGAGCCGACAGGATAGATGTCTTGCAGGCCCCAGGCAGGACGGGAAAGATCATGAATTTGCTGACTTTGAGACAGTATGCGGTAAAGGGATCAGGCTGGGGGCTACTGGGAAAGACAGAAGCAGGGAAGCTGGGCAAGGCTGAGGAAGCTCTGTCGGCCCCAAAACAGTGGCTCGGAGATGACTTTTCATCCTGGCTAGAATTGCTTTCCATGAGTGAAAATGAAGGGGAGAGCTAACTAAATTATACTCTAACTTGTGAACAATCTGTCTCTCCTCATCCCCAGCCCCGATCAGCCTGGCAGTCCCTAACTGCCCTTGAGCCCAGGTCTGATGCTGGGGCTAAGAAGGACATAGGCACCCAGACTGTGGGCCTGTTCTATCCATCTGGCCCACGGCTGGCCACAAAGGAGCTGGAGCTGGTGGCGCGGAAGCAGAGGCAGGACAAGACAAGGGGCTGCAGGCCGGTGCTCACGGCCATCAGCCCCGGCCGAGGTGAGGGGAGGGGCTCATCTGGTTGGGGGAAGGACCTGTAGCTTCTCCTCCTTTGGCTATTTTCATGTATTAGAAGTAAGTTCCTTCCTTTTTCAGTTCATTTTCTTTGGGTGAGTAATATAGCCCTTCCTCAATGTTCAGTCCTCTAACATTTTAACTCATAGCCCTGTGTAGCTCAGGGGTCCACAGCCCCTGGGCCAGACCTGTACTGGTCCGTGGCTGTTAGGAACCAGGCCACACAGCATGAGGTAAGCAGTGGACAACTGAACAGACTTCCATCTGTTCTTATAGTCACTCTCCATCCCTTGAGTGACCATCTGAGTACCACCTCCTGTCAGATCAGAGGTGACATTAGGTTTTCATAGGAATGTATCCTAGTGCACAACTGAGATTCAGGGAAGAAAAACCACCACAGGGGTTGGCAGTGGAAAATAACCCCCAAGCATGCATGCCCCATGTTGACAGAGTTCTCTCGTAGGCTCAGAAAAGTTGTCTGTATGCCCAGGCGTCTCTTCTGTTTTAGGGTACTGGAGAAAACAATTGGATCACATCTCTGCTCACCTCAGGTCCTATGCACAGAACAACCTTCGCTTCCGGGCCTTGATTGCAGAACCCAGGATGGGAAAGGTGGGTGAGGCAAGCTGTCTGCCCACAGCCCTTGGGGCGGCTGCTTCCACCCCTCCCCGTTGGCCCCCCACATCTTCCTGCTGTGAGCTCTGCCCCCATGAGGCGCTTGCATGTGAGGATCCTGGTGAATCTGCTTCTGAGGCACCTGAATTAAGCCAGTAAGATTCCGAGCAATTTGTGCCTTTCTCTAGGCAGAAATCCTCATGGTGCCAGCAGAAAACCTGGAACAGTTTCAGCCATCCGCATTGTGTGTTGTCATCACAGGCTGTTTACGTGTGCCCATGACAGCATCCTGAGTGACATGCCGTGCTCGGCAGGCTAGTCCTTGTAACAGATCTGTCAGGGAGGAGTATCATTTAGTGTGACAGTATTTTTTTTTAATTGCCACAAATTCCTTGTCAGTCTTCTCTTTAGATATATGTCTCCTTGAATCTGAGGGGGTCTGTGACTGTCCCAACTATTGGAGCATGGTGAATGTGATGCTGTGTGGCTTCCGGGCTTGGTCACACAAAGCCATGCGGCTCCCCTTGCTTGGGACACCTGCCTCCAACACTCCTAGCAGCCCCACCACCCTGCCATGAAAAGTACAAGCCACAGGGAGTGGCCACATGTAGGTGGCAGGCCTGTAGCTCCAACTGTATCCAGACTTTAAGTTATCTGGGCTCAGGAGCCAGGTAGATAGGGACCAGACTCCTGGTGATCACAGCCCCCATGTCCAGCCATCTTACCCCTGTGTGGGGGCCTCAGACATGTGGAGGAAAGACAGGTAACCCTGTTGCTCAGGCCCGCAGCCATAACCACATAGTAGCTGTTGGACAGCACTGCTTTCTGGGTGGTCCTTTCCATTGCAGGAGGTTTGCGATACGACCCTTGGCACCAGGGCAGCTGAAGCTGAGAAAGCTCTGGTGACAGGACTGCCCACCTGGATGGCAGGGGTTTCCTACTGCAGGCAGGTCTCCCACAGCCGGGGCCCCTGCCCTTTCTCTACTGCTACCTCGCCAGCACAAAGGGGCAGCCCTGTGTGAGGCCCTTTCCTCTACCTAGTGCAAGTCCAGGAGAAGCCTTTTCAATCAGACTCTCCGCTCCTCTGCCACCAACACTGAAATGATCTCATTTCCAAGTATGGCTCAGTTTTCCTTGATAGAGGATGCTGTAATCTGACCTCAGCACATTCTCTGCCCTCCCTTTGGATGTAAATTCATTCTACTATTTCAGGAAAGCTGCAGCACTATGCTGCTTGTACCTCACTGCCAGGGCCTGCCTCCCTCAGTCACCAGGTTCTCTTATCTAAGGTGGTGACACTTAGCCACAGGGTTTGGTTTACATATGTCTCCTGAAGAAAGAATACATTTGGATCTTGCTTTTCCAGTCTGGAAGTCTCTGCCCTTTGACTGAAATATTTTGTTCATTTGTGATTAGTGGAATTATAGACATAGCTGGATTTTGTTCTGCTATTTTTATGTTTTTCATCTTTCTATCTATCTGTCTGTTTATCTACCTACCTATGAGAGAGTGTCTCACTATGTAAGCCAGGCTGGCCTGGAACTCACTGTATAGCTCAGACTGGACTTAAACTCACAATCCTCCTGCCTCAGCCTCCTGAGTGCTGGGATTAGAGGTGTGCATCACCATGCCTGCATTGATTTTTTTTTCTTTCTATCTCATCTAGTTTTTGTTCCTTTGTTTCTCATTTATTACTTACTTTTATATTAAAAATAAAGAGGGCTAGAGGTATAGTTTAAGTTTTCTCTGGTTTAAACCCATAGGGCCACCAAAAATAGAGAAAAAAAACTGTTAAAATTAGAGTTTAACATCTCACAATTTCTAGGTTGTTTCTCAAGGTAATCAGTCCCACACCCACAGTTGTGAATTTTCTTTACAATTCTTTTAAAAGCTTTTGTCTGCCACTGTCCATGAGGATGGCTGTGAAGTTAGCATCAGACTGAATTATATCCAAGTCCCCAACAAGGTAAGCAAACCTTCAGAACTTACTCATCTGCAAATTGAGTGAAGTAGGAAACTGTGGAAATGCTTCTGTGTAATCCACAAAAAAAGGAATAGGGTTTTTTTTGTTTTGTTTTCTTTTTGTTTTTTGAGACAGGGTCTCACTCCGTAGTCCTAGCTACTTCTGAATACAGTATGCTCCCCGAGGCTGACCTCAAACTTAGTGCAATCCTCCTGCCTCAGGCTCCCAAGTGCTGGGATTACAGGCAATGCAGGGTCTTTCGCTTGCTAGGCAAGCCATTAACCACTAAGTTACATGTCCCCCCAGGAAGAGTTGTAAGTATCATGAAACTTAACTGTAGGCGAGCAGTTTCATAGACTTAGGTAAGTGATTAAGCCTCTGCTTTTAGGTTCATAAAGATACACGGGCCCCGGCATCAGCGCCTGCCTTGGTCCTGGGGGTCTGAGGCTCATGCACGTTCAGTGAATTCCGATGACAAGTCTGTGTCACAGCTGACAAATGACAGGCAAATGTGTGTGCATGTTGGCCCGTTTGTTTTATATGACACAAATGAGCCTGGGGCCATGTCGCCCCTACCTTCCTCTTTCACAGTGACTGCAGCATGGCTGCAGAGCTGTTAAGCCTGTGACATGTGCATGGATGGGTATGAACAGCTTTGGTGCCACTGTGCGAGTTAGAAGACACAGGAGAGTGATAAATGGACTGAGAAGAGGGGGAAGAACGGAAGGAAAGGAGGGAGCAACGTGCATCAGGCCCTGGCTGCGCACCCAGGAAGGTGCTGATGGTGGTGTCAAGCCAGGCTAAAACACGGGTCCTATGTAACACAGGGAGGACGAGGGCCAGGCCTGCCTATGTGGGCTCTCGGAGACTGAGGCAGGATGATCGCAGGTTTGAGCTCAGCCTGGGCAACTTGGTGACTTAGTGAGACCTGTCTGAAAATTAAAGAATAAAAAAATGGGCTGGGGGTGTAGCTCAGTGTGATCCCCAGTACGCAGCTCCCACTACATGGACGAGTGCACAGGGAAGGGCCTGGAACCAGGTAAGACACATACATGCTTGGTTTTGGGTTGGAGCAGAGCTGGGTCATGGAGGAGGCAGGAAGTAGGTCAAGACTGCATCAGGAAACTGAGGCCCAGGGACGCTAGGTAGCTTGCTTCCTCCAAGATCACTAAGTGGCAGAGCCTGGAGCCATGCGAGGCCCTTGTCCCCCTACCTCATCGCCCCTGTTCAGGACATTGCTCCCCCAGGACACTGAGGGGGGCCCACCAGGGGAGGGCACATGGACCAGTTACTGATCCTCTAACAGTGGCCATGACTGTCTGTGAGAAGAAAGGGTGGCTGGAGCGACACCAAGGAGCAGGGGCGAGCTGTGGAGCGGAGGCCGCAGGCAGCCTGGAGAGGGAGGAGGCGTGGGAAGATGGGGGCCTAGGCCTCAGCCACTGTCGTGGACTTGCTGGGGCGGAGCCATGTGTGTGGGGGGGGCTGTCCCCTGCAGACAGAGCAGCCTTGTCCCTCATCCCACCTCAGTGTCTTCACCAGCAGAACCTGTACCTCAGCAAGGCGGTGAACCTCAGCGGCCACTTTCTGAGCAACGTCACTGAGGGTGATGGCGGGCCCTACGGCAGCAGGTCCAGCTTGGGTGAGTCCCGCCCTTCCAGGAACGTACTGGCACTCACTAGGGATGCTCTGATTTGGCAAAGGTGGAAGAGACTTGGTTTAAACTTTGAGGCCTCCAGGCTAGAGGAATGGCACAGCGGTATGCAAGGCCCTGAGTTCAATTGCCCAGCACCTCATAAAGCTGGGCGTGGTGGCGCACGCCTGTAATCCCAGTACTTGGGAGGCTGAGGCGGATGGATTATCCTGAGACCAAGGCCAGCCTGGGCTACACAAGTGAGTTCAGGTCCAGCTTGGGCTACAGAGCGAGACCCTATCTCCAAAAAAAGAAAAAAGAAAAAGAAAAAGAGAAAGAAAAAACTTTCAGGCGTAGCTGAGTATGTGATCCTAGCACTCTAGGAAGCTGAGGCAGCAGGATCTTAACTTGAAGCCCTGCCTGGACAATGTAATGAGACCTTGTCTCAAAATCAAAAATGAAGAAAGGGCTGAGGAGGTAGCCCAGCAGGAAGGCCCTGGGTTCAGTCCCCAGTGCCACAAAAATGAACAAAACAAGACCAAGTGAAACGATCTTTCTAGCCCAGTCATGAGCTGTCCCATTGCCTCCCATTCATTCAGTACCTCTGGCTTCTCAGAGGTCAGAGGTGAGGCCTCTTGTGTCACCCCTTCGGCAGAGTCTCTTGCTGGTAGCGTGGATGGGACACCTGCCACTTCTCTCCTTCCTCTCTCACTCTGGCCTTTGGCCAGGTAGTGGTCCGGAGTCCTCCCTGCTAGGTGTCATCAGATGCAGGCTTCCAGAATGGCCACTTCATCCTTCCAGCCTTGGAGGCGTGGCACTGGGAGTAGTCCCCCAAGTGGGGAGTGGGGACCCCTTGGTTCCTTGTATCTCTGTTGCGGTCCATTTGTCCTAGAAGGGAGGAATGAACAAAAAGACACAGACAAAAGACACACACACACACACACACACACACACACACACATATAGGGGAAGACTGAAGCAACGAGAGACTGCGCTCTTTATTTATATAGGTCCCTAATCCAAGCCCCTCTCTTACTAGCTGGCCTTTACCTTAATTCTGTCTTGCATCTCTTATTAGACCACCTAGCTGTGTTATCTAGTCAAGGAGCCTCCAAGTCTGCCATAGTCTGCTTGCATTTGTTTGCCACAAGCCAAGAGAGGCCCTCATTTGCAAGAGACCTCCAGCCCCTCCCGTGTGCAGGCAGTGGCTCACCTTGGATGGCAAAACAAGGATTGTCTGAGACCCCAAGCCCTTCCTGTTTGCAGGCAAGGGCCCATCATCTCAGACTGTAAAACAAAAGACTACCTGGGATTCCAAGCCCTTCCTGTTTGCAGGCGAGGGCTCTTCATCCCAGGGGGCCTGGCAGAGATATCTGTCTCCTTTGTGAGAACAGAGTCAAACTCCAGACTAGTTTAATTATTTAAGCTTTGGTGGTCTGTGTCTTTAATTCTTGGTTCCCTTCATATCTCTGTCACTGCAGTGGGTGACTACAACCAGAGTGCCTCAGACACCACGGAGAAAGTCAAGAGGACAAGGACCGTCAGGACCGAAGCATTTCACAGGCAGAGAGGGCAGCTAACGGTACGCGCTCCCTGCTCTCTGTGGCCGGCCCTTCCCATCATCCTAACGTTCATTGCATGTGGTTTACATGGAATACTTCCTCGGTTTTGTGTTGTGAATCCTCTGTGATACCTCCACAGTAGGCCAGAGGCTCAGGCCTGCAATCCGGGCACTCAGGAGGCAGCAACAGGAGCCTCCGGTTTGGGCCCAGCCTGGGCAACTTAAGGGGTTTAGAGAGGCCCTGTCTCAAAATAAAAGTAAAAATGAGCTGGGGACGGGGCTCAGTGTGGAACCCAGGTTCGGTCTTCAGTCCTGCGGAGGGATGGAAGTGTCCTTGCTTCTCCCTGCCTGGGCCCGCCCATCTGAGGTGGCGCGCGTCCTTCCCTCCCCGGCGCTGCCTGCTCCCCGGGTTCTCAGTGGCGCGTTTAGTTGACATGGAGGCTGCTCTAGGGCAGGGGCTCAGTTCAACTTGCTTTCCCATCACGTGTATCTCATGTGCAGCCTGAGAACAGACTCCTGCTGGAGGAGGTGGGCCCGGCAGGGGAAGGAAGAGTCTCCGTGCTGGAAGAGCTGCTGCAGGAGGTGAGTGTGACCCCACGGCCGGGTCCCTCTGCAGGGCCAGTGTGGCACTCTGCCTGCCGCCTGCCTCCTGCCTGGGGTGCAGAGCGTGGCTAGTTGAGAGGTCCACATTTGTCGTTACTTTGCTAGTTTGTATGGCAAATAAAAGGGTCAAACAAGCACACAAGAGCCCAGGGGACATGCACGAAGCTGGACAGAGCCCCTGGCCCAGGACCCCAGGTCATCTCCAGCCTGGTTTGCTACAGAAGCCAAGTAGGCCAGCCTGGTGCCATATACTTATAATCCTAGACTCTAGGAGGCTGAGGCAGGAGGATCACAGTTGAACCTGGCCTGAGCAACTTAGTGACTTAGGAAGACCTTGTCTCAAAATAAAAATAAAGGGCCAGAAGAATAACTCAACAGTTAAGGTGGTTTTCTACTAAGTGCAGGGCCCTGAGTTCAACTGCAGAGAAAGACCCTGTCTGAAAAAAATAAGTAGAAATAAAGATGTGGCTCAGAGTGAAGGCTTTGGTCCCTCCCCCCAAAAAAAGCAGCAGGTGGGCAGGGTGCCTGGCCCTGCTGGGTGGGAACTTGGCAGCTGCTCCCCCTGCCCGTGGGGCCCTGAGGCTCAGTGCCCCGTAGGCCCTGTATCAGCTCCGTCCCATCTCACTTAGGAGACAGCTGTGGACGCCTCGTTGTCGAGGCCTGTGACAAGCTTTCTTTCCACGTGCCACAGGGAGCAGACCCCAACTGCAGGGACCACGAGGGCCGGCCTGCTGCCGTTGTGGCCACTGTGAATAAACACCGCGAAGCCGTTCTGGTTCTTGCTCAGAGAGGCGCCGACATCGACCAGCAGTGGGGACCGTAAGTGAACTGTGAGGGGACAGCTGGGTGCCCTGTGATGGGCAGTGACATGCAGCAGACAGCCCACGTGGGGCTGTGGAGCCCCTGGACGCGGCTTTGCAGCATGACCGTTCCCAGCTGGGAGGATGAAATCTAAGAACTGCTCAAGGGCTGGGTTGCCTCATTTAATCACTGTTATAAATGATAATCCATTTTGTTAACTCTGGGCTTTATCATCCCAAGAGGCTCCCAGTCCACAGCCCCTGGGGTGAGTGGGGCTCCCTCAAGACCTGAACTGCAAGGGGATCCTGAGGGGACAGAGGTGGCCTTCCCCGTGGTCACACCATGGAAATTCACTTGGAAGGAATGTGCCACATGGCCGTCTCCACCACTACAACCACCGGGGCGGGGCTGGTTCATCTGCACCCCTACACAATCTCCTGTGGCTTGGATAGAGTGTCTAGGATAGAGAGGCCCCAGTCCTGTGGCTGCTGTCCCAGTCGTGGCATCCTGCCACGTGGACCTTTCTCCCAGCCATGCAGTTCTCATGTTCTCCTGAGTCCCTGGCATGTGGGGTGGCAGGTTCCTGGCGTATGGCTCTCACATCATCACCCCCTCTCCTCCTGACCAAGTTGCTGAACCTGAGGCCTCCAGGGACACAGCAGGTGTCAGGTGCCACTGCCACCTGAACTGTTAACAAGGCACGGCTGAGACCTGGGTCAGTGAACTCTACTGCTGGGTACGCTGAGCCACTGAAGGGGCCACAGTTGTTACCAGAGGACCCAGGAGGGCTCTCCACAGTGGAGACAAGGAACCTAAAGCCTCCAGACTCAGCACTTCAGGACCTGTATGTCCCCTGCACACAGAACAGGCTCACTGGCATGTCACGAAAAAAAAAAAAAGCATTCTAATACTAGTCAGTGAAAGGCTCAGGAAAAACTTATTAAGCAGAAATTTAAAATACCCACTCAGGCAGTGTGGGGAGTAAGGCCCTCTGCAGCCAGAGCTGGGTCTGCTCAGGGAGAGTTGGGGTGGACATCTGGGGGACCTGTGTCCCAGGACATGGAGGGTCTACAAGGAAGATAAAAGGCCATAGTTATTCCAGGAGGAATAATTCACAGGTGGCAGCCACCTCCACTGAGAAGAGCAGGAGGAATGTGGGGTACAGACCTGTGCCACCAGCCTGGTGCTGACAGGTCTGCCCAACCTCATGCAAACCCAGCTTGCTGAAAACACATGGTTCCCTTCACACACGCAGATGAGCGTCACCCTGAAAAGTCACCTGATGATAGGCAGTGCCAAGAGATGAAGCCACAGGGACGGTCTGTCCAATACATTTTGTAAACTCTTGAAAGAAATTTGCTGAAATAGTATGCATTAAGTTAAATCAAGTACCAGCCATGCCCTTGTAGCTGAAAATTAATATTTCAGCTAGGCCTGGTGGTGTATGCTTGTAATCCCAGCACTTTGAGAGGCTGATGCAGGATCACACGATTGGACCCAGCCTGGCAACTTAGAGACCTGGTCGCAAAATATGGTGGCAGCGGGGAGGACAGGAGCTGGAGATATAACTCAATGCAAAGGTCCTAGTTCAGTCCTCAGTACCAAACACAAATGAATGTTTCTAAATTTATTGCTTCCTTCTTTTTTTAAGACAGGGTCTCATTCTGTAGTCTAGGCTGGTCCTCACCTCACTATGGAGCTCATGCTGGCCCTGAACTCAAGACAGTTCTCCTGCTTCAGCCTCTCACATGCTGGGATTAGAGGCTTGCATCACCATTCTTGGCTAACTTTTAGGTGGAGCTGGGTAATCAAATCCAGGGCCTTGAGCATGCTAGCAAAGCACATTGCCTGCTGAGCTCCGGCTCCAGCCCGACTGACTGCTTTCTATCATGTATGAACGTCCTATCATTTAAGGGGAGAGAGGGGGGACTCGAGATTTTTCCAGGTCAGTGAGTGAAACCAAAGCCACTTTGGTCACATTGCCCTCTTCAGCTTCCTGATGATACCAAGGACTTACCCAGGAATTTCCCCCACAAACAGGCTCAGAAATACAGTTCTTCACGAAGCAGCTCTGCTCGGCCCAGATGGGCGAGAGAGTGTTGCCACGTTACTGGGGTATGTTCCCTGGCTACAGTGGTCACTTCGGAGGGCCACTGCAGTCTCTCTCCTGGCCTGGGAGGATCTCAGAGGGGCCCTAGGTCCTGACTTGCTGTCTCTGTGCGTGGATGCCACCATTGTCCCTGGTCACATAGGGATGCTCACAGCGCAATGAAAACAGCACCAGTGCTCAGGACACTTGGCGCAGGACTCTGCTGTAAGGGGGTCCAGCGGCCAGGACCAACAAGTGGGGCATTTTGAAATCACATAGCCACTTATGAGCTCTCAGGAGAGAGCCAGCCCTAACGCTAAAGTCACAGTGGCCTCCTGGGGACAGGTGTGGGCAGTCAGAGCCAAGCCCCAGTATCACATGCCTCTGTCTCCATTTCCCTCACAGATGCAATGCAAGCTTCCAGAAGAAGAATGCGGACGGCCACACAGCGTATGACCTGGCCCAGGAGGTGGGGGACAACCTCACTGCCTCGCTCTTGGCCACCAAGTTCAACCAAGGGTTGGAGGAGCAACTCACACACCCCGGGACCCACAGCCCAGGTGACAGTCGTTCCTGAGGCAACTTGGCTTCATGGGCAGGGACCTGCAGCTCAGGCCACTGTGCTCCTGAGACATGTGAATGAGCTTGAGAGTGACTCTTAAGATTGTTTCTTCAACTGGCAGAAGCCACCAGTGCATGCAGTGGCTTGGTGTATATCTGGGATTGCGGTGAACTTACTGTAAGCTCTTCAGTGCTTTTATTATCCCTGTGCTACCCGTTTTAGAATTTAGGTTCTCATCCTTATTTATTTCTTCCTTCTCTTTCTTTCTACTTCTATTATTTTGCCTTGTATATGCTATGAAACCCCCAGGCTGCACTGGAAATCATTCCTCTTGACTCGGCTTCCTGAGTGTGGGATTACAGGTGCACGTCACCACCCCAGGCTTTTTAGCTTTTATTTTTTTAATAAATAATTGCTGCTCATGGTTCAAGATAAACGGTATAAAGTATACTGTGCAGAATTTCAACCCACCTACCAAGGAGCACGCTACCTGCAGTGGAAGGAGGAATTATCTCTCTCCTGTTTCTCCTGCTGCCTTCTTGCCTAGAATCCCTTCAAGGCAGGACTGGTTTTCGTTTTCTTGTGGTTTTTATATTTTTGAGACAGCATCTCACTCTGTAGTACAGGCTGGCCTCGAACTCACAGCAGAACTTCAGCCTCAGCCTCTTGCGTGCTGGGAGGACAGGTGTGCACTACCACACTCAGCTAATTGGCGTGCGATGCTGTGGGATTCCACGTAGGGACTTGGGCTTGCCATGTAGGCACTCTAACTGCAGGGCTACACCTCGGCCCACCGGAATTCACTGGAAGGCTGGATTGAGGACTGGGACTGGAAAGGAATGATGAGGAGCAGGATCACATTTTAAGTTCTGGTATTTTAGGACTGATTTGGGAATGTAGCTTCAAGAGTCTTGTCTCTCTTATTTGAGGCTAAGGTTAAAGATTGCCATATAGCTACTAGAGGGTGAAGTGGCCTGAGGAATGATTATTCAAGTTCTTGGTGGTTTGCACTGGTGTGCCCAAGGCTGTGAGGCTAAAGAACTGCCTGGTTGGGCTGGAAGAATGGCTCAGTGGTTAAAGCGCTTCTAGCACTGAGTCAGTGCTAAGTACCCATGTTCTATTCCCATGCCTGTAATCCCAGCATTCGCGAGGCTGAGGCAGGAGGATTGCTGAGTCCAAGGCCAGCTGGGGCTCCATACTGAGTTCAGGACCAGCCTGGGCTACAGAGAGAGATCCTGTCTCAAAACAGACAAAAAAACTGCTTGGTCACAGTTGAAATCACCAGACTCCAGAAACAGAGTCCCAGGGGTGATGTCTTAGCAGAGGGCCTTAGGATGGGGGTTTCGGGGTCTGAAACCAGAGGAAAGCAATGAAGTTAGTTAGGCCATGATTCAGAAAAGGCGTGCAGATAGAAATCTGTCAAAATCTGACAGCTGCGAGAAAAGCCAGAGGCAGCTGTCACGGAGGCTAAGACCCGGCCCTAAGATACGGAGCTAGCGGCAGCCACATTTCCTGCAGGATTCTCCCCTTCACCTGAAATCTCTGTACACGGGTGTGGCACTCCCCCAACACAAAGGACCCTACTCTTTGGTAAACAAGTATGAGTGGCTCGGTCCTCAGGTCTTTCAAGGAGGTAATTTTTTGTTGAACAGCAGATGATGGGTTTATACCTGTACCATTCCTTGCTTCCCTTAAGAGGAGTGAACAAGGCGTACAGTCTAGGTGCCAGATTTGTAAAGAAGCCAAGTTTATTGAGACAAAAGGCCACGAAACATGAAGATTTTATGTGAAAAAAAGTAAACTAGGTCAGTGTCCTCTGACCACTTGGGAGATGTGATTTTCCATTCCATGTCACAAAGCGCGCAGTTCTGACTGTCGGCCCTCCCCACCGGCTTCAGGGTCAGAGTTCAGAGCGAGTATGGGGAGTCCGAAGACGGCCCGGGGCTGGCCTCGGAGTCGGGCCGGGGCGGCGGTTGGCGGTGGGCGCACCTGCTCTTCCGGTGCTGGCGAAGGTGGGACTGCTGCCGAAAGCCTTGCCCACAGGTCTTGCACCCATAAGGCCTCTCCCCATTCCGTGCCACCTGGTGTAGGGCAAGGCAGGACTTCTGGGTAAAGCCTGGGTCACGCTCACGGACCCGGCCAGGCTTTCCTTCCGCGTGAGCCCGCTGGTGCGTGATCAGCGCCGACTTGCTGCAGAAGCCGAGCCCGCACTGCCGGCACGCGTGGGGCTTCTCCCTGGAGTGCTTCCGCGCGTGCCTGACGAGGCCGGCCTGGTGGCCGAAGGCCCGGCCGCACTCGCGACACACGTAGGGCCGCTCCCCGGAGTGCGTGCGCTGGTGAGCCACCAGGTTGGACTGCTGGCTGAAGGCCCGGCCGCACTGCCCGCACACGGCGGGCCTCTCCCCGGAGTGCGTGCGCTGGTGGCGCACCAGGTTGGACTGCTGGCTGAAGCCGCGGCCGCAGTCCTGGCACACGACGGGCTTGCGCCCCGAGTGGGTGTGCTGGTGCCGGCTGAGGTGCGACTTGAGGCTGAAGCGCCGCCCGCACGCACCGCACGCGTAGGGCCTCTCGCCGGTGTGCGTGCGGCGGTGGGAGATGAGCGTGGAGTTCTGGCTGAAGCGGCGCCCGCACAGCGCGCACGCGTACGGCCGCTCCTTGGAGTGCGTCCTGCGGTGGTTGACCAGCGTGGTCCTCTGCCGGAAGCGCCGGCCGCACTCCGGGCAGGCGTAGGGCTTCTCGCCCGAGTGCGTGCGCTGGTGGGAGACGAGGTTGGACCTGTCGCTGAAGCCCAGGCCGCAGGCGTCGCACGTGATGGTCTTGGCCTCCAGGTGCGTCCGCTGGTGCCGCACGACGGCCGACTTCTGGCTGAAGCCCTTGCCGCAGTCGCCGCACACGTACGGCTTCTCGCCCGAGTGCGTGCGCTGGTGGATGGTGAGGTTGGACTTCTGGCTGAAGCCCCGCCCACACTCGCCGCACGCATACGGCTTCTCGCCCGAGTGCGTGCGCTCGTGGATTACGAGCGTGGACTTCCGGTTGAAGCCCCGCCCACAGGCGCCGCACAGGATGGGCTTGGCGCCCGAGTGGGCCTTCTGGTGGCGCGCGAGGCTCTTCTTCAGGCTGAAGCCCTTGCCGCACGCTCCGCACGCGTACGGCTTCTCGCCCGAGTGGATCCGCTGGTGGCTCCGCAGGTTGGTCGCCTTGCTAAAGCCCAGTCCGCACTCCCCGCAGTTCACCGTCCCGAAGGCCAGAACCTCCATCTCCCTCGGGAGCTGGGGGGCGTCCTCAGGGCTCCGGGGCCGGGCTGGGCCGGGCTCCGCCTCCCGCTCCCGCTCCCCGGGGCCGTTCGGCTGCCGCTGGGGCGGCCTGGAGAAGGCGCCCGAAGCCCTTCTCGGGGTCTTTCCACCCACAGGCTTGGCTCTCTTCCCGCCTCGGCCTTCTGCCCTCTCCGCCCAGCTGCTTTCCTCGGAGGCTGCTAGGCCCTTCCCCTGGTCCTCTGGGCAGGGAACCCCCGGGGGGACGTGACTTTCCGCGCACAGGCACGTGAAGAACCAGGGGTCGGGACGGCTGCACAGCACCTGTGGCCAGGGGAATTTCTGAGTGGAAAAATCCAAAGGGCCGAATGGGCCTTGATGACGTTCTGGTTGTGCTGCAGAGAGAAAAGTGTGCGTCAGAAAGAAGTCCCCTGCCCAGAGCGACAATGAGACCCAATCCTATGTTTAAAGCGTTGACGGAGCTCCCGTTCTGTGGCGTGCTTTCCTGCCCATCACTGCATCTTCCGTCCGCCTTGTAGTCCAGAAAACTCACTATTGATTTCCGTCGCTAACGCCGTACGTCAGTTCTGGTGTGTAAATAGGGCGAACACACAACAGTCTACGTCAGTGGTTCCCAATCTTTTTGACACCACAGACCAATTTAGTTGATGGTGCTCCCTGGGACAGGAAAAGTGGGGGGCGTGGCGAAGCCCCACCTCCTGTTAGATCAGGAGCAGCTTTAGAACTTAGGAGGAGCACACCAACTGGAGGTGGGGGGCTTCACTCATCGGTCCCTGTACCGGTTTGTGACCTAGGAGTTGGGGATTCCTGGTCTGTATAACTACTACTACAGTCACTTACAGACTTACAACCATCCGCTGACTGAAGTCATGTCCCAGAAGTAGCAGATGTTTTAATCGAGAGCTGGCTAACCATAGACCCAAGTGCCTTTCCCCATTTCTCTGTGAGGACAGCGGTGCAGACTGAGAGCCATCAGGTAGATTGGGTGGAGGACCTGACTATCAGAAGCAGCATACAAGTCCTTAAAGAGTAAAACTGTGAGACACCAGAACAGGAGTCAGCCCACTCACAAGTATGTGCCGTAGGATTACTCTGTGCCAGCATTAATGGAAGGCAGTACTGCCTCAGCAGTGGGCAGCACCACAAGAGCTTGAGTCTCCAGTGATTTAAGACAGGCTGTCTCCTGGCACTCTGTCCAATCTGTATGCTGCTAATGTCCATCAATACTATAAATAAAATTGTCAAGAGAAATCAGTGTTAAAAAAAAAGTCGGGGGGCTGGAGGAATAGCTCAGTAGTTAAAGCACTTGCCTAGCAAGTACCAATTATTTGATTTTGATTCCCCAGCACCCCATAAGACAGGTGTGGTGATGCACATCTTTTATCCTACCACCCAGGAGGCTGAGGCAGGAGGATTGCTGTGAATTCAAGGCCAACTTGGACTACATAGTGATTTCAGGACCAGCCTAGACTATGGCAGCGTGAGACCCTGTCTCAAAAACAAGTAAAATAAAAGTTTTGGGACTGAGGATATAGTTTAGCAATAGGTTGTGAGGTTGTGCCATAGGATTACTCTGGATTGAATCCCTGTCCCCCACTACCACCAAAAAAAAAAAAAAAAAAAAAAAGAAAGAAAAAATGACTTTTCTACATAGTACCTCTTGTGGAACAGATGTCAGTAGTGAGTGTATTTATTTCATCATAACTGGCTCTAGTCAGATGAAGGCATCAGTTTGAGAAACCAATATAGATCTTACAGGATCTACTAATACTACACATTCTTAATCAACAAATAATGAAATATGTTAGAAGTGTGTATGCATTTGCATTTGAGAATTGCCCCACCCTCTACAGAAGGCTACGCTTCTAATCTAATTAGTATAATTAGTATAACAACTGTTAATGCTTGGCAGTTCCTGTTCTGTAGCAGTGACCTTGGTGCTGCATTTCGCACTAAGCTGAGCAGGTGGCCCTCAACTGTGGTACCGTTTACAGCCTGGACCTGGGGAAGGTGCCATTTGAGACAGCATTGTACTCCCTGAGGGCAGAAGTGGGATCCCATAGCACTGACCAGGTTGCTATACTCCGTGTCTAGCCACTTGGTGAAGCAGCTCTTATAACCAACAACTATTCTCCCTCTGCAGTGCAATGACTGGTACTGTTATTATGTTGAGTGTATTGAGTATAAGTATAAAACGTAATCAAGCCCAAGGATGCTACACAAGAAAAAAGAATATAACTAAAGAGATCTCTACAGTAGTGACTTTTTCTACTTTAGCTGATCTGCTGCCTTTATCACAAAAGCAATAGGAGAAATTTAAAAAGCAAGGCAACAAAATGTGTTCAGAACCTCCAAACTCTGCAAAAATTGGATTCCAACAGCAGCAAAAGACAGGAAGATACAAGTAAGGAACTCTAAATCCAGATGGTCTAAATGGTTAAAGACACCAAAGAAGAAACATACAGAAACCCACAGGACATTTAGCAAGTTTAAAGAGGCTCTAAATAAAAAGACTCAGTAAAATGTTAGGCAAAGTTAAAGAAGATACAAACTAATGATGGAGCTAAGCAAAACAGTGTAAGGTGAATGACTATTTTGGTTAAGAACTAAAAATCAGGTCTGGAGGAATAGCATAGCGGTTAGAGTGCTTGCCTTAGAAGTACAAGGCTCTGAGTTAAATTCCGCAGCACCACATAAACCAGGCATGGTGGTACACACCTATAATCCCTATAATCCTAGCATTGGGAGGCTGTGACAGGAGGATTGTGTTCAAGGCCAGTCTGGGCTACATAATGGGTATAGAACCAACCTGGACTGTAGAGCTAGACCCTGGCCCTCCCATACCCCACCCCCAAAAAAAAGAAAAACTAAAAATTACGAAAATACTTCAAGGGCTGGGGGCATCACACAGTAAAGCCCTGAGTTTAGTTCCCCAGCACTATAAAAACTGGGCATGGTGATGCATGCCTGTAATCCCAGCACTCAGGAGGCTAAGTCAGGAGGATTGCTGTGAGTTTAAGGCCTGCCTGGGCGACATAGTGAGTTTAGGTCCAGCCTAGAGCACAGGGCAAACAAGACCCTGCCTCAAAAAAAAAAAAAAAAGGAAGAGATAAAAGTCTGGGTCAGGTCAGGTCAGACCAATGTGAGGACCTGGTGTGAGAAGGAGAGAAGCTTGAGGCACTAGATCATGTCTTGGTGACACCCTAAATCACAACAGGAAGGTGAACCCAACAGCTGCTAGATGACTTGAAAAATAATTACAGGAATAAAGGAAAAATGAGAAGCACAAAAAGGTACAAAAATTATTCACCAAAATCAGAAAATTCTTGAATTGCAGTGAAAGAATTCAAACTTAAGGTTAGCAAGGCTTGCAGAACCCAAGTGGACATGGCCAAAAAAGAACCTCTCCCTGACATACTGAAAATATCGTAAATGGAATATGAAAAAATACCAAAAGCTATCAGAGAAAACTAGCACGTAACATATAAAGGCAAGCCTGTCATAATAACACTAGATTTCTCACCTTAAGCCTCAAACATGGGGAGTGGAGGAATGGGACAGTGGTTGTAGCACTTGCCTGGCAAGCACAGAGGCCCTGAGTTGGATTCCCCAGCACCATATACACTAGGTGTGGTGATATACGCCTATGAAATCCCAGCGCTTGGGGGGCCTGAGGCAGGTCAAACCCAGCATGGCAAGTTAGCATCTCAGACACTGTCCCAAACAACAAAAACGCAGACAAGAACAAAAACCCAAAGGGCTGGGCTCAATGTGAAGGCTGCGGGTTCAATCTCTAGTACTGAAGAAGAAAAAAAAGAAAAAGACACGATCGAATTTTTCATAGAATTTAATGTCTCACTACAACTATACATTCCAAAAAAAGAGTAACCATTTTTCTGGTATTAGCAATGTTAATAATGCACCAAAACCTTTGATATATTTTGTACCTCTCTAACTGCTAAAAAAATTACTGTTTTACAGAATAATAAGCCCAAGTTTACTAAGAAAATTTATACATCTGTTTAATAATAATAGTCATTTGTCCTCACAGGCACACACAAATGTAAACAGGTTGAAACGCTACTGTGGGCTGTTGCTGCTTTTTACTTGCCAGGTCACACGAGCACACGTAACATGATACGTTGTCTCAATCTGACTGCATGTGGTGGTCACAGGAGGCAGGTTAGCACCACGCCCTCCCCTACACAGTGTTCTCTCGTCACCTGTGCAGTCTGTGCTCAAGAGCCGTGCAATTGAATCATGAAAGATACTGCTGAAAAGCATGTGCTAATGTATTAAAAGTTTACCCTCTTGCAGGGTCGCAGTCCTAGCTCTCCAGGATAGCACACAGCTTGGGGGGCTGCCACTCAACACTTCTGCTGTGGACGCTGAGCGGCAGCAGGGATCCGCAGCTCCCCGTCCCAGCATCCCAAGGGGACACAACCAACTCTCTCTTGTGACCGTTTTTCATTTCCTCTGGCCAGCTTGGTTTTGGGCCCACAGTGCCCATGGCTTACCTCTCCTGCTTACCTGGAGAGGTGGCTGATCGGCATTTTCTTTCCTCTCTCCACGTCTCTTTACCCTGCTCCAGCTGGGAGATGAGTTTTGGTTTAGAAAGTGGAATTCCTGCTCACAGAAAAGAAGAACCAGATGACTGTAGGCTGTGGGGCCAAGGGACGAGACAGGGACTCGGCCATGCTGAGCGAGGAGCTCTGTAGGGCAGCACACAACCCTGGGAAGATTGGACAGGTGAGCTCAGAGGAGAGCGCCCCACCTTAGTCCATGCCAGACAGGGAGCCTCTCTCACTTAAAGACGTCAACTTGGGGAGGGAGCTCCAGACTGGAGGAAAAGATCTAGGAATAGGGACTGTCACACACACAGCACAAACATATCCAGCCTCTCAAATTTAGATCTTCCGAAGGAATCTTTGCTTTTGAGTCCAACGGGGGCCAGGTCAGCAAGATGGCCACATGCATGGCCTAAACTTCCCAGTAGCGAGAAGGCAAGTGCTCACCCAAAGAGACCAGGTTGCTGTAGGTCTCCAGCATCACCTCCCTGTAGAGGGTCCTCTGAGCAGGGCTCAGGAGGCGCCACTCCTCCTGGGAGAAATCCACAGCCACATCCCTGAATGCCATGTGTGCCTGCAACACAAACACAGCCAGTTCCACAGGGAGCCAGTGCTACCCAGAGTGCAGGGGAAGGGTGGGGTGAAAACTGCCAGAGAAGGCAGGGGACACCTAGGTTCTGCCCTCAGCTGTGGTGCTGGTGTCACCTTGAAGCTCCTGCTGCATTCCAGCCAGCAGCATTCATACTCTATCCATTCAAAGTCCTGAGTAGATATTCACAGAAAAAATTGAAGAGTCCCTAAATTCTGGAAATTTTAAATCTAGGCACATTTAAAGAGCAAAAAACATAGAAAAATTGAAGCATAACATGTTCTGATTTAGGATTATATTTTATTTTTGTGGTGGTGGTACTGGGGCTCAAGCTCAGGCCTTGGACCTGCTCTGTATCTGGCCATTCTCTGTAGCTGAAATAATTTGAGTCATCTAATATATGTTCTTCTATGTCTGCTTCATTTTTTTTTTTTTTTTTTTTTGGAGACAGGGTCTCATTTTGTAGTACAGGCTGGTTCCTAAACTCACTACATAGCTCAGACTGGCCTCAAACTCAAGGCATTCCTCCTGCCTCAGCCTCCCAAGTGCTAGGATTAGAGGTGTGCACCACTATACCTGGCTTATGTGGTGCTAGGGGCTTGAACTCAGGACCTTGCTCTTGCTATTCCTCCAGCACTTGACTCTTTAGAGTATATTTCCAGAAGTGGAATTACTGGATCAAATGGCAATTTCTCCATACTGTCTCCAAGAGAAGGTTGGGAGGAGGATGCACAGGTGGAAGTGAAGAATGCAACAACCAATCAGATAGAAAGGAAGTTTGCAAAGACCAGGAGGCATGGAAAACTCAGTTTATATCTCCAGGCAGAAGTGATCGTTGCTAACACACATCAACAAAATCAGAAGGAATAGAAGACGTAGAGATGGGAATCATCATGCTGAATTCCAGACACCCTCCCTCTCCTCCTCTGAGCAGGGCAGTCCTGGCATTTTTTTAAACGACTGAGGAAAATTACATTGAGATTGGGTAGTAGTATTACTACCCAGTATTAGTAGTATTAATGAGTCATTTTGTTGGGTGTAACACTGAAATGGTACACGTTGAAACTGCACATAAGTGAAACTGTCACTGTGGACATCTTGGTGAGTCACGACACCCCGGGGAAGGAGCAGTGGAAAACGGATGCGAGTGGGTTAGCTGTGCCCTCTCAAGGAAGATCTGAGTGAGACCCAGAGACATGGGAAGTGAGTCCGTCAGATGGAACAACGGAGAGAAAGCGCGCCCTGACAGGTGGTTGTCGGTGAGCATGAGGTCACCTTTCCGCACCTGTCAGCAGCAGTGAGCGGTAAGACCCGCCAGGCTCTTGGCACACACCGGGCCTGGTCCAGGCACCGCAGAGTCGGACTTCATTCCATCCTCACACCATCCCTGTGAAGTAGACACTACTATCGTTTTAAAGATGGGAGTATTGAAGCAGGGGATACTGGCGTCTTGGCCCAGGTGACAAGCTCTAAAGTTACAGCTTCTGTTGGAGTAATAGCATAGCAGTTAGAGGCTGTGCCTGGCAAGTGTAAGGACCCCAGTTCCATTCCCAGCACTACATAAAGTCGGGCATGGTAGCACACCCCTGTAATGCCAACACGGGAGCTAGGGCAGGCAGATTGTTGTAAATTCGAGACCAGCCTGGGCCACATAGTTCAGGACCAGCTTGGGCTGCAGAGCAAGATCCCGTCCCCCCCCCAAAAAAAAAGCCACTTTGAGATAAATCAAGATTGATTATGAGATGGTTTGAGTCTAGGTGACAGGGCTGTGAAATTCTATCTGCTGGCTGTTTCATATTCCTCCATAAATTATGAATATGCAGTGTAAATCCTGTGCTTTGTGGTCAGTGATCGACCTCGGGATCTTTAAAAACTTAGGAGTGGGCCTGGGAGCAAGTAGATAAACGGAGACCCTAAGATTGCACCCTTGGGCCAGGCACGTGCCGTCAGCCTCCGGCTCGCTTGGCTGAGCCAGCTGGTCCCATGTCCTGCCCCTGCCTGGGCCAGTGACCACCAGCTCCCAACCGATCTAAACCCTGGGACACATGGCCATGAGGTCAGCCTCCATACCGAATTCAGGAAATACCAGGCCCCCAAAATTTAGCGTACTTTTTACTCAGATCCCCAAATCTGGGGTACATAGGTGTGAGCGACCTCTCTTCCTGTTCCCACCCACAAGAACCCTGGCACAGGAGACTGGAGTGCTGCATCCACCTTTACTCTGTTTCACAGCCGTGGTCCGCCCAGCTCCCTCCAGGATGCGCGCCTACAGCCTAAAAGTAATACGTTCAGGAGAGCACGGCCCAAGCCGCGCCAGCGCATCCCCTCACTCCGCGGGTCCCTGCGCCCCCACTCACCCCCGGTTCATCCCAGACCGGCCCCACAGGACTTCCACCTGCGGGTTGAAAGGAGAATGCAGCAACGGGACACGGAAGCTTCACTCACCGGCGCCAGCGAAGAACACAAGGGGTCCAGCCTCCAGCTCCCGGCACCAGCTGGGGATCTTCTCCGACAGGGAGCAAGGACTACACCTCCCAGAATGCACTACCCCGGGACCATAGCCCCCAGAATGCACGGCATCGGGCCACGCCTCCCAACTTGCTCAGCGAACTGAGAAGTGGGGTGGACATCTCCCATTGCTCGCTGGGGAACGTAGCTGTATAAGTGGGTGAATGGCTACTGTGGCACCAGGAATCCCTCTCGTTTTTTTCCTGAAAGCCAAGATCATAAAATATGTAGACGCTCCAGATGAAACTTTGCAGTGACCCTGTAACTCAACGCCTCTACGTCAAGACTACACCCCCCCAGGGACCCCTGTGGTGACTTCCGCACTAGGTTTTCGGCCCTCGCCTCCATAACCGGAAATGACATTCAAAGGCGCCTCTTTCAGGCTTGTAGGGCTGTCCTGCATCTCCGTGGACTAGTCCTAAAGGTCTTTTTTTTTTTGTCAGTACAGCCCATTTGCCATTTCCCTTTTCCCTTCCCACTCCCATAATCCTCCTGCATCCCCTTTTCCTCTTCTTCCATTTTTTTTGTTATGGTTTGGTTTTCTCATATTAGAGAAACTACGATGTTTAACTTTTTTGTGTCTGATGCATTTCCCTAAGCATAATGGTCTCAAGGTGCATTCATTTTCCTAGAAATGACTCAAATTTGTCTTTATTTATGGCTGAACAGTCCTCCATTGTGTAAATATACCACACCTTCTTTGTTCATTCACTTGTGGATGGACACATGGATTGCTTCCAGATTTGGATATTATAACTTGTATTACTATAGACATGGGAGTACATGTATTACTTTTGAATGACTTTACTGCTTTTGAGAAGATACATAGAAGAGAGAGAACTGGGTCAAATGGGATATCTAATTTCAGTTTCTTGAAGAGTCTTCGTACTGCTTTCCGTAGTGGTTGTAACAGTTTGCTGTCCCACCAGCAATGTAGGAAGATTCCTTTCCCCCACAGCCTCATGTTTTTTGAGTGCACAATACCAGCCATTCTTAGTCAGAGGGAACCTCACCTCAGTGTTTTGATTTGCATTTCTCTGATGGCTAAAGATGAACATTTTTTCAAGTATTTATTGGCCATTCACACTTCTTCTGAGAACCTTCTATTCATTTTAGTGGCACATTTTTATTAGGTCTTTTATTTTGGAGGATCTAATTTTATTTCAGTTCTATGTATACTCTTGATAACAGTCCTGACTGAGGATTAGCTGGCAAAAACATTTTTTCCATTCTGTAGGCTCCATCTTCAGTTTGTTGATTGTTTCCTTTGCTGTACAAAATCTTTTTAATTTGATACAATCCCATTTGTTGACTCTTGGTGTTATCTCACATGTTTTGGGTGTTTCATTGAGAAAGTCCTTGCCTATATGTATATTTTCATAAGTTCTGCTTATTTTTTCTTCCAAGTTTAGTGTTTCCATTTTTCCATCTAGGTCTTTGGTCCACTTTGATTTGATTTTGTACACTCTAGTTTCACTCTTCTGCCTGTTTTCTCAGCACCATTTGTTAAAAAGTCTGACTTTACTCCAACATAGGCTTTTGGCCCCTTTGTGGACGATCAGATAGCTGAAGGTGTTCAGGGTTGTCTGTACATCCTCAGTTCTATTCCATGAATCCACCTGTCTTGTTTTTGCACAATTACCATGTAGCTTTTATCATTGTTGCTGTGTAATATAATTTGATATCTGGTATCATGGTGCCTCCTACTTATGTTTTGTTGCTTAAGATTGTATTGGCTATTCTGGGTCTCTTCTGGTTCCATATAATTTTTGGATCATTTTTTCTAGTTCTGTGAAAAGTGCTGTTGGTATCTTGATTGTGACTGCTTTGAATCTGTGTATCAGTTCTGGTAGTGTGGCCATGTTGACAGTGTTGATTCTGACTGACTGGAAACAAGAGTTGTCTTTCCCTTTTCTAATATTCGCTTTGGTTTCTTTTTTTTCAGAGCACTACAGTTTTCAGTATAGAAATCCTTCGCTTCCTTAGTTAGGTTGATTCATAGGTATTTAATTTTCTTCAAGGCTACTGTAAATGGGATTGTTTTTCTGATCTCTTGTTTTCCTTGTTGCTGTAGAGGAATGCCATTGATTTTTGTGTATTGATTTTTACATCCTGAAACTTGGCTGGATTTGCTTATTAGTTCTAAGGGTCATCTGCTGGAGTTTTTGGGATCATCTAAGTAAAGGATCATGCCATACACAATAAAAATAGTTTGACTTCTTCCTTTCTTATGCATAATCCCTTGATTCATTCTCTTGTCTGATTGCTCTGGCTAAGGTTCTGAGCACTGTTGAACAGAGATGATGAGAATGGAGTTTGGAAAGGTTTCAAGATGCTGGCTAGAGAAGTGTTAGAATCCTGTGAGCTGGGCTTGGTGAGAGACTCTGGTCAGAGCTCAGACTTGAATGCTGAGAAAACTGTAGATTGGAAAGGCCAGACTCAAGGAGTTTCAGACAGAAAGGAGGATGTGATTGACAGTTGGTCTAGAACCCGTGAGTGCTGCACTCTGCAAGTGTGTTGGCGTTTTGCTCTTGTTCCCTGAGAACGCGGTCAAGTGTTGTGGACTACTTAACCTGGGGGAGGAAATTTTAAGGCAGCCTGATGTTCAGGCTGTCACATGGGTACTCTCTGGCTTTTAGCCAGCTCTACACTGAGAAGCAGGAGAAAATGGCAGAGAAAACAGACACAAAAAGTTTAAAGTTTGAAGTTAAACAAAAGCACATGGTTGTTAAAGAAGTTAGCATTAAAAAGAAACCAAATACTTGGAATCAGAACTGTAAAAAAGAGCCTTGAGAGTATCTGAAGTCAGCAAGACCCCAATTAAAGGGTGGGAAGGCAAAGGGCTTTGCCTGAAAAGAGAACCCCTCCAGGGCATCCTGCAGGGCAACCTAGGAAAGTAAATCTCCAAGGAGGTCAGCCATCTAAAAACTCAGAGGCCTCAGCAGTGACTGCCAAGAGGGCCAGACTCTTGCTCAAGTCGGTGGTGGACCTGGGCAATGACCATATGGTACTGGTTTCACAGGGAGCTCACATCTCACCACCATTTACCCCGAGTGCTGGACATAGAACTGCAGGATTCAGTGGAGCTGCAGGATTGAACTCTTGCCCTGCTGGGTTTAGAACTTGTTTTGGCCCAATTGCTTCTATCCTCCGATTCCTCCATTTCCTCTCTAGGAACACACACACACACACGCACACACACATGCACACAAGTTATGGTTGAGTAACAAGAGCCATTGGAGGACTGTTGCTCTAAGGTCTAGGAAATCAGAGCAGGTACTAGTAACTAAGTGCTGCCACTGCCAGAAAGAATAACTGCCCCTAGGTGGGGCTGTGGAATGGGCTCCCGGGCATGACATAGGACCAGGAGCCCCTTAGTGCCCTGGGAGCGAGGGACAAAGGAACCTGCCCAGCACAGGATGGATGACCACCAGCACTCACCGCTGCCCCGGCTAGGGTTTCAGAATATCTGCCTGAAGTGAGCCATCAATTTTCCACAAGGCCAGGTGGCTGACACTCCGGCCCCTCTACGCCCACACTCCAACCTGCTTTGGCTGTGATAATAGCATTCCCAGCCATGTTTACAGTATGCTTGTTGCTGTTTGAAATCTTTCGTTTCTTTTGACTGTATCAGTACTCTGACCTCTTGTCATGGTGAAATACGTCTCTACTTTTTCAAATGAGAAAATACATTTTTGCTCTAAACGTGTGCTTTCTTTGTAATTCCAGCTACTTAGAAGGCTGAAGCAGAAGGATTGCGAGTTCAACAGTAGCCTGGCAATTTTAGTGAGACCCTGTTTCAGATGTAGGTTGGTGGTAGAGCACTTGCCTAGCATGTGCAAGGCCCTGGGTTCCAGTCTCAGTAATGGCAAACAAAAAAAGAAAAGATAAAAGAAGCTTCAAAATATGAGATCTATGAAAGAAATATTTTTCACAAGCAGAGAGTCTTTTTAAAATCCATGGCTGCAGTGTCTTATAGGATATGTTTGTCTGTAGTCAAATGCTCTAACCGAGCTGTACCCCAGGCTTGTTTTGAGACAGGGTCTCACTCTGTAGTCCAAGCTGTTCCCAAAGTCACTGCATAGCCTAGGCTGGCTCGAACTCTCGGCAGTGCTCCTGCCTCAGCTTCTCAAGTGCTGGGTTTACAGGTATGCACTACCATGCCCAGAAAAAATAATGATTTAAAAAATATACTGTGCACGTGAGTGGTTCAGGAAGTGAGGAAGCTTCAGGTATAACTCATCAGAACTGGTGTACAGAGGCTGGAGGAATGGCACAGCGGTTAAAACATTTGCCTTGCAAGTGCAAAGCCCTGAGTTCAATTCCCCAGCGCCACATAAAGCCAGATGTTGTGGTGCATGCCTGTAATCCCAGCACTAGGCAGGCTGTCGCAGGAGGATTGTCGTGAATCCAGCCTGGGCTTTGCCATTGAGTTCAGGAGCCACTGGGGCTATGGAGCGAGATCCTGTCTCAAAAACAAAAACAAAACCACAGAACTGGCTTATAGTGAATCCTTTGTGCAGAAGACACTGGGTTGCGGGTTCAACTTGTTAACAGAGGCACAGGTCTGGACGAGGTTAGTGAAGGCGTCAGACCCCTCTGGGCCTCAGTTTCCTCGCTAGCACGTGCAAGCCTTGAGTTCAGTCCCCAATACTGAGAAGTAAAAGGAAGGACTAAAACGCGGGAGGGAAGGTAGGGATGTGTCACGCGTGAGAAAGCCCGGCCTGGCCCGGCCTGGCCCGTGCAGCCTCGCCGATCCCCGCAGGGGGCGGCAGGAGGCGGCGCCGATGTGCGCCCCACCGACCGCCCTCCCGGCTCCGGCCCGGCGGGCCGATCCCGGGCTGCGCCCTGGGCTGAGGCCTCAGGGAATCTACCGACTTTGCTTCTTTCCAAATATTTGTGAGATTGGAACTTTTTTTTTTTTTTTTTTTTTTTTTTTTTTTGCTTCAAGACAATCCTGGCTTCTCGGTGATTTTTGAGGATGACGTGGGTGCCAACTGCTTTTTATTTGCAGCTTTACGGAAAGGAACCCCCGACCCCCACCTGAGTTTACATCGGTGTCGCTGTGCTGGACGCTTGCCTGTGGCGCGGCTCGCAGGACCTGCGCTCGGCTGCAGAAGGCATTTTCCAGGGCGAAGCTGCAGAATAGCAGTGAGCACAAGGTGGCGCTGTGCTCCGGCTCCCTCCCCTGGAGCTGCTGCCTGACCCCACGCCTCTGGGACAGGAATGCTGTGTCTGACTGTAGTGAGGCTCGGACTTGACATCCTCCTGCTTCAGCCTCCCAGGAGGGTTGGGATTACAGGTATGTCACCATAGCGACCAGAATCTCTTTTAAATCTTCTAAGAGGCTGAAATATTAGCCTGGGGTGATGGTACATCGCAGTAGTCTCAGCTACTCAGGAGTCGAAGATTGAGTAAGATCCCAAGTTCAAACCCACCATGGCCAATTTAGACATTTACAGAGATTCTGTCTCCAGAAAGTGGGGAGGGAAGCTAGGGATTTAGCTCAGTGTAAAGGCCCTGGGATCAACTCCCAGTACCACAAATAACAGTAATAACTGAAAAGGCCTGAGATGCAGCTCAGTGCCAGAACACTTTTTTGAGACAGGGTCTCACTCTGTGGTCCAGGCCACAGAGCCCAGGCTGGCCTTGGACTCACGGCAATCCTCCTGTCTCAGCCTCCTGAGAGCTGGATTACAGGCATGCACCACCACATTCATTTTATGTGGGAGGAATGGAACTCTGGTACTTAGGGCTAGGTAAGCGCTTTAACCTCTGAGCCATTCCTCCAGCCCCACTGCCAGAACTCTTGCTAGCATGTGCAAAGCCTTGAGTCCAATCCCCAGTACCAAAAAGAAAAATAAAGGACTAAAAAATGTGTTTGATCAGCGAAAACCCATGTAGTGAGCACGTGCTCTGTGCCTGGCACTGCTCTAGACACCTGGGTGACAAGTGAAAGAACTTCCGCCTTCTCGGCGCTTACAACTCGGGTGTAGGGCCGGCGATGAGCACAGTCCGCATGTGAGTAAGGCAGCTTAGGAGCAGTGGTCTTTGCTGGAATGTGACTCCACAAAACTGACCATGTGTGTTCCTGGAAGAGCATTCTCCTGGGCGGAGCCCAAGGCGGCGCTGGCCTCCGGGCCCCCCCCTCCCCAGGCACTGCCTGCCTGACTGTATTGAGGCTTGTTTGGTTTTGTTTTGAGACAGGGTCTCTCTCTGTGGTCAGGCTGCTCCTGAACTCACTGCGTATCACGGGCTGGTCTAGAACTCGAGACAGTCCTCCTGCCTCAGCCTAAGTGCTGGGATTATAGGCATGAGCCACCATGCCCAGCAAAAATAAGTGAGAAAGCAGGTGGTGGTAGGGAGGCTGGAATGTAGCGCAGTGTGAAGGCTGCGGGCTGAACCCCCAGTGCTACGTACGTGCAGATGTACACGGGAGGAAAACAGTAAGAAAGAAAGGACGGGCTACCGAGCGCCTTCCTCTGTCCCTGGCGTCCAGCGGCCGCTCTGGGCTCGGTGCCTTTGCTCCTCTTGCATCCCCAGAGGGCTCCATGGTTCGGCGGCCTGGGCCTGGCTCTCTGCACCAGCATAATGAGCTTGACTTGGGCTGTTTTCTATCTCGCATTGTTATCTGCCTTTTATCTTTCATCAGGCTCCAAGGAAGATGTTCTGCCCTAGTCATTAGACAGAGAGAGACAGCAGGGTAAGCAGCCTCATTACCCTAATGCTTCCAATTAAGTCTTTTTATAGGCACTCCAAGCACTAACTAAGCTCAGCAAAGTTACTTAACTCCCAGCACACAGCAGGCCAAGGGCCAGGGCTGCCCGGGAGGGTTTTGGCTTTTGATACCTTACCTAATCCTCTGCTCTACTTTGATATAGCAGAGACCAGAAATATGTCATATGTTAAGTGAACCATCTCCTTGGAAGTTACCCTGCTTTTGCAATGTATTAACAATAGGTGTCCATGTTTGTCCAAGTACAGTGTGTGCGTAGGGACGAGACACACGCACTGGACCTATAGGAAACACCAGGAAGGAACAATGGGAAGTGTGGGGCAACAACGTGGCGAACGGTGCCACAAGAAAGCTGGCCAGAGGACGCGACGCGGGTTTGCTTGCTAAGAGATTAGCCTAAGTGCAAGCTCAAGGGCGAGCAGCCACTGAGAAGGGTACAGAATTAGTATTTTCAATGCAGGAAGAAAAGGAAGTAGAATTATATAATATGCTCAATTAAAACCCCGAAAGGCAGAAAAGACAAGATGCACAGGAGAGGAGGACTGATGCCAGCCCTCAGGAGGCTGAAGCAGGCGGAGGGTCCTGAGTCCACGGCGGCCTGGGCTACGGAGTGAGATGCTGTCTCGAAAACAAAGAAAGACAGAACAAAGAAAGGAAGAGGAACGAAAGGGAACAGTCACAAATGTGGCTGATATTAATCTAATCACGTCAGTGATTATTTTGTGTCCGCGGTGTACATACAAGAGCTAAAAGAACAAGCGTGAATAAACGGCCCAGCTGTGTCTTCTACAATAAATCTCTGTGTACAAAGACACCAACAGATTGAAAACAGGATGGAGTGTTGTGTGGAGTAGCTATGGTAGTTTTTGACAAAATGCATTTTAGAACAAGGAAAATCATCAGGGATAAAGAGGGGCATTTGCAGATAAGATTCATTCTCCAAGAAGATGCAGCCCCAACTGCTGCCTACCGACTGTGGTGAAACACTCCAGAACACAGAAGACTCCCGCCTTCCGGGCGGGCACAGAGCTCAGGCCGGCCGCTGGAGCAGCAGGGCACAGGCGCCACAGCGGCGTCACCCAAGCTGCAGCCAGCGGTGGCACTGCCTCAGCAGCAGCTCCTGTCCCCAACCACTGCGCGTCCTTGTCAGTCTTGCTCGGAACATGCACACGGGACAGAATCGTCCGGAATTAGAAGCCTCACCATGCACACAGTGCTTGTTCCCAGACCCTGATGCCAACCAGAGCCCACACAGGAAGAGCCAGAAAGCCCACAACGTTGGGATTTGTGAGCCTGGGGTGTGTGAATGAGTATGTGGGTGGCAGGGACTGGGGAAGAAGGCCAGGGCTTTAACACTGAGCTCCATCCCTGGCCCGTTTTTAATTCTGATTACTGGCAGGGTCTCGCTAAGTTGCCCAGTTGCCCATGCTAGGCTCGAACTTGCAATTCATCTGTCTCAGCCTCCCAAAGTACCAGTATTACAGGCCTGAGGCACCCGGCCGTGCTTGGACACTTAAAAAACACTACTGTGGGCTGGAGGAATGGCTCAGCAGTTGAAGCAATTGCCTAGCAAGTGCTAAATTGATTCCCCAGCACCATATCAGCTGTGCCTGGTGGCGCACGCCTGTAATCCCAGCACTGGAGAGACTGAGGCAGGAGGATTACCATGAGTCCAAGACCAGTCTGGCCTCCATAGTGAGTTCACAGGACCAGCCTGGGCTACTGAGTGATACCCTGTCTCAAAAAATAAAAAAAAAAAGACAAACAAAAACCCTTTTTTTTAGCACAGGGTCTCAGACCAACACAATCCTCCTGCCTCAGCCTTCCAAGTACTGAGATTATGGGCATGTACCATCATGCCGGGCATATGTGTTGCTGGGGAACTGAATTTAGAGCCTTGCACTTACTAGGCAAGCGCTCTAACTGCTGTGCTATCCCCCCAGCTCTAAAACACCACTTTAAATAACACCTGGGTCAAAAAATCTTTCAAGAAAAAATGTAAAACAATTTATCAAATGTGATAACAGCAAAAGCAGAACTTGACAGAAGTTGAACCATGGGGGAAGGAGGCTGGGTAGAGGGTCCCTCCCAGCCTTGCCCAGGGCAGAGCTCTCCTAGGGGCTAAGGGGAACGGACCTGGTAGCCTGGACCCTAGCTGGCTCCTGGGGCAGCCTGTGTGCGTTAGATAGCCAGGTTACTAGATTTTTATTATTATTTTTATAGGCTGGTCCTCAACTCATTTGTAGCCCCGTCTCATAGCAGTCCTCCGGCCTCAGCCCTCCCAAGGACCGGGGTCACAGGCAGCACTCGCGGGTTCTGTGGAGCTGGGGTACCAAGGCGAGTGCCCTAACTGCCGTGCTATCATTCCGCCAGCCCCTTGTTTTTGTTTTTGTTTTGTTTTGTTTGAGACAGGCTCTCACTCTGTAGCCCAGGCTGGCCTTAATCACAGGAGAATCCTTCTGACTCAGCCTCCCTAGTGCTGGCATTGCAACTGGCTCAGTCATCCTCTGGGTCGGAGCCCCAGCTGAGCCCTGGGCAGGTGAACCTTTGTCTAGCTGTCCTTTTCCTACTACACAGCTTCTGTGAGCAGAGCAAGGGTGGTGTAGGTGAAGCAAACCCTGCAGCCTTCCCCCGGGAGTTCCTCAGGCGGTCCCCACCCTACACAGCCACTGGACCCAGGAACAAGCCAACCAAAATTCAGTCATCGACTAGCATATACAATGCCTATTCACTGCCTCGGTGAGCAAGGCTCACGCTGGTCATACCAGTGCTCTGGAAGCTGAGGCAGGAACACCGCACACGGCCAGGCCCAGCCCAGGCCACTTGCTGCTTAGCAACCCGAGGAGATCCCGTCTCAAAATAAAAAATAAAAGGGGCTGTAGCTCTTGGCTCAGTCCCCAGTACCAGAAAAACAGACAGACAGATGTTTTGTATATGCAAAGAACCTGTTGGAAGACTCAGTATACACAAGAAAAATCACATCACAGTATATGTGAAAGACAAAATACTTCATAATAGAATCTTTGAAAATTATATGGATCAAAACTACAGTTCCAGCCAGCAAAAACATTTTTAAAAGGAAAGATGGGCTGGAGGAATGGCACAGCAGTTAAATTGCCTGCCTTGCAAGCGCAAGGAGCTGAGTTCAATTTCCCAGTACTACATAAAGCTGGGAATGGTGGCACATGCCCGTAATCCTGGCACTTGGAAGGCTGAGGCAGAAGGATTGCTATGACCCCAAGGCCAGACTAGGCTACATCGTGAGTTCAGGACCCCCTAGGCTACAGAGCAAGACCTTACCTCAAAAAAAGAGACAATAACGAGAAAAGCCCTGTGTCTGAAGATGAAGAAATCTTATTTTTTCATCTTGAACTTTTCTAAATATTTAATACATTCTTAATGAAATCCCTGCTTTTTATTATACAAACTGATTCTAAAGTTCACACAGACTTCAGGTAGGCTTGAGGTGCACTCATGTGACCCTCGTTCTCTAGAAGTCAGAATCAGGAGGACTCCAAGTTTGAGCCTAATCTGGGTAACTTGGTTTGTCTCAAAACAAGAAATAAAAAAGGGCTGAAGATACAGCTCAGTGCAAAAGCCGTGGGTTTAATCCTCAGTACAGCTAAATAAAAATAAATAAATGTAAAGGCCACGGAAGTCACCAGGAAGATTCTACAGGAGAAAGCTACTAAGGTGACACTAGTTCGTTTAAACAGTAAACGGCGGGTTGGGTGTGCAGCTCAGTGGCTGGAGCTCTTGCTTGGTGTGCACAGGCCCTGGGTTTGATCCTCCAGCACCACATAAAAATCAGCAGGATGTATCCCTCTTCTGGGGATCCTCCAAAAGAGTTCAATGTATCATACAAGGGTGTTACATGGAGACCCACATTTCCGGCAGCACGGTCTACAACAGCCCAATCTTGGGAGAAGCCAGTATATGCAGACACAGGTGAATAGGTAAAGAGGACGCGGCGTATTTACACAGTGGAGTACTACACTGCCATAAAGAAAGATAAATCTGAGTCCTTTGGAGGAAAGTGGATACACCTTGAGACCATCATGCTAGCCAAACTCAGTCAGACACAGAAGCTAAACTATTGCAAGGTTTTTGTCTGAGAAACTCTGAGAAAACCAAACCATAAAAAAGGTAAAAGAGAAATGGGCAAACGTAAGAAGACACGATTTGTGAAGAGGGAAAGCCATGGGGGGGGGGGGGACAGAAGTAAATATAATCAAGATGTGACATGTAAATACACCAGTTATATGCATGTTAGATCACAAATACATGTTAACAAAGAATTTTAAAAATCAAAAAGGAAAATGGGCTGGAGATGTAGCCGAGCGCAGAAATGCTGTTCTTGGTCTCGGTCTCATAAAACAAAAAAACCCCAAAAACCCAAGAGGCTGGAGCTCGGTGTGAAAGCCCTCGGTTGGATATGCAGGTCTGCAAAGAAGAAATTAAGGAACAAAAGAAATTAGCTGGGCGTATTCCAGAACTCTGGAGGCTGAGGCAGGAGGACTGCCATGAGTTTGAGGCCAGTCTAGGCTGCAGAGCAAAAGCCCATCTCAAAACAAAACAAAGCAAAAAACCACAATAGTAATGGGCAGTATAACAACGCTAAGGAAGCTTGACATAGCAGAGGAAGGCACAGCCGGATGAGCGGAACAGACCCCACGTGGGAAGGCAGCTTGTTGAGGTGTAGGAGATGGATTCTCTGCTATGGGCCTCAAACACCGAGCTCCCGCTGGAGCCCCTCCCTCCTTCCGGCACGTGGGTCCAGGTGCTGTGGCATTCTCAAGGCCCTAAAGGAACCGGAAGGAAATATCAGATTTTAGAAACCCCCTCCAAGCTGGGAATGTATTTCTATGGAAAACATGGAGCTCAGAAACCGCAGGGAAAGGATTCTATATTCTATACATAATATAATGGACTTGGAGGAAATACTTTTTAAAAAATGTTTTTTCACATGACAGACTTGGGAAAACATTCCTTACTCATACGACAAGCCCTCAGTTTGCCTTAATTTATAAAGATCTCTTACTGAAAGTATGAGCTAGGGGATAGGGGTGTAGCTCAGCAACTGAAGCCTTTGCCTAGCAAGCCCAAGGCCCTGAGTTCAGTTCCCTGGCACTGAATAAACTGGGTGTGGTGGCTCAGCACTCGGGAGGGTGAGGCAGGAGGATTGCCATGAGTCCAAGGCCAGCCCGGGCTCCATAGTGAGTTCAGGACCAGCCTGGACTACAGAACGAGACCCTGTCTCAAAAAAAAAGAAAAGAAAAATGAAAGTAAGAAGAGCTAGTAAATAGCAATGACTCCACCAACAAAAGAAAAATGAACAAGAGAGAGAGGAGTGTTTTAATAAATAAAAAGGTACCTGACATGTTTTTTAAATAAATGGAAATCCCAACATAGAAACAGTAACAATGAAAAATAGTATTCGGAAAACCTACAGAGCAGATGAAAGTATTTTATTATTCAATATCGTTAAAAAATATTTTCCAGTTTCTCGTGTCTTACTTTTTGTTTTTTCTCTTTTTGGACTGCAGATCCAACTGAGGGCCTTTGCAACCATCATCACCCCGAGTCCATGTTTAAGTTCTGATTTTGAGACAGGGCCTCACTAAGCTGGTAAGTTGCCGCAGCTGGGCTCAAATTGGTACCCTCCTGCCTCAGCCTCCCAAGGTGCTAGTTTGTAAATAAGGCTTTACTGGAAAGCAGCCACAGCTATGGGTGTATGGGTCATCTGGTTCCTCTAGTGAGCCAGTGACGCTGTGGATGAGGTGCCACACCCAGCCCAGCCCACCTGCCCTGCAGCCCCTTCCAGGGGAAGCTCTCGGGCCCGGCTGCATTCTCTGGTCCCTCTGTCCACACTGCATACTGCTCTGACCCAAGAGAAATCCCCTCCACGATGCCGCAAGTTCAAAGCCTGTCGTTCCTCTCGTGGTGCCCCTTGCTTCCCACAGGCTTCCGTGTGGCTCCTGCTGGGCCACAGGGCCTGGCCTGCAGGGCCTTTGCTGGGGACAGTGGGCTTGAACTCGGATCTCTGGAACTGCGACACGAGCCGACAGGCCCTCTGGGAATCCAGGGCCACCGCAGAGGCTGGAGCCCCCAGTCTGGCAGGCCGGGCATGCTCCCAAAGCAGCGGTGTTTGAAGTGGGCTGTTAAGTGGCGCCCCAGGGCCCAGCTCTGGCGAGCCTGCACCTTGCTGGCCCCTGCAGCCCGCCACCGCCGTGGAAGCCGCCAGAAGCTGCCTGAGACAGGCGGTGAGGTCATTTCCGTGGGCACCTGTCCAGCTCTCAGCTGCACTTCAGGGCGTGTCCCTGGGGATGGCCCAGAAGACACGGGAATACTGGGTTTCTTTTATTTTGCCCTATTTGTGTTTTTGTCTATCTTACCTCGGGGTCGAACCAGGAGCCTTTGCCCTGAGCTATATCCCCAGCCCTTTTTATTTAATTTTTTGAGACAGGGTCTCACTCTGGAGTCCAGGCTGGTCCTGAACTCACTATGGACCAGGCTGGCCTTGGACTCACAGCGATCCTCCTGCCTCAGCCTCCTGAGTGCTGGGATGACGGGTGTGCGTCACCACGCCCAGTTTATGTGGTGCTGGGGAATGAACTTGGGTACCTAACGCTTGATGTAGTGCTTGCTGGGCAAGCGCTTTAACCGCTGAGCCCTTCCTCCAGCCCCTTTTTTATTTTTTGAGACAAGGTCTTTGCTGAGTCACTAAATTGTCCAGTCCCAGGTGGACAGAAGGCAGTTGGATTTATCTTTCCGGGATCTGTCCCAGTGATCAGCCTGTGATCTCTAACCCACCAGATGCCGCCTTCTGCCGCACACATAATCCACCCCCCCAACCGGCCCCCACCTACAGCAGATGATCCGTAACATCCAAATTCACCAGACTTTTGGGGGACATTCTGGACCCGAACCACAGTAAAGGCAGAAGTGCCGCTCACCAGGAGAGACCCTAGAAGCACTGCTCTAGAAACTTCCTCTAAGCCACTGTTTGCGGTGCCCTTCATTGCCATAGTGACAGGCGAGGCTCCTGGTCACCTGAGACTTGACCCTTCGTCTCAGACGTTCCCAAGACTGTGCTGTCTGCTGCCTTCCACCAGCTGGCCTGTCGAGTCACAGACAAAACTTAAGGATGGTGGCACGCGGGAAGGGGAGCAGTGCCAACCCGCGTCACCGCGCAGGGACAGCCGCCTTAGCTGGCACTGCGTCCCGGTTTCTATCGTTCGTGTCACTGACACTAGACTAGCACATGACACAGGGCGGGCGCTAGATGCATATTTGTGGACCCAGTGGTGGCTGTGTGGCCGCCGGCCCGCGCCTCGCACAGTCGAGGCTCAGTAAGGGAACGGCCCTCCTGGCTCTGCAGAGGGAAAGGGCTTGGCAGCAAGGCATGGGCTGCAGGGGTACGCTCTCTCCTCCCTGCAGCCCCAGGCATCCAGCCCAGGGCCTTCACCCTGAGCTCCAAACAGCGGCCTTTTTTGTGGTTGCGATTTTGAGACAGGGTCTGAGTTGCCCAGGGCGGGCTCAAGCTTGTGATCCTCCCTCCTCAGCCCCCAGCCCCCTGGCGCTGGGATGCCAAGCCGGGGCCACCACCCAGACTACCTTCGTCTTTCTTAGCCCAAGACGTTTCATCGGTGGCTGATCCTGGCGTCTTCTTCAGGAGGCTGGGCCAACAGCTGGGTCCCGTCTCCGCCCACCTCGGCTGGGCACCTCTCTCAGCTATGGATCTAAATTATAGACCCCAGAATGACAGGTGCAAGGGAGGGGCAGGGCACTGGGAGGCCTGGAGAGTGAGACAGGGTCCCCGGAGGGCCTCCAGTGCGCGGCCCAGCCTCAGGGCTTCCTGTCCCATGGCACTCACTCCACCCAGGGCCACTGCAACCACAGAGACAGGGAGACAGGAGATGCGGCGAAACGCACAGCTGGCGTGGCTCACTTCACGCCCGGGACCCGTCGCCCTGGCTCAGAGGTTTTCTCTGCAGGAGACAGCAGAGCTGGGCGTAGGTGCCACCTCCGAGCAGGAGCAAGAACTCCCGGGTCCCCTCCACGTGGAATGAACCCTGCAGCTTTTCCTTTAGATGCTGCTTTCCCTGCTGGAAGCTAGGTGTACAGGTCTGTAATCCCAGCACTCTGGAGGCTGAGGCAGGAGGATTCCTGTGAGTTCGAGGCTAGCCTGGGCTACCCAGTGAGATCAGGACTAGCCTGGACCAGCGAGCGAGACCTGTCTCAAAAAAAAAAATGGGTTTGTGGGAGGAAGTAGCTCAGTGGTTAAAGCACGCGCCTAACAAGCACAAGGCCCTGAGGTGAGGCCCGACACCACATTAACTGGGCCTGGTGGTGTGCGCCTGTAATCCCCGCACTTGGGAGGCTGAGGCAGCACTGCCATTGGGATTGACGCCAGCCTGAGCTACAGAGCAAGACCTTTTCTCAAAAAAAAAAAAAAAAATTGGAACTAAAAATGATCTAGGGGGTGCTGAAGAGCAGAGCAGTTAGAGCGCTTGCCCAGCAAGCACAAGGCCCTGGGTTCAGTTCCCCAGCACCACATAAATTGGGTGTGGTGGCACACACCTGTAATCCCAGCACTCGGGAGGCTGAGGCAGGAGGATTGCTGTGAGTCCAAGGTCAGCATGGCCTCCATAGTGAGTTTAGGACCAGCCCGACTACAGAGCGAGACCCTTTCTCCAAAAAAAAAAAAAAAAAAAAAACAATGGTCCAGGGACTGAGCTCAGTGTGAAGGCCCTGGGTTCCAGCCCGGCACTTGGGTCACGCGGGGGCGGTGGTATACGTGTGTGGCTGGAGAACCTAACTTTCTTTCTGAAGTGGTGCATGTCAGGTCTGTGGTCCCCATGACTAGATGACCAACGCATTTCGTGGCAAGCGTGGCTCAGGTGCTGTGGAAGCTACCTATGTGCAGGACTCGGAAGGCTGCCGTGGGGGAGACAGGGCTGTGCACGTGTGCCATATGTGGCCAAATCCATGGCTTCAGCCAGATCCAGCGGGGGTGGCAGCAGGATAGCTGGGCGGCCACACTCCCGGGCCCTCAGCCGAGCCACCTGCCACAGCCTGAGCTGGAGGCGGGCTCCCACGGTGCAGGGTCGGCTGGGAGTGCTGGGAGGCGCTCAGAGCCCCAGGGCTCTGCCCACTCTGACCTACTTCTTCAGCGGAGTGCTGGGGGGCTCTCGGCTCACGTGGGGCTTGGCCACTGGAGACCCACATCTTCTTTAAGGTGCGATGGGAAAAAACTCGTGTCTTCTGCAGCCACCGTTACGGCTTGTATCTTCATGGTCCCGCACCTGGGCCGAATGCTTAAGACACATACATGCAAGGGCTACAGGAATAACACAGCCAGCACAAGGCCGAGTTCCATTCCCCAGCACCACATCAAGCAGGCACAGTGGCCTACGCCTGCAATCCCAGCACCTGGGAGGCTGAGGCAGTAAGACTGTCATGAGGTCACGTCCAGCCCGGGCTACAGCCTGAGTTCAGGACCAGCCGAGACCTCAAAGTGAGGCCTTGTCTCAAAAATAAATAAATAAAATAGAATAAAATAAAAAAGACATGCAGCCAGGTCTGGTGGTACAGGCCTGTAATCTCAGCAGGCATCTATGGCAGGAGGATCAGAAATTTAGATACAGCCTGGGCAGCTTAGCGATTAAACCAGAAACAAAAATGGGCTGGGGATGTAGCACAGTGGGAATGCCCTTGGGCTGATACCACACACACACAAAAATTTAATTTTAAAAAGTTTCCTTTTGGGCACAGTGGAAGTGTTCAGAAATTGGCCGTACTGCTCTGTAGAAATACACTTAAAACCACTGATGCGTACTACAGGAAATTTTACCGCCTGTAAATTTGTATCTCTGTGAAGCTATTAGGAGAAAAAGCCCTCATACTAACCACTGTAAGTTGCTGGTTTTATAGCCAAGACAACAGACAGTGCTGTGAGCCACGTGACACAACTTACGAGCCCTTTCGGCCCATGTGGCTTCAGTAAGAGGCTTAGTAAATGGGCATCTCATTTCCAAATCTGCGAAAACAAAATAACTGTCGCTTTACCTCACTTAGAGCTTCTATAAATGATACATTTGGTTAACTCAGAGCTTTATAACACCCAGAAGTCCCTGAGTCCACAGCCCTGGGACTGGGGGGCTCCCTCATAACCTAAACTGGAAGGGGGTCCTGAAGAGACAGAGGTGGCCTTTCCTGTGGAAATTCACATGGAAAGAACGTGCCACACGGCTGTCTCCAGCCCTGCCACCCCGGGGGAAGGGCTGGCACATCTGCACCCCTACACAATCTCCCGCACCTTGGTTGGCCCCAGTGCCCAGGATGGAGAGGCCCCGAGTCAGGTGGCTGCTGTCCCAGTCGTGGCACTGTCAACCCCTCCCCAGGTGTGCCGCTCTCAAGTTCTTCTGCGAGTTCCTGGGATGTGGTAATGAGTTCAAGGCCAGCCTGGACTACACAGCAAGACCCCATTTCAAAAATAAAAAGGCAGTTCTCTAGGGATATGCTTGGGAAGAGTCCCTGAACTTTTTTTATATTATTATATATGCTTTCCATTGCCAGTGTGATAAATTACCTCAAACTTCATAGCACTTAGCACAAGGTAATTATCTTGCAGCCCTGGGGGCCTGAAGTCTACAACAGGACTGTTATAGTTTAGATCTAAAATGTCCCTCAAAGTCTCCTCTACGGGGGTGCTGTGCTCACCGGTAGATTCCTCCATGGGTGAGTCCTGGCTGAGGGTGCTGCTCGCAGCTGGGCCTACTTGGAGGGGCGTGGGGCGCCGCCTGGAGGGTAGGCTCCTATGCCGGCTCCCCCAGCTCCCCGCTCAGCTGCCTGGTGGCTGGGGATGAGCAGCGGACTCTGCCTTGGAGCAGGTAGGCCGCGGACTAACTCCTTTGAAAAGCACGAGCCAAACACGCCTCTCCTCTTTTAAATTGGAGGTGTCAGTCACTTTGTCCCCACATACAGCGACTAACACGGGGTGACCGGGCTGGAGTCACGGTGTGGTCTGAAGGCTCCTTCCCGCTCCAGCTCTGCTGCTACTACAAACCAACTAACCATAAGACACTGCAGGTCTAAGTTCAAAAATGCATCCAAGTGGGAAAGGGTGAGGGACACTTGGTGGAGCTGTGGAGGATCTGGGGCTGGGGGACCGCGATGGGGGCAACGTGGGGAAGTAGAAGTGATTAGGGTGTGAAGTGTATATGCACCACATCCCCAAGCTGAATGTGAATGTTATACATATACTAATATAAATAATAATGACGGGGAAAATGCATTCATTCTATTACAGTAAGAGTTAATAAGCCTCGATGTGATTAAGAAAATACACCTGTCCAGAATTGCCACCTGAATGTTTAGTGGTGGAACTATCTGTCTGTGATTTACATTAAAATACTTTCTAGCAAAGAAACAAGATAAAGGCAAATGCAAGATGGGCATGGTGGCCCAGGCCCGAACCCCAGCACGCAGGGAGGCTGAGGCAGGAGGATCAACTGGGCAACGTAGTGAGACCACGTGGCAAAACCTCAGCAGTGCCAAGTGTGGGGATGGCGTTTACCTGCACGGTTCCTGGCTGGCATACGAATGGAAACACTCAAGCGATACCGGGAGTCCAGTGAAGAAATGGCACCTTCCTCAGCTCCTTGCAGGCAGGGTGACCATCGTGTGAGCCAGCCTCTGCCGCAGCGGACGCTGGACCTTCCTGGGCAACAGCCACGTGCATGGTGGAAGTGCAGCGCAGGACCTGAGCCGGTGCCCTGCGCCTCGAGCAGACCTTTCTGCAGCGCCCGGCAGCACCCGCGCCTCCTCTGGGGTCTCAGCCGCTGTTCTGAAAGGGGGTCTGAGGGCTGACAGAGCAGGTGGGGCCAGGCAGGAGGTTTCTCTGAGAACTTTTTGCAGTGATGGTGCTGGGGACTCCTCACAGTGGCCCTGCGGCGAGCCACACCCCTGGCACTCCCTTTCCACACTTTCTCTTGAGACGGGGACTCACCAAGTCGCTCCATTGCCAGTGCTGAGCTAGAACTTAAGATCCTCCTGCCTCAGCCTCCCAAGAGTGCACCACCAGGGCCGGGGTAAGACAGGACGTCTGATGTTTCGGGAAATACTCCTGCTGGGTCCCCAAACATCTGGACGCCTGCCCAGCCCCCGCGTCCACGCACACTCGGCAGCGTCACCTCACGAACAGCACGGGTTACACCGTAGCTCTGCCTCGCAGCCACCCCCGCCCCTGAGACACTTGCAAGGGTGCGAGGGCTGGCAAGGTGAGCTACCAGACAGCCAGTTCAACCGCACTGAACCAAACCTACTCCCCACGCCTCAATCACGTCCCTGCTCACAGGCAGGACAAGAAAGCTACAGAAAACAAGCACATTTATTTCTCCCAACTGACCAAGGGCAGGAAAAGACAGCTAAGGATGTCAGGGTCCTAAAGTGCTCCTGGGTCGATGACGGCACATCACAGCTGGGAAGCCACATCCGGAACCACGGCCCTGCAGGGGCTGCTGCTGTCACTGTGGGGACGGGGCGGGCAGACCCGCCCACGGGAGCATCACCTGGAGGCTCAATCCTGCCAGCTGTCCTGAAGGACAGCAGATCAGGCAGCCTCGTGGAAGGTGGCTTGACAGGAGAGGGCAGCTAGAAGGGGCTGTCCCCCGTCAGATGTGGCAGTGGTCAGCGCCGGAGCCGCAAGAAGAAGGCGTGTTTACACTCGGTGCTGTCCAGTGGGTGGTACTTATCGTAGAAATCCAGGACGTACTCCTCCGTCTTGAACCCAAACTTCTGGTACAGCAGCATGGCGGGGTTGCTGGCCGAGACGTGAAGGGTCACGTCCTTACCCATGCAGGTCTGCAAGAGAGCAGGAGGCAGGTTGAGACGGGCCAGGGGGATGGAACAAGCAGACCCTTCTACATGAAGGTAGTCGGTCCTGGAGACGCAGATGTAAGGGATGGGCCGAGATGCTCAGCAACAGCAGAATACACGGTAACGCGGAACACTGCTGCTGATCTAATGGGTCCCTGGACTGAGAAGACAGAGGGTGACCAGGCCAGGTTTCCCTCTGATGCAAAGGGCCAAAGGGGACATTTTGTCAAACTTATTACTTTATTTATAATTCAATTTCAGTTAAGCATGTCAAACATGTCACTACCAACATGAAGACAACCTTGAAGAAATACGGAAGGGGGTAACGTCTGCATTTTCAAACCAGATGTCACCTTACCCCACACACCACTTACAAGAGCCACTTCCTACACCTCCCGGAATGGCTGAGTTCCTTGAGCGGAGGCAGGACGGTGGGCCTTCACTTACTAGACCGAAGGGCAACAAGCCTCACAGAGCCCTGCGAGCCTGCATCCATCTCTGCTGCTCAGCGGGCAGAGCTAGCCTCGGAGCTGGGCTTCCTGTACAGCACAGGACAGGGCAACAGCTCTTCTAGTCGCGGGGAAGCTCTCAGATTCCTTCATCAGCTAGAGAATACAGTACCCTCCCAGCCACACACGAGACCAAGAACTTGCTCTAGAAGATGCAGCCTCTGAATGCTGTGACGGCAAATGCCTGGCCAGCTCTGAGCGCAGCTGGGACTCTGGTGCTTAAAGCCTGGGTTTACGGTCTGCATGGTGTGAACACAAACTGCTGCTACGCTGCACCAGCAAACACTCAGCCTAGGCAGCCCCACACCAGGCCTCACATCTGCACCCAGAGCCCACAGCAAAGTACTATCCCGGCCCTGCCCCAGGCCCTACTGGTCACAGACAGGGCAGAAACCCTGTGAGCATGCTGCTAGGACAGAAAGCAGAACTGGGGTCACCCCGGGGGAAGGGGACATGGTGGGAGCAAGGGAGCGGGCCTGTCAGGACAATGTGATGTGGCCTGTGTGCGTGGCCAGCTAGTCATTCACGTGGTCACTGCCTAGGAAGAAAGCTGTTTCTAGAAGCATGATGTCCAAGCTTCCTGCCAATATCTGGGAGTCACTAAGCAAGTTTCACTTAAAACATCAGAAAAAGAGCTGCAGGTGATAATACACACCGTCAACCTCAGAAGTTGGGAGGCTGAGGCAAGAGGATCTAAAGTTCAAGGCTAGTCCGCACTACAAAATGAGTTCAGGGCCAGCCTGGACTACAGGGAGACTCTGTCTCCGAAACAAACCAAAACAGAAAAGGTGAAGCCAAGACCACCAACATGACGTGAGCCCTGGAGGCATGTGCACTGGTGCAGACCACGGCAGCTCCCGACGGCCAAGCGAAACGTCCCCAGCAGCTATTCAGTGACAGCTGGGAGGGAATAAAAGGTTCCCAAATCCTCAGAGGTAAAATCCACAGCTGCGCCTCAAGTCTCCAAGGTGGGAGCGTTGGATTCTTTTCCTTCTTTTTTTTTAATTTTTTCCTTTTTGTGTTTTTTGAGACTGGGTCTCGCTCTCTAGCCCAGGCTGGTCTTGAACTCAGTGGTGTAGCCCAGGCTGGCCTTGAAAGGGACAATCCGCCTGCTTCAGGAGTGCTGTGACTATAGGCATACGCCAGCACGCCTGGCTTTATGTGATGCTAAGGAATCAAACTTAGGGCCTTGTGCTTGCAGGGCAAGTGCGTTAACCACTGTGCCAGTCCTCCAGCCCCAGGCGGGTTGGATTCTAAGAGCAGAGCGCTGCCAATGTGTACAGCATACAGGAATTACAGCCTCGTACAGGGTGTTTTGTTTTTTACTTATGCCTGATGTTCACGAACTCTTTGTTCATCTGCTGTGCTAGGAACTGAGCCCAGGGCCTCCACAGTGAGCTGTATACCCAGCACCTTTTCTACTATTATCTAGGGGCATGTTAAGGTACCTAGGTTGGACTCAAACTTGTAATCCTGCTGCCTCAGCCACCCAGGGTGCCGGGATTACCTTGAAATTTGGGTCTACACAGCAGTCTCCTCGCAGGGGCTGAAGCTCTGCCAGTGCTCACATAGGCCCGGGGAGCTGTGCTGACTGGGCCCTTCCCTTTGGTCTCCCAGGCACCCACCAACAGGCAGGGCTGGTGAGAACCAGCTAGGCCTCGTGCTCCCTCCCCGGCTCCCGGGGTCCCAGAAGGTCCCAGAGACGACCTGCCTGGATGAGGTGGTAGATCATGAACGTTGCGATGCCTGCTCTCCTCCACTCAGGATGGACGAACAGAAACGAAATATATGCCTCATTGTACTTTACATCGGGAACCATGAAGCCGAAGGCGATGATGACCTTCTTGTAGAGGACAACAACGCTGAAATCTGGGTACTGCAGGCACTCGGACAGGTCAATGCCTGGAGAAGAGAGCAGCCAGGGCCTTGACCTGGGCCTCTGGAAGTGGCACACAACAGGCTATGCAGTCTATACTTACGGCCACACCTGCATGCTAAAAACAACCCCAAAATGGAAGCAAAGATATAACCACAGATACCACACATTCAGATCATAAAAATGAGCTGGAAAATATCAAAATTAACATAGTCTTTCCTAAGTACATCTGTTAAAGAAGCACATGGGATAGGCTGGGTGGGGCTTGGGCTCGGGCTCAGGAGCAGACATGCGGTCTGATTCTGCCTGCTCTCCACGTGTGAGGCCCAGAGTGTTCACACATCAGCAGGCCCCAGTCCTTGTGACAGGCAGGACAAGGACCATCCCTGCACATGACAGGTCAGGGGCTGAGGGCGAGCACCACCTCAGACTCCTCACCCAGCTGTGATTCACAGGCTCTGTGCCCATGCACCTCTCACACAGGGAAGGAAGACGAACTAGACCCTCCATGACAGGCGGAGGTCCAGCAGCGGGCAGGAGACAGGCCCCACACTGCTCCTGCCTGACAACAGCCCCAGGAGCGTAGCAGACCTTTGTCCCTGAGGACCAGACAGAAGAGGGATGGGCTCAAGATGAAATCTTCTCTAACATCTAGAATGCATGTTGTATCCTTCAGGTTTCTAAGCAGATCCATGAAGAACAGGCTTACATTTAGCAATTAAAATGTATTCCTTGTCTAACTGGTGGCTCTGGAAGAAAATTTTGTTACAGTAACAAAAGGACACATCATCCTGGCCTGCCTCTTATTCTCTGAGGCTATGCTCAGGGATCTGCCTTTGGAAAGACACCCCGGGAAAACATGACCACTGTAAGAAGCAGATAAATACCAAACAAACAAAGAATGATTAACCCACGACCACTAGCGTCCACACACACCCGAGCTACCCGCCTCTGTGTGACAAGCGCCCTCGACATCCACACACAGCAGGAGCGAGGCAGCACAACACCGTCACTCTGCAAGCAGAGACACACGAGGGAGAAACAAGCAAGAATTCTGGTACTTTTGTGGCTGGTGTGGACTTGATCTTAGGAAAGTAACAGTGTTCAATTTTAACATTTCTGTGTTACACAGACACATAAAAGAAATTGTCTGACTGATGGCTACAAGGTCACGTGGCACATACTAGTAGAAAAATTTATGAAGGTAAAGTGTACTAAAAGCCGATCTGCCTGGTGGGGGCAGGACACGTACCGGGCCAGAAAAACTCCTGACACATGGAATTGATCGTTGGGATGTGATTTGGCCGGACATAGCGGTAATCGAGAGGTGCGTCGGGCTCGGGTGTCCAGTGAGGGTCACTTTTGTGCAGGTGGGCACGAATCTGGGATAGAAGCTGGAGTTTGGGTGGCTTTGTCTCATAATCACGCCTTCAGTGCCGCAGAAAATAAAGAAGAGTCAAGTCAAGAAAAATACCTAGTATCACTCCTACTTCTCTGACTCACAGACACTTTCTAGGTATGAAATTTAAATGACCTTGTGTTACTACATGTGACAGGTAGGTTGGGTAGAGCTCCACCACTCTTCTGGTATAAATGTACAATCTGCTCTATTAACACCCTTAAGGCAGGGACGGGACGAGGTGCTGCGGCACCTCACAAACACAGCAGGACTCCCCCCTCCCTGGCCCAGATCGAGGGCCGCAAGTGCACCAGGAGCAGAGGCCAGAAGGTCCTGCAGCTCTGCCGGGTAACCTACAGCTAGCTCCCAACTGCCTGTCACATGCCTGTCCAGCGGCCCTGAGCTGGTCCAGAAGGGCTGGGTGGCAGGGAGCTGCACGGCCCACGTAGCCCGTGAAGGCGCTGCTCAGCCCGAAGCCGGGCACCACAGGCCTCCCCAGGTGCTTCGGCTCCGACTCTCTCCTGGACGCCACCACCCACCCAGGTACCGGCCCAATGGAGACAACATTTCTCCTCCTCTCCCTCCGCAGACCTTTCATCACCGACTAACGTTTAAAATGAATCAGTGACTGTGATAATCACAAAGAAACTGAATGGGTAACTTGCTCTGTATAGTTCTCATCTGCAAAACCTCTTCTGGTGAAACAGAGTGATCACGGACGCAGAACCGTTGTCCCTGGTGTTGCCCCGTCTCAGTGCTGAGGCTCTATTCCCTCCAGCAGCACCAATGGGTGCGGCAGCAGCCACCCACTCTCCCCTCCCGACACCCACGGCCACCTCCTCTCCACACACCTGATGTAAGGCTTTAACACCCGTGACGTATAGGGGCTGACGATGCTCTGGTCCATAGCCATGTCTTCTGATCCCACCAGACGGTACAAAAACTTGGTGGTCTGGTGCCGAAACCCTTTCCTGGAGGGTAAGGCTGTCTATGGGAAAGAAGCAGGTTGCAGAAAAATAAAATGAATTTCCTATGTAATTTGTGCTTCTTACATTTTCATGGGTTAGAAAGCCAGGCTTTTTGTGTTATCTGGAAAGCTCGAGCTTCAATGCAAACTTTGTAGGCACCCAGGACTAAAACCATATGCAAAAAACTAACCCCTGCTGTAGTTGTTTGAAGTCAAAATAATTTCCACAATTGTGAAGTTATATAAAAACCTGAACTCACAGGGGTGAAATGTGTGACTTAATACAGAATTTACAGCTTCTCCGGGCTGCCTTTTGTCTGTCAGGCATTCGCTGTATATTATCGCACACTAGTAATGGGATCAAGTTCCACCAGACACATGGGTGATATTAAATAACCATGTTGTCACTCTTAACAGCCACAGGGAGCAATTACTGTCCTTGTGTACGGATTTTTAAAAACATGTCCTCTTTTTCAATAAGCAAACTGAAGCTGGGAAGGTGGCACAGGCTTGTCATCCCAGCACACCCAGCACACTGAGAAGCTGAGGGGCCAGGATCCTAAGTCTGAGCCCAGTTTGGGCAACTCAGCAACTTAGTGATCTCAAGAAAAGAAGAAGGAAAAAAAAAAAAAAAAAGGAGGGGCTGGAGGAAGGAATAGCTCAGTTGTTAAAGTGCTTGCCTAGCAAGCACTAAGTATCTGAGTTTGATTCCTCAGCGCGACCTAAGCCAGGTGTGGTGGTGCACACCAGTAATCCCAGCATTCAGGAGGCTGAGGCAGGAGGATGGCCGTGAGTCCAAGGCCAGCCTGGTCCACAGTGAGTTCAGGACCAGCCTGGGCTGCAGAGCAAGACCCTGACTCAAACAAACAAAAAAACAAGGCAGCAAATTGATAATAATAGGAGTGATGTAGACCACTGTCTCTGGAAGGAATCTCAGCAGCAGGAGGCCTCCCCATCGCGGGGGATGGGGACCGGGTGCTCCAGCGGGCTCCAGCAGGGACGCAGACCCTTAGGGCTACCCGGCAGATGTGCTGCTCGGGAGCGGTGCCTCAGGTTGTGGCTGGCAAGGGTTGGGGAGTTAGAAACTCCAGTCGGTTTTGGAAAATCTGTTTGCTCATAGCCCAGAAGATAACTATGGCAGAGAGCGAGGTTTCGTCCTGTGTAATCTGCTCTCGTATTTTCCCAACCTGGACACCAAAAATTCCAAAGGCCAACTTTGAAATCTAAAGCGTGAAGTTTCAGATGAATATTCAAAGCCCTTCTGTATAGATTCCAAATGCAGCCACCAAGGTATCCTCCCCGTCCAGTAGGTACAAGCCACCCCTCAGGTCAGAGGCTGAGCCGATCTCCCGCCCCCTGAATCTGGGCGGGGGGAGGGAGGTTCTGACCAATCAGAGAGCAGCAGGAGTTAACACTGCAGGACCCCTGAGGCAAGGGATAGCTTCCTGGGCAGTCAACTCAAAGTGGTCCAGCCAGACCAGTGAGTAACCACAGGCCACTTGAAGACAGGCTTGGAAAGGCACTGCGGGCATCCCAGTGCCACCGTGGGTTCCAGGCAAACACAGGTGCATGGGTGAGCTCAGCCTTCAGCACAGGATGCAAAAGAGCCTCCTGCTGAGTCCAGTCTATGCACGGAACCAGAAAAAACACCGTTCCTTCCACCTCACCCCACACCTGCCTCCCCTCTGCCTGGGCCACCACTGCAGCTTCCAGCTGGTGGGGCATCTCTCCTCTCATGCCCTCTGTACCTCCACACAGAAGCCAGATCCTTCCATCCTTCCTTCCACACAGAAGCCAGGTCCTTCCATCCTTCGTTCCACACAGAAGCCAGATCCTTCCATCCTTCCCGCCCCTGGTCCTCTTCTCTCTCCCATGGAACTGAAAACTGAACCTAGAGCCTCTACACTGAGCTCTTTCTTTTCTTTTTATTCAGAGAATAGTCTTACTGAGTTGCCCAGCCTGGCTTCTAGTTGTGATCTTCCTGCCTCAGCCTCCCATGCAGCTAGGATTACAGATGTGTGCCACCACACCTGGCCTGATTTAAAAACAAAAAACAAAAACCATAAATTTGCTACAGAGTGAGACCCCGTCTCAAAAATTAAATATAAATAAATAACAGGTAGGGAAAGTAGCACCATGTGAAGGCTCTGGGTTCAATCCCCAGTAATCCCTCTGGGCTATGTCTTGACGCCTGACGAAAGGCAAGGCAGGGGGAAGGGTGTCTGTGTAATTCGGAAACGTGAGGCGGCAATTTTTTCACTTCTCTCCCCTGCTCCTTCTCTCTCTCTCCAAAAGGACTCAGGATGTTAAAGGGGCCAGCACGAGAGCACGAAAGCACCCAGTGCCTGGTGCTGCCTGTCCCGGCCCACGCCCCCCGTTTCAGGGCACGAGCTCCGTTACCTGGTACCGGTCGAGGATCCGGAAATCCGGGCAGGTGGTGCGGCACGTGGCACGCCCCGCCGGGAGCCGGGAAACCCCACCTTCTTTGGCTCCGTAGATCCCGTCGACCAACAGGAGAGCAGCATTAACAGCCTGGTCGAGGTCGAAGAGCGGCAGGCCCCTCTCCCTCTTGGCTTGTCTGACTATGAGTTTCCGCTTCAGCCTCCGGGCTTCCGGGGTCATGGCCACGGCACCGGGACAGGCCTCCAGCCTTTTGAGCAGCAGCTTCTCCTCGTAGATGCTCACGGGCGTGTACCTGGGCCCCTTGGGCTTCAGGCCCTTCTCCAGGGGCGGCTTCCTCTTGTCGCGGGCCCGGGTCTGCAGGGACAGGCTGGAGTCCGTGTCTTCGCTGTCCAGATCCGCCCGGTCCGGCTTCTCCTCCTCACTCTCGACCTCCTGCTTGATCTGCTCGGGAGCCCCGACCTTCTTCCGGCCTCCCAGTGCGGGCCCCGGCCCCGCCGAGCCGGCCGGGGGCGGGGTGTACTCCATCCCTGGGTCTATGACACCGTCACCCTCCATCTCCTCGTCATCTGTGCGGGGCACAGGCAGAGTCATCAGGACCCGCGGGGAAAAGCGGCCGCGCCACGCCACGGGGACAAGGACCGCCAGGCTGGGTCTTACCGTGGAACAGGGCCTGCGGGGGCATCACGTCCGGGATGAGGTCAGCTTCGGAGAGCAGGCTGGGGGTGGCAGAGTGCGACGCGGGGGTCCCGGGAGCCGAGAAGTCCAGCGAGGGGGATGGGGAGGGGCTAGTCAGGGGCGTGCGGTCGGAGGAGCTCAGGGAGGAGAAGTCAATCACCTCGCCCTTCTCCAGCACCGGGTCAGGCCTGCGGGCCCGGCTCACAAACTTCACCGGGGTGGAGGACGTGCTCCTGTCCAGGAAGCCGGCTGCCTCCTTCTGTGCCCTCCGGATATCTTTGGCCTCCTGGGTCCGACACCTTTTCTCCTTCAGCTCCATGGCTGACTCCACAGGGTTCCGACTCGCACGCTTCCTGAGTCCCTCCACGGTAATGATGGGGTCCAGGGTGGGCTTGGAAGCTGACAGAAAAGAATACCCGCAGATGACTCAGTTTTAATTTCTTTACAATTTGTCGTATGAACCTAGTATCATGTTTGACAGAAATGTTCAATGAATGAGTCAGGGACATAGTTCAGCACTAGAGCACCTGCCTTGCAAGTGCAAGGCCCTGGATTTGATTACCCAGCACTGCCAAGAGGCAGGTGTAATCCAAGCACTCGGTAGGCTGAGGCAGGAAGACTGCTGTGTGTCTGTGGCCAGGCCTTGGCTATCGAGTGAGTTCAGGACCAGCCTGGACTATGGAACGAGATCCTGTCTCAAAAAAAGAAATGTTCAATGAATACTACAAATTACACTTGATCTTAACCAAAAGTGTAAGAGTCTGGATGCCCTAAACTAAAAACTTAAGATATTTCTTACAAAAAAAAAAAAATTAAAAATGAGACTTAAGCAACAAAGTACTGCCTTTCACCTACTAAAATTGGTAAACCGGAAGAGTTTCATAATGGCTGCATGTGGTGGCATATACCTATAATCCCAGTTACCAGGAGGCTAAGGTGGGAGGTTTGCAAGTTTGAGATCAGCTTGGTCTACACTGCACATTTCTACATAAGTGAAATCCTCTCTCAAAAACAACATAAAAAACAAGAATGTGATAATGTTGAGCAAGAGTACATGGAAATGGGCATTTACATGACTTTAGCAGAGTACACCTTTTACTGTAATTTTCTCAGGTAACTTGGGAATATTAGTTAATATTATAAGTAAGTATGCTCCTTTGATATCCCAAAGCTTCCAGAAACTGATCACAATCTGCACGTGCACACACCCACCCCAACGGCTGCAGCACTGCTGACAAACACAATGCAGAAACATCCCCGCGCCCCTGCTGGGAGATGGGGTGATGCTCTGCACGGGGGCACATGCGGCCGTGTGGTAACCGAGGATGCGCAGGAGCCAGCTAGGGGCGTGGGTGGTGGGAGAGGGCTTACACTTCGTTTAAAATGAAAAAAGGCTCGCACCAAAGGCAGAGATGACTGTGGCAGCATTCCCAAGAGGAGACACGTGCGGGCTAGGGGCAGGGACTTAAGGCTTTGTTTCCTTCAACATCATTTGATGTTTTTTTCTACTTTTTATTCATTTACGGGTTTTTTGGAGATAGGGTCTCTCTCTGTAGTTCAGGCTAGCCTCAAACACACAGCAATTCTCTTACCTCAGCCTCCCAAGTGCTGGGATAAAAGGCGTGTGCCACCATACCAGATTTACCTGACGCTAGGGAATCAAACTCAGGGCCTTGTGCTTGCTAGGCAAGCGCTTTAACAACTGTGCTATTCCTCCAGCCCCACTTACAGGTTTTAATATTTTCTTCCTTTTTTTCTGAGGCAAGGTCTTGCTCTGCAGTCCAGGTTAGTCCTGAACTTACTATGTAGCCCAGGCTGACCACGAACACACAGCAATTGTCCTGGCTAAGCCTCTCAAGAGCCGGAGTCACAGGCATGGCCCACCATGCCTGGCTTTCGGGGTGCTGGGAAATCAACCCGAGGCCTGCCTTGCCTAGGCATGCACTTCAGCCACTGACCCACATCCCCACCCCTTTTTAACATTTTCACAGCCAAAAATATTTATTTTTTCTTTTTTTGAGACATGGTCTTGCTCGGTAGCCCAGGCTGATCCTGAACTCAGGACAATCCGCCTGCCTCAGCCTCCCGAGGGCTAGGATTCCACGCCCAGTTTTATGTGGTGCTGGGAAAACAACTCAGGTTCTTGTGCTTGCAAGGCAAGTGCTTTAAACCTGTGCCATTCCTCCAGCCCCAAAACTTTTTAAAATCAGACTGAACCTTTAAGACATCCAAGGGAATTTATAAAACTGAAAAAAAGAAACTGGTAACTAGATTAAAAAATGACCTTTTTTTAAAACGCAGTACCGACTTAGAGCATACAGAAAGTGTCCCCGTAGGATTGCCAGGAGGGGAGGCAGGAGCCTTCTGGGAGGGCCAGGAGCTCCTGGAAGCAGCCAGCCCTCTCCCAGCATACCTTTCACTTTCCAGGTGGAGGTGGACAACTTCTCTCCTTCAGGCCGCATGGTTGGGGGCTTGTTATGGACAAGTTTCCACCACCCTGGCTCTCCAAACTCCTGGGCGCCTGACCGGAAGTACACAGGACTGCCCACGCTCAGACAGCCTGCCACGGTGCTCCACCAGGTTGAAGTCTTCTTCCTGAAGGGGCCAAAAGTTTAAAAACCACTGGCATTCCCATCTGACCTCTCTGCAGAAAACGCACCCTCCTCACAATATACCCCAACTCATGACTGCAGGGGGTCACAGTCACCAAAGGAACGAACACAAGGATCAAGAGAGGCTCTGGGGCGGGGCCTGAAGGTGCAGGCCTGGAACCCCAGCACCCTGGGAGCCGAGGCAGGAACACTTCAAGTTCCAGACTCATGGGGCAATTTAGTAACTTAAGTGTCTTGTGCTCTACCAACCAAGGTAGATGGTGATCAACTTACTAACTTCAACAGATCTGTCTCAAAAAAACCAAAAAAAAAAAAACAACAACAACAAAACAAAAAAAACACAAATCCAGGCTCTGGAGTCAGCTAGTTTCTAATCCTGACTCTACCACCTTTCAGCCACCTCATCTGCTTCATCTGCAAATCAGGAAAACGGAAGTTACCTCACTGGGTTGACCCAAGATTAAATGAAATAATTCAAAGAACACAAAATCCTTCCCATTAAAATTAAACATGAGGGGCTGGACGAATGGCTCAGAGCTTAAAACGCTTACCTAGCAAGCACTACATCAAGCGCTAAGTACACGAGTTCAATTCCCCAGCACCACACAAGCTAGGTGTGGAGGCACACACCTCTCATCTCGGTATTTGGGAGGCTGAGGCAGAGGATTGCCATGAATCCAAGGCCAGCCTGGGCTCCATCGTGAGCCCAGAACCAACCTGGGATACAGAGTGAGACCCTGCCTCAAAAGATAAATAAATAAAATTATCATGAGAATGGAGCTCTGCAGACTACTTCAAATTAAGTTGCTTTTACATGTGAAATTACACACAGCTATCAAGAAACGAAGCAAACAGGCAGGGTAGCACCCAGAAAGAGCATGGCACGAGGCTGGGTGAGGTGACCGGCTCCGAGTCCCCAGGCTGAGGTAGGAGGAATGCAATTTGAAGGCCAGCCTAAGAGGCTTTTAAGACCCTGTGTGAAAAATAAAAAGTTAAAAAATGACTCAGAAAATAGCTTGGTGTAAAAGCCCTGGGCTCAATCCCCAGTACCCTAAACAAGCACCACCACCCAGCGTGGAGGGCTCCACAGACAGAGAACACACAGCGAGAAAGAGGCCAACTGTTTGCGCTCCTGCTGAATGTGCCTTTAAAGGTAACTACTCCAGGGCTGGACGAACGGCACAGGGGTCAGAGTGCTCGCCCAGGAAGCCCAAGGCCCTGAGTTCAACTCCCCAGCACATCAAATGGGTGTGGAGGTGCACTCCTGTGACCTCACTGCTTTGACTTCGAGGCCAGCCTGTGCTACCTAGTGAGTTCAGGACCAACCTGGACTGCAGGGCAAGATCTCTCTCTCTCTCTCTCTCTCAAAAAAGGGCAACTATTCTATTTCCACCTTAAGAATATCAATCGATTACTAGGACAAAACACAGCTTTAACAGGTGCTATGGGTGGGATGAGTGGCCCCCTCCAAGCCCAGACATGGAGGTCCTAGGGAAGCGGTACTGGGCAGTGCTGGGCCCTAACAGGAGGTCTCTAGGTCACCAGGGTGTGTCCTTGCAGGGAACTAGAGGACCTTGTCCTGTTCTCTCTGCTCCGGGATTGAGATGGGATCATGAGCTCTGACATGTGATCCTCATGATGCTCTCCTACCAGGAGCCAAACAACAGGGACTGCCTGATCTTGAACTTGAGTTTTTAGAACAAGGAGCCAAAATTATGCTTCCTTTATTTCCTGCCAGCTGTGTCAGGTATGGTGTCAATGGAGGAGAACTGCTACAGCACAGGGAAGGATGACCAGAGGTGGGGACAATGACCCCTTGGCTCCCACCCTCAGCCTTCGTCCCGAGCACCTCCCTCTCATCCTTGCTCCTCTATCCAGCCTTCCCACCTGCCCCTCTCCTCCAGGGACAAGGGCCAGGGAGCATCACCCCACCTGCGCTCTCAACCCCCACATCCATAAGCCTCGCTCTGCCCAGGCAGGTTCCTCACAAGCTGCAGGTTCTGTGAGAGCCTCCGAAATAACTGAAACGACATTCCTCGGGGCTGCCTACCGCAGCGGTTATCAGGGTGAGAGCCATGAAGCCCTGGGTCATCTTGCAAGACCACGAGCTGAGGATGATCTCCATGCTACCACTAAGACGGTGTCTGCCTTTTTTCACTTCACATCTGACAAGAACACAGTGGCTTTCCAGCAGCTGTATGAGTTGTGGAAGCAGGTGGGCGCCCACCTTCCACAGCCAGACATTAAGATGCGCAGAGCTGGAGGAAGAGCACAGTGGCTAGAGCGCTTGCCTAGGAAGCACAGGCTTCCTGGGTTGATTGCCCAGCACCACATAACATGGTGCGCGCCTGTCATCCCGGCACTCAGGAGGCTGGGGCAAGAGGATTGCCCTGAGTTTGAGGCCAGCCTGGGCTACATTGTGAGTTCAGAACCAGCTGGGATGACAGAGTTAGACCCTGTATTCAAAAAAGAAAAAGAGAAAGAAAGAAAGAAAGAAAGAAAGAAAGAAAGAAAGAAAGAAAGAAAGAAAAGGCTTCAGAACTGGTCTCTCATCATGTGCACTCTTCCGGCCGAACCACACAGAACGGGACAGCACCCCTCAACCTTCTCTACCTGTGACTCCACTGCCTGCCTCACAGAAGTGCAACCGCACAGAGCTCTTGTAACTGGGTTTTCTCAGCACAGTATCCTCAGGGCTTATCCATGCTGGAGCCTGTGCCAGAATTTCCTCCTTCCACCTTTTTTTTTTTTTTTTTTTTTTGAGACAGGGTCTCACTCTGTAGCCCAGGCTGGTCTTGAACTCACTATGGAGCCTAGGCTGGCCTGGTTTATGTGGTGCTGGGGAACAGAACTTGAGTACTTAGCGACTGACTTAACGCTTGCTAGATAAGCACTTTAACTGCTGAGCCTCTCCTCCAGCACTCCCCACCTTTTTTTTAAGGCAGGGTCTCGCTCGATAGCCCAGGGTGGTTCTGAACTCACTATGTAGACCAGGATGGACTCACTCACAGCAATTCTCCTGCCTCAGTCTCCTGTGTGCTGGAATCATAGGTGTGCACCATCACACCCACCTTATGTGGACTAGGGAATGAACCCCGGGCCTTGTACTTGCTAGGCAAGCACTCTAACTTCTGTGCTGTTCCTCCTGCCTCTTCCTTCATTTTTAGGTGGGCAATCATTTACTGCACACCCACACTGTGCATTTTGCCTGTCCACTTGCCAGGGGCATGTCTGCTGCCCCTAACTTTTAGCCACTGGGTCTATTATTGCAATGCAAACAGGTACCCAGCTATCTCCTGTAACCTGACTACATTCCCAGAGTGCAACTGCCAGAGGGTATGACAAATCTGTATTTGATCTTCTGAGGACTGGCCCCACCATTCTCTGTAACGCTGTGTGACGCTACATCCCAACAGTGGTACACAGGGTTTGAGTCACTGCAAAAGGAGACACTTCCAGCCGATCGACAGCTTCCGTCCCACTTGGCGGAGATGACACATCACTGTAGTTCTGATCTCCATTATCTGAGCATCTTTGCAAGTGCTCGGTGGTCACCTTTAGTCTTCCTTGGAGAAATACCTCTCAGCTGGTCCCTTACCCATCCTGCAACGATGACAAGAACGACCACTGCTGGCTCTGGCCTGCATCTCTGTGCTCAGGAGCAGCAGGGATCAGGACACCGCCCCCAGCAGTTAAAAGACACAGCTCTTTTTAGCTGTCCTGGATCCTGTAGTCTGTGTCCACGATCACTGGCATGCAGCTCCCTGCCCCTGGGGGACTGGAGCTCCTGTGCTGAGAATCAAAACTGACCAACACGAGCCCCAGTTTACTATCTAAATCTTCCCTTCAAGTCTCAAGACATTATTAGCATCCAGAGATCCAAAACAGGACATCAAAGAGATTCTATCAGAGGAAAGGGCTGCCGTCTAGCGCGGAGACAGGTTCCTGGTACGTCCTACTCCTCATCTTCCCAACCCTTCTCAGTTTTCTGAGGTGTAATTACTGTGAATTTGTGCTGCCATTTTCCATCCCATATTACACCCAGAGATGTTAAGGCATACCACTTTATGTCAAGATGGAGAGCTAGCTACCAAATGATGACACACCATCAATTATAAAATGTAGCCAATGGACAAAAGTGTCAAGAAACGAAAAACTGTGCATCTTAAAGTCAGGGCAATGCAGCAACTGAAGAAAGCATTCTAGGATTCTAGAAGTGATTCCAAAGCCACACCTTCTGCAGGAATTCAAGGCCAGGCTACAAATTTGTACTGAGTACTTGTATACTTCTTGTTTCTACACACAAATATTTACACTAGCTCTAAATAAACCTCAGAAGGGAGGCTGAGGCCAGACTGCTATATGTTCAAGGCCAGTGTGGGCTACAAACTGAGTTAAGGACCAGCCTAAACTACAGAGTGAGACTGTCTTAAAAAAAAAAAAAAAAGAAATCTGAGAAAACAAGCATACAAGTCTTGAACTTCATTAGATCCTAGGACAGAGGAGACCTGGTCATCCGTTTTTAGACTTTGAAGCAAGTATGGCCTGTGAATAGTAGAATTAAAGTCTCTAATGTAACTTAATCCAAGCATAGACCACTTGAAGGGGGGAATGATTCTGTTGGTATTTACGCAGTGGGTTGGAGGAATAATAGCAAGTTAGAGTACCTGCCTAGCATGGTAAAGGCCCTAAGTTTGATTTCCTAGCGCAGCACAAGCCAGGTGTGGTGGCAGGCCTGTGATTCCAACACTCAGGAGGCTAAGGCAGGAGGACTGGCGTGATTTTGAGGCCAACCTGGGCTACATGGTTCAGGACTTGCCTGAACGACAAAGCAACAGCCTATCTCAAAACAAGCTAAAAACCACTTATAGAACAGCAAATGGCAACCACTTGGGGTAGGTGGCTTCCAGCGAATCTTCACCACTGATGCTGAAAGTGGTCCTCAAAGTAAAAGCGGCGCTGGGTGGGCAGCCCTGGGAACAGGAGACCCAACGTGATTTCTAACTCTCTTGCACACCTCTAGCTAGATCACAGGGAAAGTGTATGGCTTTAAACTCCAGCCCACATAGCCAATCTGGTTGAAGGAGCCATGGATTACTGTACAGGCCGCGGGACCAAGCTACAATTTCATAATGCTGGCTTTAGTGTACTAGTTTTACAGTTACATTCTATTTTTAGCAAATGGTTCACTTAATATGGTGATGTGAATTTTCTTGGTAAGATGAATGCAGTTTTTAAATGGCTTAACTTCAGGAAGATTAAGCTTACACCAATTTAGCCAAAACCCACCAGCTCACAGTTAAATTGTACACAGCTACAGCCCTGAACGCCTTTTCCTTGGTGCGCTGAAAAGAACAAAAGCACGGCTGGTCCCTCTCACAACATGCTGTAAAAGGAACAAACGAAGCAACAAGCGACTTCTGCTAAAATCCAGCAATATGCTTAAAACAGGCGACTTAAATCCAGATCCTTCCAAAACATCCCACTAAGTAGAACAGCACTCAGAGATCAGGAAAACCTTCCAAGGTCTAAATTTACCCCTATTTCCCCTTTCTGTCCCTGTACAGGGGGTATATTAAGTTCTACGAACAGTGGCAAGGCTTTCAGCTGCAAGTTCCCTTTCCTTGAAAGAGAAAATAACCCTTATAGTGTCAAATCTTCTCTCATTAAATTTAATAGCTTCAGAACTAAAACAACTCTTCTTTGCAATGTGCTGAATCCACTGTTCCCTCGGGGGTGGGTGGCTTTCGGTCCTTCCCACCCTTTCCGTCCTCTGAGGGCCCTGTTCCAAGGGAAGGGTCAAAGCCTCAGCCAGGTCGGGGCTCTGGGCAGTCACTAACAATGAGAACGGCACACACCTCACCACTGCAGCAGCCAGCACGCTCATCCCTAACAGCAACACGGGGCTTTCAGGCTGACGTGACCGGTGACACCCGGACGTGGCGTCTGCATTTCTAAGTCTCACGCTCATCACTATGTCTGAGGAACTAAAGCGGCCACCAGAGAAGAGGGCTCAGCAGGAAAGTCCCAGTACAATTATGAAAAGAACAATCGGTGAATAAACCAGACACGTGTTCATGTCCACTGCGAAGCACAATGGATACCAAAAAATGTAACGGAGAGGCTGGGGTAGTAGCTCAGTAGTTAAAGTGCTTGCCTAGCAAGCTCAAGGTCCTGCAATCAGTTCTCCAGCACTACATAAACCTGGCACATGCTTGTAATTCCAGCATTGGAGAAGGTGAGGCAGGGAGACTGTTGTGTGTTTGGGGCCAATCTGGGCTACACAGTGAGTTCAGGACCAGCCTAGAATAGAGAGCAAGACCCTGTCTCAAATAAACAATAAAGGGGCTGGATTGGAGGAATGGCACAGTGGTTAAACCATTTGCCTAGCAAGCCCACAGCCCTGAGTTGATGTGTCAACACCTGATAAACTGGGCTTAGCGGTGCAGGTCTGTAATCCCAGCACTCGCGGCACTCAGGAGGCTGAGGCAGGATTGCCAAGAGCCCAAGGGCAGCCTGGGCTCCATAGTGAGCTCAAGATCAGGGCTACAGAACAAGATCCTATCTCAAAAAACAAATAAACAACATATAAATACATACAAAATATATATCATACATACATACGTACATACATACATAGAGAGCTTATAGGCTAACATTATGGCAAACATCTGTAGTCCGAGCTAACTGGGAAGCGGAGGCAGAACTGCAAAATACTAGGTAGCCCGAGTAATTTAACAAGACACCATCTCAAAAACAAAACAATAAAGACCAGGGACACAGCACCATGGTGGGGGGGAGGCCAGGAGGCTCCAGGCCCCGGGTTAGATCCCAACACAGGAAAATAGTAACAGGAAGAAAAGACGGGGTGCACCCGCCACAGGCAAGGGAAACCAATGGGGAGAAGTTCCCCCAATGAAGGGCATCTAGACGGATGAGGTCAGTAGTACCCATCACCTTTTCCTTTCTGGCCCATAGTTAATGGCTAAAGGACATAATTCTATTTCAAGTTATACAGTAACCATGTGTGAGGGTTTGGACCTGGAGGGTCCCCCAGCAGCCTCACGTTCCTGTCCATAACGCGCAGGGTTGGGAGGTGGGCCAGGCTGGAAGGGCGGGTGCTTGGGGCTTGACCTGGCTGGCTCCGCCCTCCCTCCCAGTCTCTCTGCACCACTCTGTTTTGAGGATTTCTGCCCCTGGAGCTCTGGCTCTGGCCCTGCCCCTGCTCCAGCCCTGCCAAGCGCTTCCACCATTTTCCAGCCGCCCACCTATGAATCGACTATGACCTTCTGAAACTGAACTACAATAAATCCTTTCTCCCTAAGTTGTGGATGCCGGATACAGAGTCACAGTGACCAGAAAGTAACTAGATACTCTCCAACTCTTGAACAGCCCTAGTTAAACTCTCAATTTCTTCATGCTACAAATTTCTTCAAAAACATCATACAAAGGGCTGGGGGCAGAGCTCAGTGGTTAGTGTTTGTCCAGCAGGGCAAGGTCCCAGGCTCAATCCCCCAGCACCACATAAACCAGACATGGTGGCACACACCTATAATCTCAGGATTTAGGAGGCTGAGGCAGAAAGATTGCCGCGAGTTTAAGGTCAGCCTGGTCTACAGAGTGAGGTCAAGACCAATGTGAACTATAAAGTGAGATACAAAACCAGAAAAAAATAACTCTTAGTTAACCCTTGCCTTTTTTTTGTACAAAAGAACTACAAAAGGGGCTAGAGGCATAGCTCAGTGGTTAAAGCACTTGCTTAACAAGCACAAGACCCTGAGTTCAATTCCCCTGCATGCTTGTAATCTCAGCACTCGAAGGCTAAGGCAGGATGGAGGATTGCCTTATATTCAAGGTCAGCCTGGACTACAGGGTGAGTTCATGGCCAGCCTCGACTAAGAGTAAAGTTCTGTCTCCAAAATTAAGAGCTACATAAGAGCTCATAAATGAAGAGCACTTCCATTCTGGTTTTTCATAAATAAGTTTTTTAACTTAAAATTTTTTTTAAAATCTGGAATTCAAGCTTTGACAATATCATGAAGACAGCCATCTAAATCTCCAAGAGGCTGCCTCCGGCTGGCAGTCACGTATACTCTGTTCTTTACATCTTTAAGGACAGGAGCTTAACACGTTACCTATTCCCCAGTAAGAAAGTCCAGTGCTTCTCAATGAAAGCACAGATGTCTTCTTTCCACCTGAAGTAGCCTTGGCGCCCGCTGCCTTCCAGGGACAGGTTATACATGGCCAGCATGACCACCTGCAACACAAAGGGACAGGGCTAGGCACCCGCGCGGCCAGGAATCGGGGAGCAGTCGTCAGGCGTTAAGTTCAGGGCAGGAACCGCAAGGGGCGAAGCGGGGAGGGCACCTCGGAATATTCCAGGTGCACATTTTCTTCCCTTTCATTTTTGAGATCTCTGTAACTCTACGCAGCTGCTGTTCACCTGTAAAAACTGTGTTGGAGCAACACTCAGGCAGACGAGGCTGACAGAGGTGCTGTCACAAGCGCCCGGCCCCAGTGCAGCCCCACATACGGGCCAACTGCTCGCAAACACCAGGCCTCCATGCGGCTGCTCCAGCCGGCGTTTTCCGACTGATGGTACTACCCTTTATGGAATGCTTTGGAAATCACTCGTGCACATGTACTGTTCTTGTTTTAGATGGTACTGGGGATCAAGCCCAGCGCCTTCACACCAAGCTATATGCCCAGGCTGTTTTTACTTCTGATTTTGACACAGGGTCTAATTAATTTGTTAAGATGCCCAGACTAGGCTTAACCTTGCGATCTTCCTGCCCCTGCCTCCCAGAGTGCAGGGACTATAGGCTTATGCCACTGGGCCTGGCGTATTTTTCTAAGCTCTGTACAGGGCAAACACAAGACTCAGATTTTCGGAGCTGAAAATGTTAAGAGGCCATCTACTTGTGAGTTAGCCATTTGTAGGTGAGGAAACTTCTTTTTTTTCAAATAAAATTAGCATTATGACAAGGGCAAGAAACTACAAGGTGTATGTTCATGCCCTCCCTCAGGCCTCTTAAGATACTCTAAGAGCTCAAGGCGGGAACTTCAGCACTGTCATTGTCACAGAGAAGTATTCACGGCCCCAAATGAGCAGGTATTTTCCAAAAACAGAAGTAACATTAAGTACTCACTGGAAAAAGCCTTTCATAACAAACAGAATAGCAAGACGGAAGAAAAAAACCACTTGAAAAACACCACTGAGAAATAAATTTTTCTGGGCATAGTGGCATAGGCCTATAATCCTAGCACCAGGATAATGAGGTAACAAGATGGTAAGTTCAAGCCCCAGTCTGGGCAACTTCAGCAACTCAGCAAGGCCCTGTCTCAGATCGATGGGGACGATGTAGCTCAGTGTGAAGGCCCTGGGCTCCATCCTTGGTACCACCACACAAAAAAAAATGCATTCCAGTTCAGTTTTCTGCTGTCACACCATGCTCGGAAATAACAAAGCCAGCCCCGGGGCCCAGGGCTGGCTCGGGTTGGTGCTGCCTTGGCAGGCACTTGGGGGCCATCTGCTGGAGATTCCCCGAGAATCATGAGCCCAGAATGCGCTACCTGTACAGGGCCCTAAGGATGAGTCTCCAGTACAAGTAGGTGAACACATCCACCCTTCCCAGGTGCTGGACGAGGTTTTACCTCCACATGGAACTGTTGTTCCCAATGTCACCGGGGAGGAAGAAGAAAGGACACAGGAATGGGGTCTGTCAGACAAGGGACACACCTCTGCACGCAGGGACTTCGTAACATAAGACAACACTCCTTGGGGCAACTGCTTCTACTTACTATGTTGATAAATCAATAAATACAAAGCTTATGATTTCTAAAGATAGAACGCCCACCTCCTCGTATTTTACACATCTGGGGAGCCAACGGAGTCATGAGAGCTAGCCAATTCCCTTTCAGGATGCTGGGGAAAGTTGGGGGCTGATGCAGACAGCACTAGGAACACGGAGGCAGCTTCCCAGGAACTGGATGTGTGCAGCTCAACTTACCTGTTGGTCCGACCAGGATATCACCCATTTTCACTATGTCTTCCTGAAGAGAAAACACACTTTCCAAGTGGCAGTAACAGAACAGAAATATGTCGACTAAGCCAGTATATATTCTAAGCAATATAATCAAATACCAGCTTTTCTTTTAAGACCAACTTTCACACAAAAGTGAGAGAGAGAGAGAGAAAGAGAGGGAGGAAGGGAGGGAGAGAGAGAGGGGGGGGGGGAAAGAGACAGTGTGTATGTGTGTGTGTTACTAGGGATTGAACCCAGGGCCTCTGTACTGAGACCAGCCCTTTTTAACTTCAAGCCAGGATCTCACTAGGTTATTAAACTGCCAAGGCTACGGCTGAATCCGTGATCCTTTTGCCTCAGCCTCTCAGACTGCTGGGATTAGGGGCATGCGAACCATGGCCAACAGAAAACTCACATTCCTGAATATGACAACTTATATACATTTGCTGTTTTCCACTTTATAGCTTTTCTTTTCTTTTCGGCACAGGGTCTCGCTCTGCAGCCCAGGCTGGTCCTGAACTCACTGGTGTAGCCCAGGCTGGCCTTGGACTCAGGACAATCTGCCTGCCTCAGCCTCTCCATTTTACAGCTTTTATGAGCTACGCCTTACACAAGTCTCCCCAAGAAGTGACAACTTGTTTGTTTTTGAGTCAGGTTCTCCACATTATGGCACAGATTGGCTTCAAACACAAGGTAATCCTCCTGCTTCAAGACCTCTAGGTGGCAGGATTACAGGCAGATACCACCATGCACAGCTTACATAGTACTGGAGAGTTGAACTCAGGGCCTTGCAGTTGACAAGCAAATGAACTAATTGTGACTTATACCCAGCCACCGACATCTATCTTACTTACACTGATACAATCTTATCTACATACAGCCCAATTAGAACATTCGTGAGAATATATCTTCAATTCAAACTTTACTTCCCCCTCAACTTGGGTCTCCACAGCGCTCTACTTTCCTAACCCTTTTGGGGGGCAAGGGAGGAAGCAAAGATTTATTTCAGCTCAGTTTCAGAGAGTCTCAGATCACTCACTGCCAGCCTATAAGGAAGGAAGCACAGGGCAGAGGTGCAGCCAGAGAGAAGCTGCTCAGGGCATCACGATCTTCCTTTTTCTTCTTCTGAGACAGGGTGTCACTGAATCACTACGCTGCCCAGGCTGGACTTCCTGCCTCAGCCTCCCAGACTGCTGGGACTGCAGGTGTGCATCATCACGTCTGGCTTTGCTTTTATTTTTTGGCAAGTCAAAAAAAGACCCTCACTTCACCACTGGCAGATTTCATGAGCTGCCCTAATAAAGCACTGATAATTAAGATAATAGTCTCAGGCTGCTACAGCCTGAGAACATCATTAACTGGCCAAAACACTATTACCTAAAATCTTCCTCATTACTATTTATTTTCCTCAAAGCAAAAGGGCTGTAATTACCATGTTCATCTGTTTATCATCACAACCGCGTGAGCAGCTGGGGATGTGTACAGCTGAAGCCACTGTACCATCCCACCAGGTGCTACCCACACCCAGCCATCTCAGAGGCTCCTTCACCATGGCATCTGCAGGCCTGAGACAGGCCCCGGCACCCCAGATACTCAGCAGTTGTTTTGTGTTGGGTTTGAGACACTCACTCTCACTCTGTGGCCCAGGCTGGTCCTGAACTCACTATGGAGCCCAGGCTGGCCTTGGGCTCACAGCAATATTCCTGCCTCAGGCTCCGAGTGCTGGGATTACAGGCGTGTGCCACAACGCCCAGCTTATGAGGTGCTGGAGAATCAACCTCGGGGCTTTGCACTTGTGAGGCAAGCGTTCTTCCAGCCCAGTAGTTGCTGAATAGACATGAAAGCCAGGTTAGATTTTTTTGTCAGACTGGTCTTGAGCTCAAAGCAAACCTCAAAGCCTCTTGAGTGCTGGGGTTACAGGCATGCACCACCACACTTAGCTAGTTTTTATGCAGAGCTGGGGAATGAACCCAGGGCCTTGCACATGTTAGGCAAGAACTTTAACCAATGAGCTATGTCCCCAGCCCCCAAACTAGGGGTTTGTGTACAGCCCAGATACCAAGTGCTTATCTAGCATGAGCAAGGCCTCAGGCTGGATCCTTAGCATCATATATAAAAACTCAAAAACCTTATAAAATCCCAGTGAGTAACACGTAACTCAATTATTTAGAATTCAAAGACTGTATATTTTAAGTGTGTTATTACATATAATTTTTTTAGACAGAGTCTCACTCTACAATCCAGGCTCACTATGGACTGTACTCCAAGTCCCGAACTCACCATGTAGCCCAAGCTGGCCTCAGACGCACGGCAATCTACCTGCCTCAGCCTCCCAAATGCTGGGATTACAGACGTGCACCAACACACCCAGTTTATGTGGTGCTAGGAAATCAAACTGGGGCCTTGTGCTGGCTAGACAAATGCTCTAACCACTGTACTACTCAAGCCCTCTATACAAGTATTTATATAAAAACAAAACCAACACCAATACAACTCCGCACTACAGCTAGTGCTCAGGCTACCGCTGGCTTAGCATAGTGGCAGTATGAGAAGTAGTCCCAAGTAGACACAGCCACTCACTAACAAAAATATATTCAAAACAGCCAAGTTCAAATGCAGAAAGGAGGTTCTGCCAGCTTCTGTAATCCAGTCACATTACTTCTTCTGATCCAGTTCCAGTGTAGCCATTAGGTGGTTTTATGTTGTAAAACTGACGTCCATTAAAAAAAAAAAAAAATCACTTTCTATTCAAATTGGAAGCCGATTTTGCCTGTACTCTTCATACTCTGGGAGGCTAAGGCAGGAAGATTACAAGTTCAAGCCCAGGGCAGGCAACTTAGCGACTTAGTGAGACCCTGTCTCAAATGAACCAACCGGGCTGGGGATGTGCTCAGAGTGAAGGCCCTGGGCTCAATCCCGAACTGAAGAAAAAACTCAAAAGCTGGTATCACTTAAAAGCAAAATTGTGTGAGATTTTCAAGTATATTAAACCCACTTCCTTGAGTCAGTAGCTGAGTGCTTACAGCATCACAAACTTCCCTCTACAAATACTCCAATTTTCACACTGTGAGAGGGGTCCTCCCAACACCCCAGCCCAGGGACGGGTCCCGCACTGATCTCACCTGCTGCCATGTCAGCTTCAGCCTCTCGCACTGCTCCTGGCCATCGGCTGAGCAGTCGGAACAAGTAAACCGAAAAAAGTTATCCCCCTTCAGGTAACTGAGCTGCTCCCTCAGTTGACCTACGAGAAAACAGAAGTTGGACGTTTACCCGGAGCAGCTACTATCCAAAGGTCCTGTGGGCTGACCCGCCAGACCAGACTCCCAAGTGTCTGCCTGCTCTTCCTGCCTCTGGGCCAACCCACAAAGGCCGTATGGGAAGTTGGGCAGGAGGGAAAAGAGGACTTCTCTGCTCTGACACCAGGCAGAAGCCCCCACTAGGATCCTGGCTCCTCACCTACAGGAGGAAGGGACTGGAAAAGCAGGTAGGAGTGCCCTAACTGGATTTCCCAACTGTCACATTCTTGACTCCTCTAGGCCAGCCTTTTCATACATTCTTTCCCAAAACATCTGACCTCCCACCGCCCACCAAGCACTAGGCTAGGAACTGGGAATACCGTGACCAAGACAGACATGATGGCCGGGAGCGGTAGGGCACACCTGTAATCCTAGCACTGTGGGAAGCTGAAACAGGAGAATCAAGTTTGAAAGCCTAGCTAGAAGCTGGGTGTGGTGGCACACGCCTGTAATCCCAGCATAGCACTTTGGAGGCTGAGACAGGAGGACAGCTTGGAGTCCAAGGCCAGCCTGGGCCGCACAGTGTGTTCAGGACTAGCCTGGACTACAGAGTGAGACCCTGTCTTAAAAAGAAAGAAAGAAAAAGAAAGAAAGAAAGAAAGAAAGAAAGAAAGAAAGAAAGCAAGCAAGCAAGCAAGCCTACCGGGCTGGAAGAATAGCTCAGTGGTTAAAGTGTTTACCTAGCACCTGAGTTTGATTTCCCAGCACCACGTAAACCAGGCACGGCAGCACACACCTGTAGGCCAATGCAGGAGGATTGCTGTGAGTCCAAGGCCAGCCTGGGCTCCACAGTGAGTTCTGGACCAGCCTGGGCTACAGAGCAAGACCTTGTTTCAAAAAGAAAGAAAGAAAAAAAGAAGAAAACCTAGCTTGGGCAACCTAACAACTTGGTGAGACTTGGTCTCAAAAAAAAAAAAAAACCAGTAAAAATGGCTTGGGGATGTAGCTCAGAACAAATGGCCTGGATTCTCAATCCCTGGATCACAAAATAAACAAATAAATACATAAAGCCAGGTGTGGTGGCACATGCCTGTAATCCCAGCACAGCACTCAGGAGGCTGAAGCAGGAAAATTGCCTTGAGTTCAAGTCCAACCTAGTCTACATAGTAAAGTCAGGACCAGCCTGGACTACAGAATGAAAGCCAATCTCAAGAAAAAAAAAAAATCTAGATTTCCACAGAAATGCTATTCTAATAGTAATTCTTAATTCAAGTAGTTGAACCCACTTTAACAGAAACATTTCCATGACACACAGCACACACTCCCAGGACCACATCTGCGGTACTGGGTACGCATGGAAGTCTCACTTGGCCAGGAGCGCTCACACAGCCCTGCACCATGTCTCCACTTGCCCGCTCAGGAAAGCGTTTTGGTGGAAATCTCGAGGGCGGTGATCAAGCCCAAGAGGACAGCCAAACATGCCCCAGGGCCTCTTTCTGACTTTCCCAACACCCCCACGTCGGGTGAGAGCTGCCCCTACAGGGTGCCCACTCCACCACGGGTGCACGTGGCCATGGGCAGCAGCATCGCTGTGAGCCATACAGAAGGGCCCGCCACCGCCCACCTGCCGATTCCAGCCTCAGCCCGATGGACAACTGCAATTCCTCGCAGGACTTAAATTAACACTGTCATCTTGAGGAGCTTTAATTCTATGCTGGGACTACAATTTGGCCCCTAATGCAAAACACAATCTTGTCAGAAAAATGTGCTAATGCAGGATTCCCAATTTTCTAATTTTTATTAAATTACTGTGAAATACATTAATTTTACGGTAAGACAAATGTTGACAATTGTTTTCACTGGTACAGATGAGTCTGCTCAATATAAATTTGTATTTAATCCACTAAGTTAATAACAGCTATGGGAGCTGGAGGTATAGCTCAATGGTTAGAGTGCTTGCCTCGTAGAATATGCAAGGCCATGGGTTTGAACCCCTGCACTACATAAAAATTGGCTAAGCACAGTAATTCCAGCACTGGGCAGAGTAAGGCAGGAGGAGGAATGCTATGAATTCAGGAGCAGCCTGTACTCAAGTGAGACCCAGTCTCAAAAAAAAAAATTTTATACACATACAGTCATACATACATACAAACATGCGCACACGCGCACACACACACACACACACACACACACACACACACACACAGAGTAATTCTTCTTTTATTGGGGTCTATTTTATATCCTTGCTTGTTTCACACACAAACTGACAGATGAAGGAAACTGCGGGGTCTTACTGGCCGGGATCCATCTCTGACACTTGTCGCAGAAGTAGGACAGCTGCTCCTCCATCCAGGATGCCTCTCCCTCGTCGCTGTTGAGGGAGTCCCCGCTCTGGTCATGAGACAAGTCCACGGACGCCTGGTCCTCCGACTCCACGATGAGGAGCGTCTCTCCTTCCACCTCCCCCTCCTCCAGCCCCTCCGAGGCGGACGTCCTGGTAGCCTCGTCATCGTGCCGAGTTACCAGACTGCCCAGGTGGACGGCACTATCCATCCCGCGTCCTCACCAGCTCTGGACACGGCGCCCAGACGGGTCCTCACAGAGCCACGTGGACACACACACTCGTCCCGAGAACGTCTGCCCACAATTTCTATATTCAAGCAGAAGGGACTGTGAGCTGGGCCAGGTGGCATGCACTACACCTCAGTCGTCTGGGAGACTGAGGCAAGAGATCCCAAGTTCGAGCCTCACCTAGGCAACCAAGCAAATTAGTGAAGCCCTGTCTCAAATCTCAAAAATAAAAATGGGCTAGAGATGTAGCTCGGTGCAAAGGCACTGGGTCCCATCTTCAGTACCAAAGAGGAAAAAATTCTTAAAGCAGTAATTGAAAATATGGGATACGCTGTCCTTTATTTGACCAATTTAAAAGGACAGTAAAAAAAGAAAGGTTGGAGATCTCACTAAGCCATTCTCCACCAACAAACACACGCCCACATTCAGAGCTACCTGTCCCACCACTTCATATTCATTTAAAATCATGTTTTTTGAGATCCTTTTTCCAACAATATCTTCTCTCTTTCTGCTTCGAGTTGCTCAGTCAAAATAATTTGTTCACCCAAAATACGTATGTTTTCTTTTTTCCGGTTTTGCCTCTCGATGTCTCTGATCACTCCGTCACGAAGCCTCTAAAAATGCAAGAAACAGATTTCAGCAACACCCTGAGCAGGTGGTCCCCATGCCTGTGCCATTCAAATCCAAATAACAGTGCCACCAAAATACATTCGAAATGGTCCGATTCCAAATCCCCATTACTATTTTAACTTCCCGCCCAAATGTAAAGTGTAATAAAGAGATTATCAGACAAATTCAGTGCTGTGGTATATTATCATTGAAGTGACTTCTTACCACATTTTAAGAAATTTCTCAACATTTAATACAGAAAATTTAGTGAGAAATAACAACAATAACAAAAATCCTGGCACTATGTTGTTTTAAAAATTAAAATGGCCTGGGGGCAGTGGTAATGTCTCTGCAGCCGGGAGGCTCAGGCAGGAGCGCCATGAGCTCAGCCTGGGTGGCTCCGAGACTCAGCAAGATCTTGTCTCAAAATAAAATTGGGCGGCAGACTACACAGGCCTCAAGCTCGACCCTGGGTCAGCAAGAAGGGACCGAAATTAGAGGACTTCTAAGGAGACAGAAGAGGAAGAACTCGGGCTTTTCCTGCAGTAGCATGCAGGGTTTAATGGTTTAAACTACACGAAAATCACACATCTGTTATGTACTGGAGAGAAAAGGGAGAAGGAACACTTCTACCAGAGGAAAAAACAAGAGCCCCGCTCAGCGCTGGAGAAATGGCACACCAATGCAAGTGCTAGCCCCTGGGTTCAATTCCCCAGCACTAAGATAAAGCCAGGTGTGGTGGCACATGCCTGTCATCCCAGCAGGTGGGAGGGGGTGGGCCCAAGGCCAGCCTGGGCTACACAGTGAGCTCAGGACCAGCCATGAGCCACAAAGCAGGACCCCATCTCAATAAAGGGGTGTGGGAGTGGGAGAACTCCAGAGTGGGGACCTTGTACCTATGAGAAGACTTTTTAAGACATCATTTTTTGGGAGCTGGAGGAATAGTACAGAGATTAGAGTGCTGGCCTAGCAAATGTATGGCCCGGGGTTCAGTTCCTCAGTACGATGTAATCCAGGCATAATGGCACATGTCTGTAATCCCAGCACTCAGTGGCTGAGGCAAGAGGATTGCCATGAGTTTGAGTCCAGCCTGCGCTACACAGTAAGTTAGTGAGTTCAGGACCAGCCTGGAACACAGAGCAATACCAGGTCTTCAAAAACAAAAACAAACAAAACAAAACAAAACAAAAGAAAAGGGGCTAGAGGAATAGCTCAGCATTTACAGTGACTGCCTAGCAACTGCAAGGCCCTGAGTTTGATTCCCCAGCACCATGTAGACTGGGTATGATGACAATTGCCTTTACACATATCAGCAGTCAGGAGGCTGAGGCAGGAGGACTGCCGTGAGTTCGAGGCCAGCCTGAGCTATATAGGGAGATCAGGACCAGCCTGGACTACAAAGCAAATCACTATCTTAAAAAAAAAAAACCCTCAATTAGGTACTCCTAACATTAACAATGCTGTGTTACCCTTTGGAGCTCATTAACTTATTCTTAAACAACAGTTTGAAACCCCTGCCTAACCCACATTTGCTGGACCTCCTCCAGGCTACAGCAAGTCCCCCCTACCATTAGAGTAAAACATCTCTGCCCAAGCCTGTGCCCTCAACAGGGTATCAGAGCCAAAGAAAACAGTGCCCACTGCAACCTCAGCCCATCTTCCTGTCCCCATGCTGCTCATATCAGGCCATCCAGAGTGCACGGGCCCTTCCATGGCTGCCTCCAGTTCCTCCCCTCCTCTGCAGAGTGCAGGAGTGCAGCGCTGCCCGGGGACCTCTCACTTGTCCTACCGGTCTGTCACCAGCTGATGCCCCAACACCCTCCCTGGGGGACCACTTACTTATCTCTTACTACCACCCACCAACACCTCTCCCCGGGCACACCTCCAACCCTAGAGGTGTAGCTTCCCCTACCTGCCTCCTACTTACCACCCACCAACCCTAGATCGTGCCTCCTGCGGCACTAGACAAGCTCCTTTGTTCTGATAAATGCGTAAGTTCAAAATACCACAAGCCCATATGCACTGAATATACCTAACCCACCAATCATCAGAGCTCAGTGACACACTGCAGAATACAGGACTCCCCATCCCCCAAAGCCAGGGACAGATTCTGAGCCTGTTAGAAACTCCAGCAAGCTGGCGTAGCGGCACATGCCTGTAATGTCAGCACTCAGGAGGGAGGCTGAGGCAGGAGGACTGCCCTGAGTCCAAGGCCAGCCTGGGCTACATAGTTAGTCCAGGACCAGCCCAGGCTACAGAGTGAGACTGTGTCAAAAGGAAAAAAAAAAACTTCCAGCAAGAGGTGAGCAGCCAGCAGCCCCCCACAGCCTCGGTAACCACCTGAGCTCCACCCCTTCACACCTCTCACCGACTGAGCATTGTGGTGAGCTGTGTAAGTATTTCATTATATATTACAATATTATAATGACAGAAATAAAGTGTACCACTGGGGCTGGAGGAATGGCTCAGCAATTAAAGCGCTTGCCCAGCAAGCACTAAGTTAAGCGCTAAATACCCGAGTTTGATTCCTCAGTACCATGTAAGCTGGGCATAGTGGCGCATGCCTGTAATCCAAGCACTTGGGAGGCTGAGGAAGGAGGACAGCCATGAGTCCAAGGCCAGCCTAGCTGCATAATGAATTCAGGAGCAGCCTGGGTTACGGAGCGAAATCCTGTCTCTAAAATAAAATAAAAGAATAAAGTGTACCGTAGGTGGAGTACACTTGGGTCTTCCCAACCCTCCCTCTCAGGCAAAAGATCTGATGCCGAAAGAGCTGGGGACAGCTGCTCTAGAGCAGCAGGATGCGGTGGCCACCAGGACCGTGGCTTGCTCTGCTGCCCAGCATCTGGAGGGAGGATCGCACTGCACATCAGCAGCCAATTCCAGGAAATTATCAAAACCCAAGGCATCACTTCTACCAAACCCCAACAGCGTTTCCGTCACTCGCAAGTCGAAGACTCTGAAGCTGAGGCTGTGCGAGGTGGGACCACCTGCCCATGCTCCCTGCCGGCACTGTGAGAGAGGCGCTCAGCAGGTGCCTGTGACGTGCCAGGCAGCAAAGGTCATCACTTAATTTCTGGTTTCCCTGAACTGTCACATACCAATCTTGTCCCACCCGTTGCAGCTACGAGAAAGGAACTTAAGTCCCTGATGAAAGTCCGCATGCAAGATACACCCAGGTCATCCTGTCTCGTCTCCTCCTCGGCTCGACGCACCTTTCTGCTGTTCCATTGTCCCAGGCTCCGACACAGTGGTTCTCAAGCTTGCCAGTGGCTCACCCCTCGGGTGTCTTCCACAACACATCAAAAGAAGTCCCCAACTCGAGATTCTGTTTTCCCGGCCTGAGACGCAAGCCCCACTGCACAACTCCAGAACACATGACGGACAGCCAGGGCTCTTCTACCACTCCAAGTCACCCCTCTGTCATTCTCTTCTGAGGCCGTGGACATCCTGCCCTTTCCTGCACCCGCAAGTTTTCAGGGGATCCCCATCTTCTCCTGCCTCTAACCCAATACATTCCTGTAACTCCAACTCCCTGACCTCTTCTGTGCCTGATTCCAACCATCAGCCTGTCCCCTCCATCACATGCTTCCGCTGATGACCCCAAATCGCGACCACATCTCACCTGCAGACCAGGCATGCGGACCAGCAGAAGACCATTACTCCCACCAGTTCTTACTTTCATCCTAAGCTCAGAGGCTAAAGCACTTCCCTAGCATGTGTGAGGCCCTGGGTTTGACTCCCCACAAGCACATAAGCATAGTGTGGCGGTGCACTGCTAACCCCAGCACTCAGGAGGCTGAGGCAAGAAGACGGCCTGAGTTTGAGGCCAGCTTGGGCTACACAGTGAGTTCAGGCACTGCCTCAAAAAACAAACACTAAGCTCAACTCTAACACCTGCAGAAGTCTTAACTCAAAGTTCAACATGAACTGACAGTAATACCTAACACTGTTGCCAACACAAGGTTTTTAACTTTTCATTACTTTTCCTTCTTCAAATTCTTTATAGACTCCACAGAAGCTGTCGCATTATCTCCATATTACCAGCGTCCCTAGCACAACGCCTGGCTCACAGATGATCACTCAAAACACTAACTCGAGGAGAGGACGCATCTTCAATCCTGATCACCTAGTTACGGGTATCTCCAGAAATAAAAATCCCAAAAGTAGCTGGGCAGTATCTGTCTGAACCGTTCTACAGTTTTCACAGTTACCGGCCCCAAAAGAGCTGGTGCCTGTAATCCTAGCGCCCTGGGAGGCTGAGGCAGGAAGATCGCAAATTGGGGGCCGTCCTGGTCAACTTAGAGAGATCCTGTCTCAAAATAAAACTCATAAATGGGCTGGAGAGGGTGGCGCTGGGGGAAAGAGTACTGGCCTAGCGAGAGTAATCTAGCGAGACCCTGCCTCAAAATGGGGGTGCTGAGAAAGCAGCTCGATTCCGACACGAAGATAACGACCTGACCAGGCGACCCTGGCCGGCGGCGGGGCAAAGTGCAGCTCGGGCGAAGCCGTCGCAGTCAGCCGGGGGGCGTCAGCGCCATGCCCGGGAAGGCCGCTCCACCTGCCCGCCTCCGGTGCCCGGGCCAGCGGGGTCTGCATAAAACGCCCTGGGCGCCCCGAGAGCGCGGGCCGGGAAGCTCCGGCTAGCAGCGGACATCTGGGTGCCAGGGCGACGCCGAGAGGACACGCCGGCGGAGCAGCAGTGACCACGCGCGCCGACAACCCTCCACCCCGAGACAAGCCCGCGGGCGCGCGGGCCCCGGAAGAGGCGGCCACGTGACCCCGACCTGCCGGTCCTGGCGCTGCTTCCAGTGCACGCCGGCCACCGTGGCCGCCGTCAGCAGCACGGAGAGGCCCAGCACCGCCTTCGAGCTCCTCGACATCCCCGCGCGGCCTCCGCCTCCCGCCCGCCTGAGGCGCCGCCGCCGGCCCGGGCCAGGCGCGACCTCGCGAGCACAGAGCGCCCCGGCGTCCTTCTTCCCTGTCAGGCGCAGGCGCGAGCAATCGAGAGCAGAGCGCCGAGCGGCGCCTCGCTCCGCCCTCGGGGGCGTGCCCAAGCCCGAGGTGGGCGGGGCTCCCCGCCTGCTGGGGCGGAAGAGCGTCTGGATTCAAATCTTACGGCACCCTGCCTGGCCCAAAGCGGCTCCTGCGACGTCCTGCCAATCGGGGGTTCCGTGCCTCAGGTCGTCCCGCCCCCGGCCCAGCAGTGGAAGCGTCCTGAGGGGCCAGGATTCCCGGTGGGGCTCCGAGCGGACCCTGCCACAGCCTCCCTCGCGAGCGTCTCGCGGCGAGCGCACCGGACGCAGCCCGCACGGCCAGCGCTGTCGCCGAGGAGGAAGGACGGCGCCGGGTGGGCGTCGCCGCGACCCGACGAGATTGCGCCGGAGGCCGGGCTGACACCTGCAGACGCGGGGCGGCGGCTCTGGGTGAAAAGTTCTTCCTGTCCCCGCCGCCATCCCCACCTCGTGGCCTTCCTCCTCCCCGACCGCGGGGAGCACACCTGCAATCACTGTATTCCGGAAGGCTGAGGCAGGACGATCACACAATCAGTCCCTCTTAGGGAATTTAGTGACTTTGGAGACTCCATCTCCAAGTAAAAAAAGGTAAAACAAGAGCTGGGAATGTAGCTCAGTGTTTGAAGGCCCCAGGGTCAATCCCCAGTACCACGAAGAGAGTCTGTTTTAATTCATTTCTTATTTTTTACTTTGCTCTTCATTAGTATATATTAATACTTGCAGTATGCAATATTTACGTTTGTGTTTGGGGATGGGGTTCAGGTACATGTCAGCTCTTTCACTTTTCTTCTCCACGCCCTTCCTCCTCCCCTTTCCCGCAGCCCCTTCCCATCTCCAGAAAGTCTACTTTCCTAATTCTACTATCTGCTTTATTTTGCCCTTTAAAAATATTCATATTTTAGTTTTCTCATATAAAAGAATCCGTGCCACAGCTCAGCTTCTGTGTCTGGTTCATTTCATCTCACTATGGTCCTAAGATCTGTCCATTTTACTACAGATTACTGAAATTTATCTTTTTCTGTGTGTGGTATAGGGGATTGAACCTCAGGCCTCCACACTGAGCTACACCTCTGGCCTTTTAATTTTTTTTTTTTTAATTTTGAGATCTGGAGGAAAGTCTCAGTGGTTAAAGCACTTGCCTAGCAACCACTAAGTCAAGGTTTAAGTACCCGAGAGTTCAGTTCCCCAGTACCACATAAACCGGGCATGGTAGCCCATGCCTGTAATCCCAGTACTCAGGAGGCTGAGGTAGGCAGATTGTCCTGAGTCCAAGGCCAGCCTGGGGGTTCAGGGCCAGCTTGGGATACAGAGGAAGCCTCTGTGTCAAAAATAAATACTTTTTTTATTTTGAAAAAAAGTCTTGCTAACTTCTGGGCTTGAACTTCTGATCCTCCTGAGTCTGTCACCATACTCAACTTCAAATTTATCCTCTTTATAGCTGAGTAATACACCATTGTGTGTATGTCCATACTTTACTCATCTGTGGATGGGGATCTGGGTTGCTCCATAATTTAGCCATTGTGATTGTGCTGCTGTTACACATGGGGTGTTGTATGGTGAGTAATTATTTAAATATTAATTTATGTCATTTTTATTTTTTTGCAACAGTCTTGCTCTGTAGTCCAGGCTATTCCTGAACTCCCAGAGCCTGGACCACAGAGTGAGTTTCTACCTCCTAACAGCACCAAGTTGTTTAGTTTTGTTGTTTGTTGAGTTAGGATCTTGCTCTGTAGCGCAGGCTGGTCCTGAATTCACCGTGGAGCCCAGGCTGGCCTTGAAGTCGACAGCAGTCTTCCTGCCTCAGCTCCTGAAGTGCAGGGATCACAGGCATGTGTCACCACACCCCGTTTATGTAGTGCTCAGGAATTGAACTCAGGGCCTTGGGCTACTAGGTGAGTGCTTTGACTGCTGTGCTATTCCTCCAGCTCCCAAGTTGGGGGATAAGCTTTTAATACCTGGGACTTGGGAGGCATTTCCAGTCACATAGTACCACTATCCTGTGGGATTTACAATGACAGGGTAGTTTTGAGAGTTTTTTGTTTGTTTTTGCTTGTTTATACTGGGGATTAAACTCAGTACCTCTGCCCTGAGCCACATCCCTGGTCCTTTATTTTTTTTATTTTTATTTTTTTTTTTTTAGTATTTTGATACAGGTTCTCACTAAGTCTCAGACTTGCACAGGCTGGGCTCTAAGTATGATCTTCCTGCCTCAGTCTCCCCAAACTGCTGAGTTTGTGTGGGCCACCAGGTCATCTGACAGTGTTTGTTTTCTCTCCACTGGGCTGATGGCCTCCTTGAACCTTCGCCTGGAGTCCATGCATAAGGCCGGGCTTGCTGTTGGTCCTCTGGATGGTCACAGCGGCGCCTGAGGGAGGGATGTGAAGTATGATATTTCTGTAATCATTTGCCACCGAGATTGAAACATTTACAGGGAAGCTGGTCACTGGTATGGATTCTGCCAAACACGTCCGCCCGGGCCTGCTCCTCCCTCCCAGCCCGCCCCACACAATGTTCTAATCAGCCTGCCTCTGCGCTCACCTGTGACGTCAGTGCCCCCGTCAATTCCTGGCCTCCCGCCTCCTGGTGACCGCCTCCCTGGAGTGTGGATGACCGGCATTCCCCAGGACCCAAGGGATCTGAAACCCAGGACCCCCACGATGACCCGGCCCCAAGTCCCAGAAAACAGCCGAGTGACGCGCTGAGCGGTGAAGGCACTGGCCCCGCGGGAGGGAGGACGGAACTATGCTGTGTGACTGCCTGACTCGACTACGGCTGGGTCCCTCCTCTGGTTTCCCTTTTGTGGCTGTCTGCGCACCTTGGTCTGCTGGTTTCATGGTGCCTCATACTCAAGGAGGCATGAGGAGAGGATGCGAACGGTACACTGTCCTGAGGAGTCATAACGTTTAGAGAATATTTATTGTGGTACTGTTGGATTCAGCCGAAGGCTTTGCACTGAGCTGCGTTCCGGGTCTCTTTTTATTTCTGATTTTGGGACAGGGTTTCACTAAGTTGTAAATTGTCCAGGCTGGGTTCAAGTTTGTGATCCTCCTGCCTCAGCCTCCCAGAAGTGCTCAGCTTTAGATGATACCTTAAAGGGAACAAAACTGGTTCCATGTGATATTTCTTTTTTATTCTTGTTTCTCTTTTTTTTCTTTTTTTGAGACAGGGTCTCAGTAGCCCAGGCTGGTCCTGAACTCACTATGAAGCCCAGGCTGACCTTGGAGTCACGGCAATCCTCCTACCGCAGCCTCTTGAGTGCTGGGATGACAGGCGTGCGCCACCACGCCCGGTTTTTGTCATGCTGGGGAATCAAATTTAGGACTTACGGCTTGCTAGGCAAGCGCTGTAACTGCTGCGCCATCCCTCCAGCCCTCCGTGTGCTGTTCCTGACAGCTTGTCTCGGTGATATTTTTGTCACGGGGACATCATGGACGACACCCACTTAAAGCAGGAGAGGTTGATTGCATCTCACAGTTCAGAGGTCTCAGTCCACGAAAGGGCAGCCGCCTGACTGGGGAAAAGCTGACAAGCGGATGCAACATGGTGACCCGGAAGCCGACCCAGGAAGGGGCGGGCTAGTCTGGGAGCTTAGCTCTTCCGGGTCACGCCCCTCTTCCTCACAGAACCGGAAGCCGTCTTGAATCGGGTTAATACCCCAGTCCTGTCGCTATTCAAACTGATTAGGAAGCCTTGGGGGAATGTTCTAGATTATCAAGGAAACATCGTTCCGTTGGGACACTTGCTAATTGGGGTTTGGAAGACTGCAGAGCAGGCGACCCGAGGCCTTGGCTTTTGCGGCTCAAGCCCCAAGACTCACCTCCAGACTCGGAGCTCGCAGGGCCTTCGCGGCGGAGTCATTTCCCATGCTAGGGAGGCCCACATGTTTCTTAAAACCAGGAACGGAAACCTTGGAAGGAGCCAATAGGCCCAACAACAGATGACCGGATAAAGATGAGGTATTTATACACAGTGGAGTATTACTCGGCCATTAAGAATGACAAATTTGAGTCATTTGTAGGAAAAGGGATTCAAAGAGACCGTTATGCTCTGTGAAATGAGACAGCCCCAGAAAGTTAAATATCATATGGTTTCTCTAATATGAAAAACCATTTCTTAAAATTGTAAGAGATATGGGACAAAGTAAGAAGATTTTGTGGAGAGGGCAATGGAAAGTGGGGGTGATAAGGAAAGGGGATGCGATGTAATTTTTTTTTTTTGAGACAGAGTCTCTGTAGTCCAGGCTGGCCTTGGACTCACGGCAATCCTCCTGCCTCAGCCTTGCGAGTGCTGGCATTACAGGCCTTTGCCACCACAACCAGTTTATGTGGTGCTGAGGAATTGAACTCAGGTACACAGAGAGGGAGAAGTGCTAGGGATGGAATGGAAGACCTTTGTGCTGTGTTACATGTTGGTCCTTTTTTTGCCAGAGAGAGAGACGGCTTCACTCTGTAGTCCAAACTGGTCCTGAACTCAGTAGGTGGTCCAGGCTGGCCTCAAACTCGAAGCACTCCTCCTGTTGCTAGGGAATTGAAGTCAGGTAGGCAAGCGCTTTGACTGCTGTGCTAGTCCTCCAGCCCCATTTTTCGCTTTTGAATTTGAGGCAGGGTCTTGCTAAATTGTTGAGCCTGAACTTGTTGTTTGTTCATGTCTTGCTGTGTAGTTCAAGCTTGTCCTCAACTTATTATGTAGCCTATGCTGTCCTTGAACTCATGACAGTCCTCCTGGCGTAGCCACTCCAGGGCTGGGATTACAGGCCTGCACCATAGCTGATTTTTTATGTGATGCAGGGGAATCAAACCCAAGGCTTTGTGAGCAGTAGGCAAGTACTGTAGCCACTGAACTACGCTCCCATCCCTGCATTCCAGCTTGTGATTGTCCTGTTTCAGCTTCCCAGTGTGCTGAGGTTACAGGCCTGCACAGCACGAAGCCCAACTTGTATGTGTTTGTTTTCAAGTCACGACCTGTGTATTTGAGCCCAGGCTGAGATGAGACTTACAATCCTTCTGCCTCAGCCTCTCAGAGTGCTGGATCGCAGGTATGCACCAACACACCTGGCTTGCATTTTGTCATGATAAAGATGCCACTGTCTTCATGTCCGAGCCTCCGGAGATCACAGGAGTTTTTGCCCGTCATGACCCTGGATGCACCGGAGAGGCCCTAGTTGACCCCTGCTCTCTGGCAGGACAATGGGTCCTCTTTCCGTGGTTCCTGTACCTTCAGTGTCAGTGCTGACAGGACTCAGTAGGGAGCAGTGAAGGGCTGGGACGTGGCCCAGTGGTTACAGCGCTCGCCTAGCAACCCCAAAGCCCTGCGTTTGATTCCCCAGCACCACATAAAGTGGGTGCGGTGGCACATGCCTGTAGTCTCAGCACTTGGGAGGCGAGGCAGGAGAACTGCAAGTTTGAGGCCAGCCTGGACTACAGAGTGAGACCCTGTTTCAAAAAACAACAAAAATAAAAATAAAAACAAAGCCCAGGTGTCACAATTGGGCCACCTCAGGTGCCAGAGACACTAGGACCCGGGACTCTTGACTCTAGCTGAGTAGTTTCAGCCTTTGAAGTGAAGTCTGTTCCGCAGCCACCATGTACGTGGACAATCCTTCCCATGTAAAATCACCAGGGTGAGCCACAGCCATCAGAACACCCTAGTCCCAAAGCCACCTTCCTGTAGATACTCTCAGTGTGCCTAAAATTGTACTCTGGAAGGCTGAGGCAGGAAGATCTCAAATTCCAGCTCAGCCTGGGCAGCTGAGTGACTTAATGAAAACTTATGTCTCAAAATAAAAAGAAAATTTAAAAAAATTGGTGTACCTGGGTTCGATTCCCCAGCATGACATAAACTGGACACGGTGCTGCATGCCTGTAATCCCAGCACTCAAGAAGCTGAGGCAAGAGGGTTGCTGTGAGTCCAAGGCCAGCCTGGGCTACAGAGTGAGACTGTGTCTCAAAAAAAAAAAAAGGCTGGGAATGGAGCTCAGTGCCAAAGGACCTCAGTTCAACCTCCACTATGCCTTTCCCCAGGGGGGAAAAAAGTACAAAAAAAGGGAGGCCTAGAGGAATAGCTCAGTGGTTAAAGCGCTTGCCTAGGAGATGCAAGGACCTGAGTTCAACTCCGCAGCATCACATAACCTGGGCGTAATCTCAACATTTGAGAGCTTAAAGCAGGAGGATTGCTGTGAGTTCCAGGCCAGCCTGGACTACAGAGGGAGAGCCTGTCTCAAAGAGAAAAGAAAGAGAATCACTAAAGCTGTCATTTTTTTCTTTCTTTGGCAAGTAGAAACTAAATGTATTGGGAGAATTATAAAGGAGAAAGTGAAGTAGAAAGGAGCTACCACACACACCCCCATCCGCCCCCCCCCCCCCCCCCCCCCCCCCCCCCCCCCCCCCCCCCCCCCCCCCCCCCCCCGCAAGCAGGAGGAGGGCCAGGGCGCCCCAGACCCAGCCTTTCCCCACGTCCGGTTCCCTGGCGTGCGCTGTGTTCACATGGCTGACCCTTGCCGTCACTATGTTTCCGTCTTGACCACCAGGACATCTGTGTCCATTAAAACGTAGCTCTGCCTTTCCTCTTGCCCTGGAACTGCTCTTCTGCTTCTTTTGAATTTTCCTATTCTCAGCCCCTTACTTAAGCAAAATCATACAGTATTTGTCCTTTTGTGTCTGATATTGTACTTAGTATAATGTCTTAAAGGTTCATTGATGTATCAGTGTCTTCGTTTTTAAGTCTTAGTAACATTCCACCATGTGTATATACAATGTTTCTGTTTCATCCATTCATTTGTTGAGGGCGATTTTGAGTTGTTTATACCTTTAGACTATTGCAGATAATACAGCTATGAATGTTGGTATCCAAGGTTCTGTTTCATCCCTACTTTTTAAAATTCTGGATCTGTTCCTGGGTGGCTTAGCTAGGTAATACAGAGATTGTTATATGACTTTCTGAGGAAATACATACTGTTTTCCACAGTGGGTATACTCTTACATTCCCATCAGCAATGTGCAGAATTCCAGTCTCTCCACATTTCTCTCTCTTTTTCTGTCTCATAGAACAACGATCGTGGGGCTGGGGGCATGGATAACAGTTAGAGGCTGTGGGTTCAGTTCCCCACTACCACATAAGCGAGCATGGTGGTACATGCCAGTAATCCCAGCATTTGCGTCGCCGAGGTAGAAAGACTGCCATGAATTTGAGGTCTGGACTACATACTGAGTTCAGGACCTGCCTCAAAAAACAAACAAATGGACTAGAGGAATAACTCGGCAGTTAAAGCTCTTGCCTACCAAATGCTAAATCAGTCGCTAAGTACCAGAGTTGGATTCCCCAGCACTACATAAGCCTGGAGTGGTGGCACACACCTGTGATCCCAGCACTCTGGAGGCTGAGACAGGAGGACTGCTCTGAGTCCAAGGCCAGCCTGGGGTACAGAGTGAGACCCTGTCACAAAAACAAAAACAAAAACAATTAAGAAATAGCCATCTTAGCGGGTAGGAAGTAGTATCTCATGGAAATGCTCCTTTGCCTTTTTCTGATTCCCAGTGATGTGGAACTCAGTGTACGTGTGTGGTGTGGACACCGACCCCAGGGCCTGGAGCTGCTTTCCCAGCCCATTGCGAGATAACAGAGCAGAGATGAGAGATAGCCTATGCAGACTTCCGTGGAGTCAGTGAGTCACGCCTTGGACAGGGCAGGTGGCACCTACCCTGCTGCAGTAGGAGCATGATTACATAACCACTGTGCTCTTAAAATCCTATTTTTACCAAAATAAAAAAGAAAGAAAGAAAACAGTGGCACACACTGGGAGGCTGAGGCAGGAGGATCACAAGTTGAAGTCCAGCCTGGGCAACTCAGCAAGACCTGTCTCAAAAAAAAAAAAAAAAAAAAGACCTGGGGGATGTAGCATGCAGGGCCTGGATTGACCCCCACTACCACAAACGCCACGGCCACCACCTCCACCACACACACACGCACACACACAGATTGTTTCTTTTTGTGTTGAATGCTTTTTGCTTTTTTTGAGGCAGAATAAACAATCCTGATTCCAGACATCATCCTCCTTCCTTTGTTCCGGACTGCAAATATTTGCCCAGGGCAGGGCCCGTTTCTTTGTCCCCTGGTCCAGGGAGCCTAGTGAGGTGCCCATCTGTTTGCTGAGTAGAGATAAGGGTTCTGTGATCAACAAATTAATCATCCACAGTGAAGTTTAGCTTTTTTATTTTTTATTATTATTTTTTTTGAGACAGGGAGTCTCTGAAGTCCAGGCTGGTCCCAAACTCACTATGTAGCCCAGCCTAAACTCAAACTCATGGCAATCCTCCCGCCTCAGCTTTCAGAGTGCTGGAATTATAGGCATACCCCCCACCCCCCATGGCAGGCTTTTTTTTTTTTTTTTAATGTGGTTTGGGAAATCGAACCCAGGACCTTGTGCTTCCTAGTCAGATGCTCTATCTATTGAGCTATGTTCCCCTACCCCAGTCCCAGAATTTTAACATCTTGTACAAATCCAAGGAAAAAGCTGGGGATGGTGGCACACACCTGTAATCTTAGCATCTGGGCGACTGAGGCAGGAGGATTGCTGTGAGTTCCAGGTCAGCCTGGGCTACATAGTTCAGGACCAGCCTGGACTACAAAGCAATACCGTGTCTCAAAAAAAGAGGTAACAATGAAAACAGATCCAAGGAAAATAACAACCCTGTCCAAAATAAAAACTAGAACCCGGCTAGGGTCATGGTTGCTGCTGCTGGTGCCTGCCAGGGCACCTGTGCCCCTTGAGGAATCACTCCTGAAAGACCACAGAGAAGACAGAGGAGAAGCTGGGAGAGGACAGGGCCGCGGAGGCCATCCAGGGCCGCCTTGTGGATGAGGCCAGGTGCTTTAGGATGCTGGCCTTTCCTCTTGCCTCGGAGGCTGATCTTTTGCAGCCTCAGGCTGCAGTCATAGGGCCTGCCAACCCATCCGGGGCTCAGCTTCACTTCCTGGAAAGATCTGGATTGTTAACTGCTGTGGATGAGCTGCTTGGGCTTTGCGCGGGAGAAGTTTGAAATTCAGTAGTATTTCAACTGTTTAAATAAATAAATAGAGGGCTGGAGATGAGGCTGGGTGGGAAGGCCCTGGGCTCCATCTCCAGCACTGCAAAAGAGTACAAAAAAAGGAAAAACTAGAGAAGGATGGCTTGTCACCCACTGGGTTAGATATTTTATACGTGGTCCAGGCTGAGCCCGCTTGGCCCCAGGACACCCCTCTGTGGCCACGCAAGCTGAAAGCTGACACCTGTTATGGTATTGATCCGGAATGTCTCCCAAAAGCCTCCTGGGTTTGAATCCTGGAGTTAATCTATTGATTTCCCTGCCATGAAGAGGTGGAGCCTGGGGCTGGAGGCGTGGCTCAGGCTTAATGCACCTCATGAGTTCAATTCCCAGCACCACAGAAAGCCGGGCGTGGTGGCGCAGGCCTATCAACTCGGCACTGGGAGGCTGAGGCAGGAGGATAGTCCTCAGTCCAAGGCCAGCCTGGGCTACCCCAGTGAGTTCTGGACCAGCCTGGGCTGCCGAGCGAGACCCTGTCTCAAAGAAAAAAGAAAAAAAGAGGCGGAACCTGGCCTGAAAGGGTGGGTGCCTGGGCTGGAGGCGGAAGGACAGAAATCCCTCCTGACTTAACCTGCTCACTGTCTCTGCTTCCTGTTGCGATGCAGGGAGCAGGTTTTCTCCAACAAGGCCCTCGCCATGGCCTTGACCAGGGCAGGCCGCCCCTGAGTGGGCTGAGGCCCCCGGAAGCTTCCCATAGGTTGTGGATGCCAGGTGTTACGTCCCCGGAACGAGAACAAGACGCCACTGTCGTCAAAGGCCTTGGTCCGGCTGGTCTTGGGGCCGAGTGTGAGAGTCGCATGCTCAGGTGTGTGCAACAGTGGATCCCTTTCATGGTCCCGAAGGTGCCACAGGTGCTGCAGAGGCCGCGGGTGCAGCCTCGCACCTGCAGCTTCACCTTGCGCCTTTCCTTGGGCCCTGGGAGCTGCCTGGCATGCACGCATACGAACGAATCACATACCCCGTGGAGGAGGTGCAGGCCCAAGGGTCAGTGTTACAAGGAGGCCAGCAGGGCTCCTCCAAGCCGGGCAGGCCGTGGCCGGACCGCTCAGCTGTCACGTGGTATGTGACCCTCCCTCCCAGCCCTTCCTGCCCCTGCAACTCCCTTTTTTGTAGTCCTGGAATTGAATCTGGAAATTCCTTTTTTTTTTTAACCCAGAACTTTCACACAGAGATACATTCCCAGCTGTTTATTTTTTCCTCTTCTTTTCCTTTCTTACTTTTTTTTTCCAAGTGCTAGGATGACGGAGGTGTACAACCACACCTGGCTTATGTGCTGCTGGGGAATTGAATTCAGGGCCTTGCGTTTGCTGGGCCAGCGTTCTAACCACTGCCCTCGCCCTCCAGCCCCCCGACTTCCAACTTCTGACTCGACGTTGGAAAGGAGACATGCACTCCATTGAAACTGTTCTTTGAATTCCGACCTTTTTGCAGGCTGACAATGTGGAATATGACACTGCCGTGACACCAGGCAGTGAACCGCAACTGCCAGTCAGTCACGGAACAGAAAATATTAAACAAGTGATGTTTGCATGTTTCAAACATGCAGCCTGCTGGGGGGAGTGTGTGTGTGTGTAGTTGTTCCTTTTTCAGTAGAGGGGAATAAACCCAGGGCCTTCACTGGAAGCTACATCCTCAGCTCTTTTTCATTGTTTGTTTGAGACAGGGTGGCTAAGTTGCTCAGGCTAGTCTTGCACATGTCATCCTCCTGCCTCAGGCTCCCAGAGCTCTGGGATGACAGGTATATGCCACCAAGCCCGGTTTACAAAGCCGGTATTCTCAAGCTCCACTTTTCTCTGAGAAGAGTAGGGTCGTGGGGTGAGAGTCTGAGCCTCGCTTGGTCACAGGGGCTTTCTTGGGGATCCGGCTGCAATCCCGGGGATCACAAGGCTCCTGTGAAAAGTGAGGCAACAAGCACTGAGGCCAACGCACGTTCCACAAGATGAACTCCGCTGGTGGTGATTTGGATAAACGATTAACACACCACGCATAAAATCTGAGAGTGGAGACCTTTCCCAGCCATCCAGGCTGAAGGGCTGAGGATTGTAGTACAGGGCCTGACACACAACAGGGCTTTGGGGATGCCTTAGGCCCCCAGCTGCAAGTATCAAGGTTACGCCTTCGAAACGGGTAAGCAGAGGACAACAGAGGCTACCAACACAGAACACCAGCACTGGGTCGGGCGGCCTCCAGGCCAGGTGAAAGGCATCGTGATCTACCCTGTTTTATAAAAAAGATGATTTTTCTCTGGAGAGATATACCCACATTCTGGGGATGTGTAATCTGTCACATACGCTGCCTGTCATGTAATCAAAACTTGCCAGGAGCTGGTCATCCTGGTAAAGGTCTATAATCCCAGCGCTGTGGAAGGCTAAGGCAGGAGGAATCACAAATGCAAGACCCGTCCGGACAACTTAGTGACTTAATGAGACTCTGTCTCAAAGGTAACAATAACAAAACCCCTGGGGATGCAAGGTGATGTAAAGGTTGCAAGTTTCCTCCCCAGCACTGAAAACAAACTTCCACAGGGGCGGAAGATGGGGCTAAGTGTCTAAAAACCCTGTAAGAGAGGAGAGACAAGAGAAACAGCCCAATAAATAAGCTAATTCTCAGTGTTAGACAATTTAAAAAACAAAGCGGGGCTGGAGGAATGGCTCAGTGGTTAAAGTGCCTGCCTAGCAAGCGCTGAGTCAAGCGTGAAGTACCCAAGTTCAGTTCCCCAGCACTACATAAACTGGGCATGGTGTTGCACGCCTGTAATCCATATATATATATATATATATATATATATATATATATATATATAAAACAAAACATTGAAATCTACAAAATGGATAAAATAGGAATCATAGAATAGAAAACTATACTAACTGAAATCAGAAACCCATAGTGTTTTAACAGTAGGTTAGACTCGGAGAGAAGATTAATAAACTGGAAAGTAGGAAGTATCCAGATTGAAACAGAGTCAATGGCAATAAATGGCTACACACACATTTTTTAAACAGGGTCTCACTCCAGTTTAGGCTGGTCCTGAACATCGCGGTGTAGCCGAGTTGGCCTTAAACTCACAGCAGTCTTCCTGCCTCAGCCTCCCAGGTGCGCGGATTCCAGGCACATGCCACCGTAGGTGGTGCTGGGAAATCAGACTTGTTAGGCAAGCGCTTTAAACCCTGTGCTAGTCCTCCAACCTGGAAAACATTTTTTAAAACAAAAGAAATGCAGGATCCGGTGAAAAGTTCCAACCTGTCTGTAATTGAAGTAAGGGAAGAAAAAGAAGGAGGAAGAGGAGAGAAAATGGAGCTTAAAAAATAGTCTCTTTTGGTGGTTGTTTGGGGACAAGGTTTAGTCCAGGCTGGTCCTGAACACACTGTGTAGCCGAGGCTGGCGTGAGCACATGGCGGCTCTCCTGCCTCGGCCTCTCCAGCACTGGGGCTCCAGGCCTGAGTATCCGTGCCGGATCTGTGGCGCTGGGGAGCTGTAGGGACGCAGGACGCACACTGACCATTGCGCTATTCTTTCAGCCGCTGAAACGGTATTGGAGAGAATTGCTGGGTCTGATCCACAGGCACTGTAGGAAGGAGGAGGAAGGCCGTTGCCCCGCCCGGAAGAGGCTGCTTTTCAGGCAAGGTTGTTTCTCATTTACCCTCGACCCAGTGGTTAGTAAGTTTCTTTTTCAAAAGTTAGCAAAGTAGCTACACTCCCTCTACCTAGAGGAAATCCCAGAAGTCCCAGCTTTTCCCGGTTAGGAGCACAGGATGGAGCCAGTCGCTCATTGCTCCCGCCAGTCATTGGGAGCCATCTCATTGCATTGCTCCAGCCTGCCCCACTTGGTTCTGTTTCTATATAGGGACCCCTCAGGCCCCCCACCCACCCAGATCCCAGATGTGGAGCCTGTGTACCTCTGTAGAGGGCTGTTTTCTTTTTCTCTAACGGAGACCTGGTTGGTTCCCTCCCCCTTTCCCGCTTCTTAGCCAAAGGCTTTTCTTTTCCCTTTTGTTTGGTTCATTAAACCTATTTGCATTATATTTTTTTAACCATTTGAGACTCTATGATGTGTTTCCCCCCCCCCCATACTCCAACAAAGAATGAGGATTTTACCTCAACAGCCTTTTTTTCCAAAACAAAAGAAAATACCCAGTCAACGCACGGTTTCCAGAAGCTCCACAGACCAAAAGCAAAATATAAAGCAAGCAATCCGCTAGCCAGGCCTGGTGGTACATGTTTTAAGATCCCAGCACTCAGGTAGCCCGGAGCTCAGCAGTTCTAGCCTGGCCTGGACTGCGTAATGAACTCAGGACCAACCTGGACTGCACAGGGAGACCCTGCCTCAAAAAACCCAAACCGGTGCTGGAGGAATATCACAGCAGTCAGAGCTCTTGCCTCCTAACAAGTGCAAGGTCCCAAGTTCAATTCCCAAACACATGCCCCTGATTCCAGCACCCGGAGGCTGAGGCAGGAAGGGTCTTGTGAGTTCAAGGCTGGCCTGGACTCTTGTTCCAAATAAGGCTCCCACTCCCAACTCTGGGAGTGGGAGCCTTAGCGCTGGCCAACTGGGGAGCTGGTCCTGCTCAGGCTCCCCCCACCCCATCCTGGAAGGGACAGCTGGGACAGGCTGGCAGAGGCTCTACTGAGCTGGTGCGCTGCCCACCTCTGCCAGGAGAGCAAAGCAGCTTCACAAGCTGAGACCACTGGCACAGGTACAGGTCCTGGTCGCCAAAGACCAGGCAGGCACGGGCACCTCCCACAGGCCCACTCCAAACAGGCGCCTGTTGCCTGCGTTGTGTTTTTCAGGTACTGGGGATTTGCAGTCGGTCAGCTTGAGCCTTCCGGAGCGCAGAGATCCCAGGCCTGTGGCTGGGCCTGGCCAGAGCCGCTTGTAACCGCGCACTCCAAGAATGTCACCAGCCCGTCCATGCCTGTCTGCTTTGAGCCTCACTGGACATTGCTGGACAAATGAAATCTGAAATAAGAGCACAGGTGACTCTCTCCTGAATTTGGAGGCCTGGTGGGGTGGGGGTCTCAGCAGAACCCAGGATAGAGTGGTGGGGAGGGACGGAAGCACAGGGCAGCGGACTGCCACAAAGCAGAAAGAAAAACTACCAGTCCAGCTGGAGGAATAGCTCAGCGGTTAAAGCACTTGACCAGCAAGCTCAAGGCCCTGAGTTTGATTCCCCAGCACCAAAAAAAGCCGGGCATAGTGGCACACGCCTATAATCCCAGCACCCTGGAGGCTGAAGCAAGAGGATTGCTGTGAGTTTGAGGCCAGTTTAGACTTCGTAGTGAGTTCAGCCTGGATTGCAGAGCAAGACATTCTCAAAAAAAAAAAAAAAAAAAAAAAAAAAAACCATGGAGTAACCAGAGATAAGTTAGTTTGAGATAGTGAGTTCCCCAGCACCGGAAGTATTCAAATGAGCTGGAGACACATTCCAAGGACGCCATACGTAATCCAGTTTTGGATGGAGGGACTGTCACATCTGTCCCTTCCATGCCAGCTGAAAAAGGTGTTTTTGTTTTGAGACAGGCTGTCTGTCCAGGCTGGTCCTGAACTCACTGTGTAGCCCAGATTAGTTCTGGACGTGGGCCACCACACCCTGCTAATTTTTACGTGGTGCTCAGGAGTGAACCCCGGGCCTCGCCCACACTGTGCAACTGCAGTCACCACTCAACTATTACCCCAGTCTTCTCTTTTTAACTGTAAGGTTTTCTTTTCCTTCTATTTTTCTCCACTACGTTTATTAAAAATATATGCAATAATAATGTGTACAATAATTTTTTTCTTTTAGAACTGGTCTCATTTCACCTCCTGTGGTTGAGGCAAGGAAAGACAACCGCAGACCCTGTATGTGTTAACAGTGTTGATAAACCGCTATGAGGACTGGTGGAGAGGAAACCAGAGAGAGGGAGCGCGTGGGAGCCTGCGAGCTCCTTTCTCCCGCGGAAACGCCGAGCTCCAGGTGTGTAACCAGACGCCTGACTGTTGCCTTCACTGTTGCCTTGTGAGGTGTCTACACATGCATCCCACCCTTCTGTCCTCTTTCCAATAGACGGAATACACGAAGTGGTCCGTCGGCTCGTGGACTTGAGGTGCAAAAGGACAGGCTGGTGGCGGTGGCCTGTCATCCCAGCACACTGGGAGGCCGAGGCAGGAGGATCACGTTTTTAGACCAGCCTGGGCTACTTAGCAAGACCCTGTCTCAAATTCAAAACTAAAACTGCAGCTCAGTGTGAGGCCCTGGGCTTGATCCCGAAGACCACAAAACGAAAGAAACTGATAAATTCAATAAAGAGAGGAAGTCTTATTGGTGGGATGGATTGCCTCTTTTGTAAAACAAAGGATTTCTAATGAAGTGAAAAAAATTTTAAATGAGGGAAAACTGATTTCATAGTTGTATTTAATTTTTAAAAATATTTTAATTTGATTTTTTAATTTAATCTTTCATTAAACCAAACTTTTTCTAGCAGATCGCCGGTTCCTCGGCAAATAGAATTGCATCTACAGCGACCCGCAGACGCGGCTGAGATCCGCCTCCAGCCGGGAGGCCGCCTGGATCCTCGCCGCCGCTAGACACCTGACCCTCCTGCCCTGCAGGTCTCTTCCCGTCCCCCGCCGCGCAGGACATCGCGGCGCGGAGTTCAGGGTCCACGCGAGGCCGAGCGTGACGCCGGAGCGCAGATCTGCAGCCAGAACGGCGCCCCCTCGCTGTGCGCCGGGACATCGCGGCCCGGAAGCCTGCCGCGGAAGCCGCCGGAGCCGCGCGTGGGTCCGGGCCCGCGGGCCGCGTGCGCCGCGCTCGGGCTGCAGACAGGTGAGGCCGGGCACCGGGCCGCGCGCGCACCGCCCCACCCAACTCTGGCGGGCGCGCAGCCGGGGGCGCGGACCGGGGCATCCCCCGGGGGCGAGCCGCCGCGGAAACTTCGCGTCTTCGCTCGGCCAGCCCCTGCCTGCTCCCGCCCTCCTGCAGGAATACACGTGGCTAGGGAACGTAAAAGTAAAAATCCAGGGGCCTCCCGGCCGCCTTCTCGGCTGGAGGGACCAGCGGGTCTTTTTTTTTTTCTTTTTTTTTTTTTTTGACACAGGGTCTCGCTCTGATGCTAAATTGCTAAGCAGCCCTGACCCTCCTGCGTCAGCCTCCCAGCGCCTGGCTCCCAGCTTCCTGCAAAGGACTTCCAGCCTGAGAATTTAGGCTGCTGGGGGCGGCGGTCACGGAGTGGGCGGCGACCGGGCCGTGGCTTTGGGCCGCGTCTGCCCCGCGCGCGCTTGGCTTTCGCCCCCCGGTGTTTATCTGGGTGAAGGGGCTCCTGGCGCAGTTCCTGGGGGTGGAGGCTGCTCGCGAGGGGCAAGCTTTGCCCTACGCCCTAAGTCAGTGCATCGGCGGGTACTAAAGATGCAGATTTTAAAACCTCGTTATTAATGTGTTTATCTGGGGGCCGTCGTACACGACGAGAGCGTAAACCTCTACTCCCTCCCACGACCACTTGACCGGCTGAGTCTGGGAACTCCCAGCCGCCTCCACCTTCCGCCCACCGAGCTTGCAGCAACCCTCGGGAAGCCGTGCTTTGGCTGGCTCGTCGGAGGCAGATCCACGGGGGGAGGGGCGAGACACGTCGCGGGAGGCCCAGATCGTGGGAGAGGGGTCCCGGCAAGCCGACCAGAGCTTTTGTCCTTTTTTTGTGGTGTGGGGATCGAGCTCAGCACGTTCACACTTAGGATCTTCCGCAGCCCGTTTTTATTTTTGATTGTGGACACAGTCTTGCAAACTCGCCAAATCGTCCAGCCCGGGGTCGACTTAGCGTTCCTCCTGCCTCAGCTTCCCAGGGTGCTGATGTTACAGGCCTGTCCCACCAGGCTTCGCTTGCCAGAGTTCATGGTGAGGTTCCTGTGACGGGGGAAGGGGCAGGGGGCCGATTTTAAAAAGAAAAAGTTCCTTTTAAAGAAAAAATAAAGAGGAGGGGGGAAGAATGAGACGTTAAATTCTTTTGCAAACATTCATGCCTAAGGAAGGGCTGGGACGGGCAGCGCGGCCGCCGGAACCGGTCGGACAGGTAGCGAGCTTGTTGACACCGTTATGTTGCAGGGCGCATGCTCACTCCCAAGTTTCCTGGTGCCTTTTCTATTCCACCTTATGAAACTTTTTCCCCGGCGTGGTCTCACCCGCGGCTGAAGGCTTAGGTGCCGCCGGCCCGGAGGCGGGGAGTCGCCCGGAGCGCGGGGGCGCGGCGAGGGCTAGAGGGAGAGGGCCGGCGAAGCGGGCAGGGGGCTCAGGGAGCCCGGGACCCGGCGCCACCGCTCGCCGCTGGCGTGGGGAGCCGCCGGGAGGACGGGGGACCGCAGCATGCCCAAAGCCTTCCTGGTGAAGAGGAGGAGGCGGTCGGCGCGCGGCTGGAACGAGCTCCCGGATGAGGAGCGGGCGGACACCTACGTCCCGGGTGAGCCGCGCGGGCCGCGTGGGGGCGGGGCGGGGGTCCCCGGGGGGTCCCCAAGCGTCCCCTTAGAGGGGGCCCGGGATCCCAGGTCACCGCGCGCTCCCCGCCCCGAAGGCTGGCCTCGGTGTGCCCGGCGGCGGGACCGTTGGCTGCGGCGCCGGCGGGAGGAGGTGACCCAGGAAGCGGCTGGAAGGCCGCGAGCGGAGAGGGGCGCTGCCCTCGGTCCCACGCTCCCAGGGTAGCGCGCGGAGGCCCCCAGCCCGCGGGAGCTCAGTGGGTGGAGGCTCAGGGCGCGCAGCGGCAGAGCCGGCTTGGCGCGCGATTCCCGCGAGGCGCGTTGCCCTCGGTTCCTCGTGCGTGCCTGGGCTCGGGGTAAGGATCGCCCTCCCCGAACCCTAGTTCGCTCGAGGGGCCAATCTGGGGGTGCTGGCTCCCCTGGCCCCGCGACGCAGCTCACTTGGAGAGATGCCCAGGGCCGGGCGGGGTAGCGTGGGCACCGCCCGCGGGTCAAACTGCGGCGGGCGCGCAAACCTGACGACGCCTGTGTGTGTGTGCGTGTGTGTGTGTGTGTGTGTGTGTGTGTGCGCGCGTGCCGGGGCGCCGCCCCTCCCTCTCTCCCTCTTTTCTTCCCTCCTTCTCTCCGCAGTGGCCCTGGGCCGCCTGCTCCACGATCCTCCAGAGGACTGTCGCAGCGACGGTGGCAGTAGCAGCGCCGGAGAGCCCGGAGGCACCGAGAGCAGCTCGTCCCCGAGCGCCCCGGAGCGCGACGCCGAGGGCACAGATGGACACCTGGCGGCCAAGCAGCAGCTCCCGGTTGCTAGGTCGAAAATCAAGGTAGGATGTCGACTCTGCCCCCGCCGCCGCCACCTGGCACCACGCCCTGGCGTCGGGCTCCTGGCCGGCGTCCCCTCCCTGCCGCGCCCCCGCGCCCCTAGTCGGCTCGCCGCGCGGCTCCTGCACCTGCCCCTGGGCGCCAGCCAGCCTCTGCGCGTTTCTTCTTGGCGTTTCTTCTTGGCCTGCGTGAGCTCCCCAAGCGGCTGTGTGTGCCGGGGGCTGGGGCTAGGGGGTGCAGCCGCAGGGAATGGAGTCTGTCTGCCCAAAGGTTTCTTTCGGCACTGGGGATTGAACCTAAGGGTTTCATACTAAGCTACACATCCCTTGCCCTTATTTTTGATTTTGAGACCATATCGCTAAGGTGCTAAGTTTCTCAGCCTCCCAGAGTGCTGGTGTGACAGGCAGTAAGTTTGCGCTGCTGGCCTGGCTTGAGAGTGGCCTCTGGAGCTGCCAAGGAGTACCAGGCACAGCCGTCCGCCTTGGCAGAGAGCTGACTTGTGCCCAGAGCTCTGGGATCCGGGTGGGAAAAGAAGGCTCAGGCCCCGCTGTGGGCGCAGGCCCAGGTGCTCTGAGACCTGAAATTTTGCCTCCTGTCTCCTGAGACAGTAGCCGCAGCTTGTCATGCAGTGAGCCTCTCAAAATGTAGCAGGTTCCTAGGGCCTGTCCCCGAGTGACCGTTAGGTGAAGAGCTGTGCTGGGCACGTTTTTCTCTCCAGGCTTCTGGCCGCCAAATGGATCGCAGAAGAGAAAAGGGCCCCCTGCAGATGTCTTTAGTGCTCCTAACCTAGGGCTCGGGAATATCAGCTCCCCTGGAGAATTCTAGAATTGTTGGCAACATCTTACCTCCCAAGTAGAACTCCCTAGATACCTGCTAGAGGAGATGGCTACCAAACCCCCCCCCCCCCCGCCCTTCCAGGAAGCCCCTGCAGCTCACCCCCAGCCACTAAGAGGTAGGACATTAGCGTTGTATGCATGAGCGTGTGATGTATGTGGTACAGAGGATCGAGCCCAGGCCTTCACACTGAGCTGCATCCCCAGCCCATTTTTAAAATTTCAGGTTGGAGGCAGGGTTTTGCTCATTTGTGAAATGGCCCAAGGAAAGCTGAAATTTGCAATTCTCTTGCCTCAGCCTCCCAGAGTGCTGGGATTCCGGCCCTCCCTGCAGAGTCTGGCTGGAGAGGTGGTGTTTTCTGTGCTCTGCCTGGTGGGCTCCATTGCTGTGCTGCAAAGGAGCCTGAAATTGTCACCCCAGTCAGACTTACCCAAGCTACCAGCCTAGGGAGAGGACGCTGTGGGGGAGCCCCAGGGAGAGGGAGGGCTGGGGAGGCCTGGGGACTCTGCCGTTACTGGGGGGAGGCGGGGGGGGGGCGTCCTTCCTTTACAAGCATTCCTGGCTCGGGGTGGGCTGGGCACTTTTGTCAGATGAGATCTGAGGCCCCAAGACCACTTTAGAAGGAGTTGCAGGCAATTACGAGGGTGGCTGAAGTTCAGAGCTGGCTGGCCCCGGGCGGTTCTGGGCCAGGTGGGGTTAAGTGGGAGGAAACTCTTGGCCAGGAGGGTGGCCCTGTCCTGTGGGAAATTCTGCAAAGTGGCCCACTTGCATATTTATCACCGGGCTGGCAGGACAATCAGAACGTTGTTGGGGATCCTCTGTAGCTTGTGCCCCTCCACTGTCCCACTCCCCCCATCACCTGGACTGCCCTGGAGGGAAGTTCGGGCTGGGCCAGAAGGTGTGGGAGACCCGGCTCCTTGGCTGACTTTCTGGGAGGCAGCCATCCTGCTTCCAGGTGAGGGCGCCCTGGGAACCCAGCGCCGAGGGCCCGCATTGACCCACTTAACCCACCACTTCCTGATGGGCCTTGGTGCGCTGCGGGGGGGAAAGTGCTGGGTATTACCGGGAGCCTCTCGCCCTTTCCCCGGGGAATTTGTTGAGGATACTCAGATGCTTTCTCTGCCTCTCCTCCAAAGATGAAGGCATTAGCTAGCTGCAGGCCTGTCATCCCACTATTCTGGGAGGCTGAGGCAAGAGGATGGCGAGTTTGAGTTCAGCCTGGCCAATTTAGCAAGCCTCTTCTCAAAAAGGGGGGGAGAGGAGCTGGGGACCTAGGTCAGTGCAAGAGCCATGAGTGGAATCCCCAGCACTGGGCCAAAAGAAAAGAAAAGGCATCTTGGTGTTACGGACAGTTATTATTGGCCATGACGTTGCCACCAGTCAAACTGACTGTGATCTTGCACTGCGTAACAGTGAGTTCTTTGGCTGTTTCTCCAGTGTCTGCATTTACGTATTTGCAATACTGGGAACGGACCCAGGACCTTCACCTTGAGCTGTGTTTTTCCAGCCCTTTTTTATTTTGAGACAGGGTCTCACTAAGGTGCTAAATTGTCTGGGCTGGGCTCACATTTACAGTCCTCCTGACTCAGCCTCCAAGGATGCCGGGATTACAGGCCTGTCTGACAACACTCGAGTGGGGAAGGGTTTTGATGTGGGTTTGCAGGCTGGGAGGTGGAAGTAGCCGCCTTAGGGAGCTATGGGAAGAAGTGCACGGTTCCAGCGGGAAATTGGGAATGGGCTAGAAGGGGACAAGGCATTCCAGGGGTGCCCTGGAAGCATGGGTGGCCGTTCCTGTGGGCGAAGGGAAAAATCTCCATGGGGTCCATCGTCCATCTGAGCAGCTGTGGTCATAGATCCGTTACCTTGTCACATCCTCAGTTTCCTGGTCTGTACAGTGGGGAGATGTTAGAATGGCCTCCAGCGTGTCCGGCAGGTTAAGTGACGTAGTGGCTGCATAGGGGGTGGGGGTGGGGTGGGGGTGGGGGGTGGGGTGTGTGTGTGTGCTCTTCATGCGTATCTGCACTGCCCAGCAGGAAGTCAGCAGACAGTGACATGAAGCTAGCTAGCTCTGTTAACATGCAACCTTGTGTGGCTGCCGTAGGTGCCCGGGATTGGCACCTCAGGCCGTGGGGCAGTGAGGAGTGGACCCGGAGAGGTGCCCGGGGGCAGGTTGGGAAATGGACCTCTTGCTGGTGGCCTGAGGGACATGGTGAAATTCTCCCCTCAGCCCTGGCCAGGGGCCCTGTCGCTTACAGAGCAGATTGCCGTAGGGAGCGATGTCCTCCAGGAAACTCTTCCTGCCGTCCCATGGTCCCACGGTGAGGGGCTCTTTGGCAGTTCCAGCTGTGCGAGAGAGAAGCCCAGGGAAATAAATCCAGGCAGGTGGCCTCTCAGGGATAGTCGGAGGCGCCCTCACTTGCTGGTGTTACTGGCCGTTTGAGCAGCTGTGACCAGCAGGTGTGTTTGTCCTTTGACCACAGCCTCTGTTCTCTCTGCCAGTGGATTTTTCAAAAGAAAGTGAGTTTAGATTCCTTTGAAAATGCTCTTGACTTTTACCTGGCTCTTTAAGTCGGGTCTCCCAGTGGTGACATGTGTGAACTTGAAGTTGTCTCTCTTTCCTTCGTCCTCCCATCCCTTTTTTGTGGGACTGGGGATCAAGCTGAAGGCCTTTACTGTGGTCCGTCGTTAACACACTTGGTTTTGTTTTGAGACAGTGTCTTGCTCCATAGTCCAGGCTGGTCCTGAACTCACTGTGTAGTCCAGGTAGGCCTTGAACTCACAGCAGTCCTCCTGCCTTAGCCTCCTGAGTGTGGGTTTATAGGTGTGCTCTCATTTTTGATGGAAATTGATCCCGTGGCCTTGCCCCTGGTAGACAAGTGTTCTGACTGTTGAGATACACCCCCAACTCCCTCCTCCCACTCCCCCCGTTTTTATTTTAGATTTTGAGGCAAGGTCCCTCTAAGTTGCCTAGTCTGAGCTTGAACTTGTGATCTCCTGCTTTAGTGGCCTGGAGTGCCGGAATGGCAAGCCTGTGCCACTGGGCCTGGCTGTCACACGTCTCTGAAGCGAATGTCACACCGCTCACTGCCGTGTCGCGCCGCATAAGCACATCAGCAGCCATGCTCTCCTGAGATTACCGAGCCCTGTGACTCCGTGGCCGGCCCCGGGCATGGCCACACACACACATTCTGAGGTGATCGCAGTGACGAAACTGCATCCTGAGATGGTTCTCAGGGTGTGTCCCTGTCGTCCTTAGGCAGTGCATGACAGCGTTTCACGTTTGAGTAGCTCAGGCTTAAGGTCTGTCACCCTCAGGAGCTGTGTGTAGGCGTCTTCAGGTGACTGGTGAGCCATGTACGTGCGCGGTGTCTGCACTGTGATCGAGACGCGCCTTCCTGGCTCATGCCCGTTCATTTCTTGCGTTTCCCTTTGTTGTCGCCACATGAGGGGCCATTTCGTTTCTGTAGTTACCAACATTTTGCTGAATGCCTCACCATAGATTTTTCCTTATTTATTTATTTATTTTTTTTTGAGGCAGGGTCTCCCTCTGTAGCCCAGGCTGGTCCTCAACTCACTATGGAGCCCAGGCTGGCCTTGGACTCAAGGCAATCCTCCTGCCTCACCCTTCCTGCTGGAATTACAGGCGTGTGCCACCACACCCGGCTTATGTGGTGCTGGGAAACGAACTCGGGTACTTAGCGCTTGAGTGCTCGGCAGACGCTTTAACCACTGAGCAATTCTTCCAGCCCTTCACCGTAGTATTTAATGTTTTCGTGTCTGCTGGGTTTTCTCCAAATGAGAAGTTGGGACTCCAGCTCCAGATGGGTCCTAAACTCACTGTGTATCCCAGGCTGGCCCTGAACACGGGGCAATCCTTCTGCCTCAGCCTCCTGAGTGCCAGGACTGCAGGCACGTGCCACCATACCCAATTAAAAATTTAAATTTATTTTATTTTTATGTTTTATTTTTTTGTTTCAAGGTAGCATCTTGCTATAGTCTGGGCTGGTTCTGTATATAGCCCAGGGTGGCTTTGAACTCTTGGCAATCCTCCTGCCTCAGTCCCTTAAGTGCTGGAATTATAGGGGTATGCTACCGTACCCCGTTTCTGTAGCGCCCAGGGATCAATTCCAGGGCATTGTGCTTTCCAGGCAAGCACTTTCAACTTCTCATCTATGCCCCGAACCCTAGAATTTTAATTTTTTTTTGAGACAGGTCTCACTTTGTAGTCTAGGCTGGTGCATGAACTCACTGTGTAGCCCATGCTGGCCTCGAATTCAAACCAGTCCTCCTTCCTCAGCTTACCAAGTGCTCGGATTACAGGCGTGCACCACCATACGCTGCTTGTGAGGTGCTGGGAACTCAAACTCAGGGCCATGTACTTGCCAGGCAAGCACCTTAACCTCCATGCGATTCCTCCAGCCCTAACATTTTCTTTAAAATGAAGCTCCTCCGTCACACTGGCCACATTTCAGGTGCCTAGTAGCATGTGCGACTCGCAGCTCCTGCACTGGACAGCACAGAACAGAATTTTTTCTGTGGGCGCAGAGTTCTGTTGGGCCGCAGCGTGTTCCAGGCGGGACTCCTGCACACTATGTGGCGGGCTTCCATCAGAAGGCACTGAAAGTTCTCTTTCTGTGATATTAGCAGCTTGGTGCTCAGCACTAAACGTCTGGACTGCTGGGAGCTGGGGCAGAGGGCGTTCGTTCCGTTCTTCGCCTGTGAGCTTGCACAGTTCTTCTCTTCCCTTTCCCCATGTGCAGACCTGTGGCTCGAGTCTAGGAGTTTCACGCTCAGCTACGTCTCCAGCTCATTTTTGGGTTTGGACACAGGGTCTTGGTAAGTCACTGAGTTGTCCACGCTGGGCTTGAACTTGAGGTCCTGCCTCAGCCTCCTAGAGTGTTGGGGTTACAAGTCTGTGCCCCGGGGCCCAGAGGGTTTCTTTTTGGTGCTGGTGATGAAGCTCAGGAGCTTGTGCGTGCTAAGTGCGGGGTCTACCACTGGGCCATCCTCCCAGCCCCTGTAGAGAGACATTTCTCACCTCCTATTTGAACTTCTTGTTGGATAGTTTATTTAGCAAAGGCAGAGGGGCTGGGATGTAGCTCGGTGGTTAAGCATGCTTGCTTAGCATGTGCAGACCCCTGGGTTTGATTTCCCAGGACCACACAAAAATTAGCCAGGCATGGTGGTACAGTCCTATAATTCTAGCACGTGGGAGGCTGAGGCAGGAGGATTTCTGTGAGTTCAAAGCCAGCCTGGGCTATATACTGAGCTCAAGACCAGCCTGGACTACAGAAACAAGACCCTGTCAAAAAAAAAAAAAGAAAAGAAAAGAAAAGAAAAAAGAAAAATAGGGGCTGGAGGAATGGTTCAGTGGTTAAAGTGCTTGATCAAGCGCTAAGCCAAGCGCTAAGTACCCGAGTTCGATTCCCCAGCACCACATAAGCTGGGCGTGGTGGCGCACGCCTGTAATCCCATCACTTGGGAGGCTGAGACAGGAGGATTGCCATGAGTCCAAGGCCAGCCTGGGCTCTGAAGTGAATTCAGGACCAGCCTGGACCACAGAGCAAGACCCAGTCAAAAAAAAAAGAAAGAAAGAAAAGAAAAAGAAAAAGAAAAAGAAAGGTCTGGAGGAATAGGTCAGCGGCTAACGTGCTTGCAAAACAAGTCATGGGGCTGAAAGAACAGCACAGTAGTTAGAGTGCTTGCCTAGCAAACACAAGGTCCTGAGTTTGATTCCATAGCGCCACAAAAGCTGGGCATGATGGCTCACACCTGTAATTCCAACACCTGGGAGGCTGAGCTAGGAGGACTGCAGTAAGGGAGTTTTTGACTGTATTCTCAACTTTATAAGTGGTTCCAGGAGGAGACATTGTGCAGCTCTGTTACTCAGCCACCATCTTGACCATAAGTCGCAGCCAGATTCCTCACAAAGTGCCGTGTCAAAGGCAGTGGGTACAGCGCAGGAGCCTGTATCGCCAGCACCCAGTGCCGTGCAGAGCAGAAGAGGGAACACACAGCGCAGAAGAAATGTAAGATCTGGAGACAGGCTTGCGGTGGTGTGTGAGAAAGGTCAACTCAGTTTGTAAAGGGAAAGGAAGACTAGGAGAACAGCATGTACTGGTTGTGCCCATTTTACTGACTGACTGACTGCAGTGGTAGGGATCGAGCTGTGGGCGTCAGCATGTTCTCCATGTGGCTGAGTGACACCCACAGCCCTTTGCACTAGTTAATTTTTTGTGTTTTTGTTTTTTGAGATAAGATCTCACTCTGTGGCCCAATTTGGTCCTGGACTGCCTGTGTAGCCCAGGCTGGCCTGCTTCGGCCTCCCGAGTGTTGGCACTATACGTGTGCACCACCGCACCCAGCTTATGTAGTGCTGGGGAATTGAACCCAGGGCCTTGAGATTCCTAGGCACGTGCTTTAACTGCTGAACTACTCCCCTAGCCCTGTACCAGTTCTAAATTGAAACACTGGTAAGTGGAGTTTTATTTTTGGAAGGGACTGCATTGGTTTCGTTGCAAATGACAGAATCCACCGCAGCTGTTGTGAGCAAAGAGTGGTTTATTGTGTGGCACTAAATGGACTGAGGCCAAGCCAGGCCCCAGGAGTGATGCAGAGCTGCACTGGAGAACTGAGCCCCCTGTGGACCTGCGGCGGCCACCCAGTCGGGAAGCTGCTGCCCCTGCGGCTGCCGCTGGCCACTGCTTCTGCCCAAGTAGCGCATGAGACCATTGCCTCTACCTACATCTGCCTGGGTAACTCGGGGCCCAATTCAAATCTGATAATGTATGTGGTTGGAAGTACGAACCCAGGTCACAGCTCTTCCGTAGCTGCAAGAGAGTCTGGGAAATGTAGTTTGCAAGTCTCTAGCCTCTGGCATAGGAAGGCCCAACAGAAGGAGTTGTAAAAAATGTTGAGAGTGTCCATCTGTAGAGTCCACTATGAGATCCCTCGGAGTTCTCGTTTTTGTTTTTTGAGACAAGGTCTCCATCTGTATTCCAGGCTGGTCCTGAATTCACTATTGAGATCAGGCTGGCTTCAGACTCAAGGCAGTCTTCCTGCCTCAGCCTCTCAAGTGCTGTATTACAGATGTATGTCACCACACCCAGTTTATCTTGTGCTGGGGAATCGAACTCAGGGCCCTTGTGAGGCAAGTGCCCTCAATGCTGTGCTGCTGCTTCAGCACGAACCTCTGGAGTTTATGTGGCCCCATCCCCTTATTTTCAGGGTGAGAAATGCAAACCCGAGACTTTTCATTGAGTTCTTCACAGTTGTTAGTGCCAAAGCCCTGCCCAAGGATTCCAAGGTTTTAACTTCAGATATAATTTTCTGAAATGATAGAAAAATTGAAAACCCAAGATTCCAGTTGCAAGTCCTATAATTAGTGGCTCAAAACAACATTGGAGAGCATTGTGGGAGGGCAGTATGGCAGCCGTTGTCAACATGTAACTCTGACACATTCACCGTTACTGGGTCTGCCCTGAGGACATACGTGAGCTTCTGAAGCTGTTCCTTACCTCGATATGATGTGCTAGGAGGGTGCATCCCCTGCCCCATCCTTCCCCATGCTGGGAGAAATGTGGGCCCAAGTCTGTAGACAAAAGACCACCTTCGAAATCCCATCCAGGCCCCTACAAGCTGTATCGTGGGCAGGTGCCATGACCTTGAGCCTCAGTTTCCCCTGGCTTGTTGTGTGTGTGTGTGTGTGTGTGTCTGTGTGTCTGTCTGTGTGTATGTGTATGAGAGAGAGAGAGAGAGAGAGAGAGGCTGGAACCTAACCACTGAACTGAGCCTTTACTCTGAGCTACATACCCAGTGCCTTTTTATGGTTTATTTGAAGCAGGATCTTTTTAAGTTGTTAAGTTGCCCGGGCTGAGCTTGAACTTGCAGTCTTCCTGTCTCAGCCTCCCAAGAGTGCTGGGGTGACAGGCCTGTATCACCACGCCCAGCTTCTTCTGGCTTCTAAAGACACATACCCTTCCTTGTCTCTGTGCTGAGACGGGGCATGGTGAGCCCTCAGGAAGGGGTCCATAAGACCAGGAGGGGCGTCTGCACCCAGAGGCGATGGGGAGGTTTGCTGGGTATGTGTTGGGGCATCAGGCACAGCCTAAGAGGCGATCTCATCTGGATGGCCACCACCAGGTAGCTCTGGACTCACCGTGTCCCCCCAGGAAGTGGGATTGTGACTCGAGTCTGGTGTGGTGGGAACAAAGGCGTATTCTCCCTTGGGGCACTTTTCCTTTGGAGATTTGACAGGTGAGGGATCTCAGGCAGCTTTGCAGTTGGTCCCCCAGACAGCAGGGTCCCTGCCTCCCTGATGCCCCTGGCGTTTCCAGCAGCCCCATACAATGATTGGTTTGTTCCCGCTGCAGAGGCCCGGCTTGGAGAAGAACTTGGGAGAATTTTGTGTTTTTTAAAACGAAAGCTGAGCTCCTGCATAGACCCCCCCCCCCCCGCCCACGCAGGTGGGGCTCAAGAGGGTAGCTCCTTTAGGCTTTGTCTTTCTTGTCCTGAATTAATTTCCCACACTCTGTGGCGACTTCCCCGCTTCGGTAACAAGTCCTCTGCAAAGTGTTCCCTTTGCTGTTAAGAGTGGAACTCCCAGGCCTCTGAGAGGGTAGTGTGGTGTAAACACCACCCCCCACAGGTCAGAACAGTACCCTGGAATTCACATTAACTCTGTATGAAAGCACGCGGTGGGCCGGGGATGGGTCTGTGCGCTGTGCTGGCTAACGCGGGCTTGTGGTCCCAGTACTTTGGGAAGTTGTAGCTGGAGGATGGTGAGGTTGAGCTCAGCCTGGGCAGTTCAGGAACTTAGCAGGGTCCTGTCTCCAGTCAACAAGAATGGACCCTCTGCCGCTAGCATGGTTAGGTGTCGCTTGGGCCTTGGTTTGGTTGTGACGTACCTTTGTCAGTTCCTGGTAGAGGGCAGGAAAAGGCAAAACTGGTGGGTTACTCTGGAACTTTTAGAAGGTAGGCTATGCGGTACAAACCAAAACTGTTTTCTTTTTCTTTTTTGAGACAGGGTGTCACTCACTCAGTATCCCAGGCTGGTCCTGAACTCACTATGGAGCCCAGGTTGGCCTTGGACTCTCGACAGTCCTCCTACCTCAGCCTCCCCAGTGCTGGGATTACAGGCGTGTGCCACCACACCCAGTACTTAGCACCTGACCCGGCAAGGGCTTTGACCTCTGAGCCACTCCTCCACCCCTATTCGGTACAAACCTGCCTGTGTAAACAGAATCCAGGGACCCAGACACAGACGCCTGACCTGGGGAGGGAGAACTGGCCCCTGGCCTCTGGCTGTGGGACATCTTCCAGTAGCCAGACGTGTTTTCTGTGTTGGGCGTGCTGTTCTGGGGAAAGAGTCTGTAATAATACAGCAGCTGGCGGGGTCAGTTGGTGTGTGACCCGGGGAAGCATCCCCAATCACATGTAAGACCTGGTCACAGGCCTAGCTGTGGGAGGAGTGAGGGAGGGAGGGAAGGAGTTTGGCATGGTGTGGGGTACCCCAGTAATCCCAGTGCTCTGGGAGGCTGAGGCAGGAGGATCATGAGTTCCAGTCCAGCCTGGAAAACTTAGCAACTAAGTGAGATCTTGCCTCAAAATCAAAAAATTGAAAGGGTTGGGAATTGAGCCCAGGGATTCTGCACTGAGCTCCACCCCAGCCCTGCCAATAAAGGTTATCAATAAATCAAATTAGAAATAAATGAATAAAGGAAGGTGTCGGGTATGCTGGAGCACGTGATGTGTTTATTATGCTTCCAGCTTCTCTATTCCCTGGCAATATAACCCTTGGCTGGGGCACCTGGCCCAGGGCTTCTCTTCTCCTCCAACGGGTGGCTGGGGGCCTGGAACCTTCCAAGGTCTTCCCCAGGGGCGTCTGTGTGTGTGTGTGGTACTGTCGACTAATGACAACAGCCTTTACGCTGAGCTATGTCCCCAGCCCTCTTTTTACTGAAGTCTCTGGTCTGTTTTTCACTTCTGATTTTGAGGCAGGGTCTTACTAAGTGACTAAGTCGCCCAGGCTGGGCTCGACCTTGGAATCCTCCTGCCTCAGCTCTCATGGTGCTGAGATTATAGGCCTGTTTTGCAAGGCCTGGTTGTTTTTAGGAATTGGTCCTACAAATACCCATTCCTCTCTAAGAAATGCAATAGTGTCGAGCAGATGCTGATCTTACTAGCTGTGATCATTTGCCACTTAATTGACTTTCCGTCCTTTTTTTTTGGAGACAGGGTCTCTGTAGCCCAAGCAGGTTCTGGACTCACTATGGAGCCCAGACTGGTCTTGGACTCACAGCAGTCCTCCTGCCTCAGCCTCCCCAGTGCTAGAATTACAGGGAGGTGCCACCACACCCAGCTTATGTGATGCTGGGGAATCGAACTGAGGGCCTTGTGCTTGCAGGGCAAGCGCTTTAAGTGCTAGGCCATTCCTCTAGCTTCCCCTTCCCCCATCTGTTTTCAATGAGGCTTTTTTTTTTGAGAGAGAGAGAGAGAGGGTCTCACTCTAGCCCAGGCTGGCCTTGAACTCATGGCAATTCTGCCTCAGCCTCATGGAGTGTTGGGATTATACAGTCATGTGCCACCATGCCCGGCTTATGTGGAGCTGGGGAGTCGAACTCCAGTACTTAGTGCCTAAGGTAATGCTTGCTAAGCAAGCGCTTGAACCGCTGAGCCACTCCTCCAGCCCCCCAGCCCCCTTTTTGAGAAAGGGTCTCGCTCTATAGTCCAGGCTTCTCCCGCCTCAGCCTCCCGGGAGCTGGGATCGCAGGTACGGGTGTGTGTCACCATGCGGCACTTCTGTGGAGCGTGCGCCTGGGGTGAGTTCTCTTAGTAAGCCACCGTCCAGGCTGTGAAATGGGGTGTGTGGAGGGAGAGATGAAAGGATGAGGTGCTTCGTGGAGGGACAACTTGGAGAACTTCTGCTTATGGGAGTGAGGTTCCCAGGCTCTGACCCTCCTCCATATTTCTCTGCCTTTCTTCTGTGTCCCCAAACGTCTGTACCTTGGCCAGATGGTCCGGCTCCATCAGCCACTCTGTCTGTGTGTCTGTCTGTCTCTCTTGAGACAGGGTCTTGTTAGGCAAACACTTCAATCGCTGAGCTACACCCCTAGCCTTCCACACTTCGCTGTGCCTTTCAAGGTCTCATTAGCTTGGCCTGTGGCACTCTAGGAGGCTGAGTCAGTCAGGAGGATCGTAAGTTCAAGGACAGCCTGGGCAAGTTGGCAACTTAGTGAGACCCTGTCTCAAAATCAAATTTAAAAATAGGCTGGGGACTGGAAGAATACCACATAGATGTTAGGGCACTTGCTGAGCAAGTGTCAAGCCTTGAGTTCAGTTCCCCAGCACCACATAAGCTGAGCGTGGTGCCTATAACCCCAGTACACAAGAGGCTGAGGCAGGAAGATTGTGTGAGTTCAAGGTCAGCTAGGGTGGATGTAGTTCAGGGACTTGGCGACATTTTTAAATAGAGTCACGGGATTAAGGCAGCCAGGACAGTACTACAAAAGACCATCACGCAGGAGGACTCCCAGAGCTGCTGGCAGAACAATCAGAATAAGTGTGTGTGAAACAAGGGGGAGTCAGGGCGATGTATCTTTTGCTGCATTAAAATATTTCAAAATGTAAATGGTCGCTGCACTTTTGGTCACACTGCAGACATAGCCTTTATACTGTGTTAATACACACCTCAGTGGCCCTGCCGTGGCCTCGGGCTGCCCACACGCAGCTGGGCTTCCTACAGAGGCCTCAGATTACGTCCACCTCTCCTTCAGTTTGCTTTTTGAGACAGGGTCTTGCTGTATAGGCCAGGGGGACCTCACCAGCAGTCCACCAGCCTCAGCCTCGTGTGCTAGGATCACGGGCCTGTGCCACTCTGCCACGCAGCCTTGGGGCTCTTATGCGGTAGTTTCTTGTGAGAGGGAGGCTGGGGAACTGCAAGTTCCCCTGAGATCTGGTGCCATCCATCGTCGCTGCACCCTGCTGGTCCTGTGGTCACCGCCCTGCCCAGGTTCAGGGCGGGCAGCAGCCACCAGCCCAGGGAGGAAGGCCCTGTATGGCCGGCCCTGGGGTCCCTGTGGCTCCTCCCTGGGTGACTCCATCCTTGGCGTGGGCTCCCCCTGCTGGCCTGAACCATGAGGTCGCGGGCCCTGCCGGTCACAGGCTGCTGTGAGGCGGTGCGCAGCTGGCATCAGTCCATGCCAGGGCAGCGGGGAGGCCTGCCCGTTGTTGGCCACCACCCCAGAGCCGAGCCCCTTAGCATTTGCGCTCGTCTTTTCTGTAATCCTGGGAATTGAGTTTAGGATCTTCTCACTGAGGGATAGCCCAGCCTTTTTATTATTGATTTTGAGACAAGGTCTTGCCCAAGCTTGCCTCAAAATTGTGCTCTTTCTGCCTCAGCCTTTCGGAGTGCTGAGATTACAGGCCTGTGCTACCACCCCCGGCCCGTTCGGTGTTGGGAAAGATTGGGGCAGCGGGCAGGTCAGAGAGGCGGGTCCTGAGGTGGCCCTGGCCCTCACGGCCACCCTCCCTGCAGTTCACCACAGGCACGTGCGGGGACTCGGTGATCCACAGCTGCGACCTGTGTGGCAAGGGCTTCCGCCTGCAGCGCATGCTCACCCGGCACCTCAAGTGCCACAGCCAGGTGAAGCGGCACCTGTGCACGTTCTGCGGCAAGGGCTTCAACGACACCTTCGACCTGAAGAGGCATGTCCGCACGCACACAGGTGAGGCGGGTGGGCGGTGGCGGGTGACCACGGGCTCTGCCAAAGGCCCAGTCGGGGCTGTGGAGCAGTGCGGTAGGTAGAAAAAGGTTGTAGGACCAGGCATTCGGGGCCAGCCCACCGAGGCTCACCTCGAGGCTCTGCCACCTGCCCGTTGGGATCCCTGGAGCCAGCAGCTGCTTCAGCCCAGTTGTGCCTCTGGGGCTGGAAATCAAGGCCTGGATTCTAGAGTGGCCGGAGCAAAGCCCTGGCTGGGGATGGTGTCGATCCGCGTGTCACGTGGGTGGGGAAAGGGCGACCTGAGCCACCAGGATGTGGCCCTGTGGTCCCACAGCGGGCATGCTAGGCCTGGTTCCTGGGAAGCAAACCTTCTCAGTCTACGCAGTAGGATCAAAAACACCGTGAATGCCTAAATATTTTTTAAAAATTACGTTACAATTGCCCCAAGTGCCGCTCAGACTCTTTCCCTCTTGCTTGGAACGCACTCGTCCCATTGTTCTGGCCGCTCTGTGGAGCACTTCTGGAAGTCCTGTCTCGGAAGTCTCTCTAGTTGTGCTGTCATAGCTACCTCGCCGTCCAGAATCTATTCAAAACATTGACCTTTTGTGTCAGTTTGACTTTGAGAAAGAGCCAGATGTCGCACGGGCCAGATCTGGTGACTAGTGCGATGGGGAGATGCTGTCATGTCGTTGCAAGCTTGCTCTCTGCAGCAGCCTTCACTCGGTTTTTGGGAAGGAGGCCTTCCAGAGCTGCTCTGGACTGCGGCAGGGACGATGGGACCAGGGTGTTCAAAGTGAGGGGAGGACCTTGAGGCAGGTTCAGGTAATCTTTCCTTTGCCGTACTAATTTTTTTAAAAAGTCAAACACTGAAAACTTGAGCACTCAGGTAGGAGCTTTGGAGTAAACTTGTTTTTGTGTGCCTCAGTCCCATGGGGAGCATCACGGTCCCCTAGAGAGACGGAGAGACAAGATGCCCAGATGCCCACACCTCTCACCTGAGCGTGGCAGGCAGGCGTCTCTCTGGGCCTTTCTCGGTTTCCCTGCCTTATTTGCAGTGCTGGAGAGGGGGGCGAGTGCTCCCCGCCCCCGCACCCCTTGGAGCCGCTGTACTCCATTTCCCTCCTCTTTTGTCCCGGGCTTTGTTGTCTTTAGGGCACTGGCTGTGAACTCCTTTCTGGCCTGGGGAGTGTCCTCTGCTTTGGAGAACAGGCTGGTATTCTAAAAGATGCCTCTCATGCTCCCCCCCCACCCCTGATTCGTGGCAATCACCTGCCTCAGCCTCTGAGTGCTGGGGTTACAGGCGTGCGCCACCACACGCAGCTTTATGTGGTGCTGGGGAATTGAACTCAGATACTTAGTGCTTGATTTAGCGCTTGCTAGGTGAGCGCTTTAAGTGCTGAGCCATTCCTCCAGCCTCCCCTTTTTATTTTTGAGTTGGTCTCACTAATTGCCCAGGCTGGGCTTGAGCTTCGTATCCTTCTGCCTCAGCCTCCCAAAGTGGCCTGTGCCACCAGGCTGGTTTAAAAATTTTTAATGGTAAGTTTTGCTCTTAAGGTTGACTAACAAATAGCATTATAGAAATAAGTTGAGCCTGTTTTCCCTGACCTGACTTATCTCCTGATGGGCCCGGCCTCCAGGGAAGTAGACCTGAAAGAGGAGCTGGGGCTTCCGGACACAGGAGCTGGGAGCAACAGGAATCCTGGCTCTGGGCCGACATGGTGCCCTGCCAGAGCTCGAGGGAGGGCCAGCCCCACCACCTCTTGAGTTCCCCACACAAGGGACAGCGGCACCGACAGCAGAGCTTTGGGGATTCTCGGGCATTGTTGTAGTTCACGTGAACCAGCCTCTTGGATCCAGGAAAGCCTTGCCAGAATTGAGTGGGATGCCAGTGTTGCCTATGGCCGAGCTGCAGACATTGGTATTGGCGAAGGCAAGTGATCCCAGAACTCCAGGAGGCTGAGGCAAGAGATTCCAGGAAATTGGGTTGGCACTGTATTTCTCAGTGTGAAGGACTGGGCTCAACCCCCAGTACCACACAAGAAAAACCCCAAACAAACAAAAATAAAACCAGGCCTAGCACTGGAGGAATGGCTTAGCCATTAGAGCAAGGGCTTGCCCAGCAAGCATACGAAAGTGCTAAGTACCAAGCGCTAAGTACCCGCATTCGATTCCCCAGCACCACATAAACTAGGTGTGATGGTGCACTCCTGTAATCCCGGCACTCAGGAGGCTGAGGCAGGAGGATTGCCCTGAGTCCAAGGTTAGCCTGGGCTCCATAGTGAGTTCAGGACCAGCCTGGGCTACAGAGCAAGACCCTGTCTCAAAAAAAATAAAATAAAATAAAGAAATAAATAAACAGGCTTAGGGGCCCATGCCTGTGACCCTAACCCTCTGGGATGCTGGGACCAGAGGGCACCATGTTGGAGCCCAGCCTGGTGACTTGGCGAGACCCTGTCTGAAAAAGCAACAGACAGGTGCTCGGGATGCAGCTCACTGCTAAGGCCCTGGGTTCAACCCATAGTGCTGAAAAAAAAAATTTAAAATATGTTTAGGCCACAAACAAAATTAAATTTAAGCTGCAGATAGAGCGCCAGTTGAATAATGGGTATGTTTGGCTGCCGGCCAAGGGGCCCAGGCCAGGACCGTCCTTTGGAGATGGGAACTCCAGGGTTGTTAAGGTGGACGTAGAAGTGGAATGAACACTTGGGGTATATCTGTCTGACCCCTGACCCTCTCTGTCGCTGTTTTTGAGGTTCTAGGCATTGAACCCCAGGCCTTCACCCCGAGCTACATCCCCAGCCCTTTGTGTGTTTATTTTGAGACAGAATCTGAGTTGTTCAAGCTGGGCTCCAACTTGCGATCCTCCTGTCTCAGCCTTCCAGAATGCTGGGACGGCAGCCATGAGGCGCCAGGCCCACCCAAGGCTCGTCTTGTCCCTGTGGATGGCCCAGTGTCAAATAAAAAGGAAATGTCAGGCTGGGCCAGTTAGAGCACTTGCTGGCTCTCATTCCGATTCTCCGACACCACATAAACCGGCCGTGCTTGTAATCCTAGCATTTTGGAGGCTGAGGCAGGAGGATTGTCGTGAGTTCAGAGCCAGCCTGGACTGCAGAACAAGATTGTGATTCACAAAAAAAGAAACATCTTGGAAAAAATCCAGGAAAACCAGGCCTGAAAAAGTCTCATACTAATTATCCAACAGATGAAAGATAAGATTCGGGCTCTATTTAGGTAGGATTTTACTGAGAAAAGAATAAATCAGAGAAGTGTGCGGGTACGTGTGATGGGAAAGGCTGTGAGTCAGGGGACATCTGTGGAGGTGAGAAGGACACCAGCTAGCGAAGAGGGGGTGCTGCCCGCGAGTGGCTGATCTCCATCCGTGGTCTTTGGTCCAGTTCCATGGAAACAGGCCTTGCTTGTTTGTTTTGCATTATTGAAAATGTTGAGCCTGGGACCTTCATGCTGAGCTGTCTGGTCCTCTTCGTGTTTTATTTGGAGACAGGGTCTCACTAAGTCTCTAAGTTGCCCAGGCTGGATCCTCCTGCCTCAGCCTGCTAGAGTGCTGGGATTATAGAAGTGTACCACCACACTTGCTGAAGCAGCTTCTGCGCTGTTTTAGAGACAGTTTCACTCTGTGGTCCAGGCTGAGCCTGCACTCACTGTGTAGCCCAGGCTGACATTGGACTCATGGCAATCCTCCTGCCTCAGCCTCCTGAGTGTTGGGATAACAGGCCTGCGCCACCACACGTGGCTTATATCGCGCTGGGGAATAGAACTCAGGTCCTTGCACTTGGTGGGCAAGCGCTTTAACTGCTGAGCTATGCCCCTGGTCCTCTTTATTTATTTTTTTTCTTGAGGCAGGGTTTCACTCTAGTCCCAGCTGATTCTGAGCTCATTATATAGCCTGGGCTGGCCTTGAACTCCTGGTACGCTTCCTGCCTGAGCCTTCTGAGTGCTGGGATTATAGGCGTGTCCCTCCGCATCCGATCTAAGCGACTTTTTATCTGATGGTTTGTGGGGAGGAAGCTCTGGGAAGGGCCTGAGTGAGGAAGGGGGGTCGGGTGGGAGAAGCACAGGCTGCAGCCTCTGCTAGAGGCCAGCCACTGCCCTCCGAAGTGTGACAATGTGCCCCTTGCAGGCGTCCTGCCTACAGGTGCATGGGACCTTGCCACACCCACTGAAGTCATTCCTGGCTGAGGCCGTGCCCCCTGGGTGTCCGGGGGTCAGTGACCAGTGCCTGTTCCTTGGGAAAGTAGATGGCCAGAGCTGGGCCCAGTGGTACCCATTCATAATCCCAGCTACTCAGGAGGCTGAGGCATGAGGATTCCACATTTGAGGCCTGCCAGGGCCATAGAGACTCTTAGCAATACTCTCAGAATAAAGTCAGCAGGGCAGGCATGTAGCGTGGTGTAGAGCACTTGCCTGGCACATGTGAGAGCTGAGTTCCATCTTCAGGACTGGAAAACTAAGCAAAACTGAACTGAACTAGAGGGGCTGGAAGAATGGCACAGCGGGTGATGTGCTTGCCTTGAAGTGCAAGGCCCTGAGTTCAGTTCCCCAGCACTGTAGAAGCCTATAACCCGGCACCTGGGAGGCTGAGGCAGGAGAATTGGCTGTGAGTCCAAGGCCAGCCTGGGCTGCAGAGCAAGACCCTGTCTTAACAAACGAAATAATACTAGACACCCAGGAGCTGCCAGCACACAGGCTGCAGGTGGTGGGCAGTGGCGCCCAGATGGGGTGAGCACACGCCAGCCTCTGCCGCACCTGCACACAGGGCTGTGTGCCGTGCGGTGCTGGGCGTGGGCAGGATCCCCACGGCCCAGAGTTGTCTGCGGACCCACCTCAGGTCAGCAAGGAGGAGGAAGTGGGCGTCAGAGACAAGGTTGTGCCACCTGCCTAGAATATGCCTTTGGCCTTGGTGTCCACGGGGGAGCCGGCACTTCCCTAGAAGCACAGCCTGTTGGCGCGCGCTTGCCCTGGGTGGAAAGGAGGCCATCTGTATATGAGAGTAAATCGTAATATACAACCTGGAGCCGCCCCGTGGTGCAGGCCTGTCATCCCAGCGCTCTGGGAAGCCGAGGCGGAAGCAGCGCAGGTTTAAGCCAGAGCTGGGCATCTTAGTGACTTAGCTGGACTCTTTCTTAAAGTTATTGAAAATATATATATATAGGGGGCTGGAAGAGTGCCTCAGTTTCATTCCCCAGCACCACACAAGCTGGGCATGGTGCCACACACCTGTAATTCCAGCACTCAGGAGGCTGAGACAGGAAGATTGCTATGAGTCCAAGGCCAGCCTGGGCTCCCTAGTGAGCTCAGGACCAGCCTGGGTTACAGAGCGAGACCCTGTTTCAAAAAAAAAAAAAAAAAAAAAAAAGCCAGCTAGGGATGCAGCTCAGTGAGGCCCTGGCTTGGATCTCCCGTTCCACAAAATACAGTGTCCTCACTCGTCCCTGCTGCTCCGAGCGTGGCCCGCGGAGCTGCAGCTTGTCCTGTGTCCACTCCGGACTGTCTGCAGAGCAGAGGGGAAGGAGGGTAGGTGGCCATCCCCCATGGTAGGACCCCAGCGGGGTCCCCGCTCAGCCTGGGGGTACCAGATACGGCCCGGCGACATCACGGGTTCTGCTGGTTAAACTCAGCGTTCCAGCTGGGGAAGGAGTCAGCCAGGCCCTGCCTCAATCCAGGAGGAAGCTGAGGAATTTGGTTTTGAGGTCAGAGGTTGACAGGGGACACTGGCCCAAGCTGGTGGGACAGGCAGCCCTTGGACCTTGTCTCCCCATCAAGGGCTGCCGGGAGAGAACCCAGGAAGCAGTCAGATCCCATCTAGATTGGAGAAGACAGCGGGTCTTTGTTTGAGCCTTTGTGTGAGTAGCCAGCTGGCTGGGGAATGTCGCCTGGAGGGGCAGCCGGGGAGAGAAGGACCCACCTGGGTAGCCGCCGGGTTGCCTTTCCCAGACTTCCAGTTTTTATTTATTAACCAAAAGAATCATGTGTGCTTTTGGGCAAGATTGGGAACAGCATAATAGCAAAGCTCCGTCACCTGCTGACCCTGGTCCTACCCGTACGACACGCTGCTGAGGCACGTCCCAGAAGGCCTCTGTGCGCCCCAGCTTTCGTGTCGCGGGAACCTGGAGCCGTTTCCTGTCTGCGGTGATATGCCTTCCTCTCCGGTAGTGCTGAGCGAGCAGCACCGGCCTTGTCTCGCTCCCCTGTGGGTGAACCTGCTTGCTGTTCTCAGGGTGTTTGTTTTGTGGCTGAACCCAGGGCTGTTGCACCGAGCTATATCCCGACTCTCACTTTTGTCTTTTTTTTTTTTTTTTTTGAGACGGGTCTCAACCTTCTAGTCCAGGTAGGTCCTGATCTCACTGTGGAGCCTAGGCTGGCCTTGGACTCACAGCAGTCCTCCTGCCTCAGCCTCCCGAATGTTAGGATGTGTGCCACCACACCTGGCTTACGTGGTGCTGGGGAATAGAACTTGTCCTTAGCGCTTGACATACTACTTGCTAGGCAAACACTTTAGCCGCTGAGCCATTCCTCCAGCCCCTCCACTTTTTTTTTTTTTTTTTTTTTTTTGAGACAATCTCGCTCTGCAGTCTAGGCTGGTCCTGGGCTTACTGTGTAGCGCAGGCTGGCCTTGAACTCAGGAAATCTCTCTGCTTCAGCCTCCAAGTGCTGGGATCCTATGCCAAGCTGAGTTTTACGTAAGAGTTTTATGAAGCCCTGGGAACTCACACCCAGGGCCTTACACATGCTTGGCTCCTGCTCTGACCACTGAGCTATGCCTCCAGTTTTTATTCAGAGACAGGGTCTCACCAAGTCGCTAACTTACCCCAGGCTGAGCGTGACAGTGGAGATACTCTGCTTCTACTGGAGTACTGGAAGATGGGCGTGGTGGGTGTGTCTGTAGTCCTAGTTCCCTGGAAGGTCAAGTTCTAGCCTGGCCTGGGCAACATAATAACTAAGCAAGAGGCTGCCTCAAAAAATGAAAGGGGGATAGGGGTGTAGCTCAGTGCAAAGGGGCCCCAAGTCAGTCCCCAGTACAAAAAAAAAGTCACACTTCAACTGTAGTCGGGGAAGCAAGCAGAAAGTCCCTGTAATGGAGAATTTCCCTGGGAGGTGTGTGATGTGTGGCTTAATTTGCTGCTGGGAATAAAAAAGTTGAAAAGGAGAAGCCCTTTTCTGATAACAAGAATGATTTTGGGATAAGGTGGTATATGCCTATGGTGAGCACTCCAAAAGCCACGTGGGGACGTCTCTACCAGCCCCCAAGTGACCACATTCAGTAAATGTGTGTTTATTTGAGGGAGGGTTTCACTCTGTAGTTCTGACTGATTCTGAATTCACTGTGTAGCCCACGGTGGCTTTGAGCTCATGGCAATCCTCTTGCCTCGGTCTTCCGAGTGCTGGAATCACAGGTGTGTACCACCATGCCCAGCTAATCTTTATGTGGAGCTGGGGAGTCCACAGGGCCTTGTGCACTTATTGAGCTGTGCCCTAGCCTGAAAAATGAGGTTTTTAAAAAAATTATTTTTTTATTTTGAGCCAAGATCTCACTCTGTAGTCCAGGCTGTTCCTGAACTCACTATGTAGCCCAGGCTGGCCTCAAACTCACAGCAATCCTTCCGTCTCAGCCTTCCAAGTGCTGGGATTATAAGCATAAGCCACCATGCCCAGTTCAGGGTTTATTTCTTTTTCTTTTCCTTTCTTTCTTTCTTTCTTTCTGTCTTTCTTTCTTTCTTTCTTTCTTTCTTTCTTTCTTTCTTTCTTTTTTTTGAGACAGAGTCTTGCTCTGTAGCAAAGGCCAGTCCTTAACTCATTAGTGTAGCCCAGGCTAGCCTTGGACTCAGGACAATCTGCCTGCCTCAGTCTCCCGAGAGCTGGGATTACAGGTGTGCACCACCATACCTAGCTTATGTGGTGCTGGGGAATCAAATTTAAGGCCTTGCACTTGCAAGGCAAGCACTTTAACCACTGTGTCATTCCTCTAGCCCCTATTTTTTTTTTTTTTTTTGAGTAAAGATCTTACACTGTAGCCCACCTGGCCTTGAACTCATAGCAGTCTTCCTGTCTCAGCCTTCTAAGCGGTAGGATTACAGGTGGGCGACACCATGCTTGGCTTATGTGGTGCTGGGGGATCAAACCTAGGGCCCTTGGTCTACTAGGCAAGCACTCTAATTGCTGTGCTGTCCCTCCAGACCAAAAAATGAGCTTTCAAATTATTTTGTTGTGAAATAAAGGATGAATACAGAGCTGCACACAAATATGGGAAATGTCCAGTTTAAACAAAATAATACTAGCTGGGAATAGTGCATGTGCCTACAACCCAGCACCCTGAGAGGCTGAGGCAGGAGGATCACAAGGTTAGTGCCAGCCTAGGCAATTTAACAACATGGCAGGCCCTGTTTCAAAACACAAAAAGGGCGGGGGTGTAGCTCAGTATGAAGACTAGGGTTCACTCTCCAGTACCATTAAAAAAAGAAAAGCAAATTTTAAGTACTTCCACATGAATGGGGTGGCTTGTAGTGAGCCATATTTGTATCACCCCAAGTTGGGCTGAGGAGCTGGACTGCACCCACCGGGCCCTTGAGGGTATGCCAGTGTTATTCCCATTTTGCAGTCTGGCTGTGGACCGGTTAATGAGTGGCATGTGTCTGGTGCCTCACTTCCGACCGCTCTGGACTTTGCTCCCCCGTGGGTGTCAGCTGGTTAGTGATATCTGGCTCATGGGTGGCGCTTTTCCATCCCCACAGTCTCTGGGAGATGGGCAGGACTGGCCTCGCCCGAGAGCCCTGGGGAGGGTGAGTCCCCAGGTGTGGGCCTACCATCAGGCTTCTTGCCCTTGACTCCTCTCTGTCCACCCTGGTCCCTTGAGTGCGTGGGGGACCAAGATGCTCTGGGAGGGCAGGTCTCCGGCGGAGCTCTGGCGTGACAGCATCTGCCCGTGCCAGTGGGCTCATGGGGTTGGGGGGACAGGTATACACCAGAAATACTGGTGTCCCACCTGTGACCTGCTGGTTGTCTTACTGTTTTTTTTTTTTTTTAACTGTCCTGGGCCACATAAAATGTAACTAGAAACTGGCCTGGTGGAGCAGATCTGGCAGTCCCAGCACTGTGAGAGGCTGAGGCAGGAAGATTGCAAATTCAATCCTTGCCAGGGCAATTTAGCGACTTTGCAAGACCTTGCCTCAAAATCAAAACTAAAAATGTGCTGGGGTTATAGGCCAAGGTGAAGGCCCTGGGCTTGATCTCAAGTGCCAAAAAGTTTTTAAGTGTATATATACACATAGTATGATTAATGAACTAAGACTTCCTGTGTAAACATTTTCACATAGGGCTGAGGGTGCATGTAGCTCAGCTGTTAGTCCACAAGGCCTTGGACTCGGTTCCTAGAGCCCCAGAAACCGGGGGCGGTGGCGCAGCTGTAATGTCTGCGGCGGGCAGGGGTCGGGCGGCAGAACTGCTGTGAGATTAAGGCCAGCTGCGCTGCGTAGTAGGTTCAGGACCGGCCTGGATTATAGGGCGAGATCTTGTTTCACAAGAAGAGCATCAGAAAGCCGGCAATGGAGTTGGACTCGTGGCGTAGGCTTGTAGCACAGCACTCTTGAGAAACTGAGGCAAGATGATCACCAGGCTGAGCCCAGCCTGGGTAACTTAGCAGCTTAGTGAGGCCCTGTGGCCAGCATTCTGAAGGCCACGTGGGTTCGTCTCTCCACCAGTGCCAGTGACTGCTGTAATCCCAGCACTCAGGAGGCAGAGGCAGGAGGATTGCCATGAGTTCAAAGCCAGCCCGGGCTACATAGTGAGTTCAGGAGCAGCCAGGACTGCAGAGGGTGGCAGTGGCGGTGACTCCCGGTGATGTCTCCCTCCCTGGCCCCTGCAGGCATCCGCCCCTACAAGTGTGACGTGTGCAACAAGGCGTTCACGCAGCGCTGCTCGCTGGAGTCGCACCTGAAGAAGATTCATGGTGTGCAGCAGCAGTACGCCTACAAACAGCGGCGGGACAAGCTGTATGTGTGCGAGGACTGCGGCTACACGGGCCCCACCCAGGAGGCCCTCTACCTGCACGTGCACCGCGCCCACCCGGCCAGCGGCCTCCTCAAGAAGACGTCCAAAAAGCTAGCAGCCCTGCTTCAGAGCCAGCTCCCTGTCACCTGCCCCGAGGGCGCCAGCCTCAGGGCGGAGGAGGAAGGGCAGGCCTAGGGGTCGCCAGCGATAGGGCGTTATGTTTGCACAGACTGGTGGTTTTGAGAGTGTGTCCTACCCTCCTATCCCACCCCCTTTCTTTTTGGTAGGCCTGTGAATTGAACCCGGGGCCTTCGCACTGAACTACATCCCAGCCTTTATTATTTTTTCATTTTGAGACAGGATGTCTAATTGTCCTGGCTGGGGTTGAACTTGCGATCCTCCTGCCTCAGCCTCCCAGAGTGATGGGATGACAGGTGTATAGCCCCACACTCGGCTCCCACTAGTCCCTCTCTGTGACAGTTGTTTGATCCATCTCTGTCCTTTGAGGACCTCAACAGCAGGTCCGTCTCCAGGTGGCTGAAGACCAGACCTGCCCGTGACCTGGTGGGCACGCCTGTGTTGCCCACAGTCATTTTCTGCACTCGGGCTGGCCAAGTGTGCCATGTGCAATGGTTTTGCTAGGGTGTTCACATGTGGGTGGGGGGTTAGCACAACCTCATCTGTGGTGCCTTGAAATGCTACTCCAGCAAGGAATATGAATTTTATTATTTTGAAAGAGTTTATAGAAATTATTTTAATAAATGAAATGTTCACGTGAAACTTCTCTTTTAAATTACCAAGTAGGGGATTGGGGGCGTAGCTCAGCAGTTAAAGCACTTGCTTAAGAAGCGCAAAGTTCTGGGTTCAATTCCCTTGAATCACATAAACCAGGTGTGTTGGTGCATACCTGTAACCCCTGCACTTGAGAGCTGAGCAGGAGGATTGCTGCAAATTTGAGGCCAGCCTGGGCTACAGAGAGAGTTCAAGACCAGTCTGGACTACAGAGGGAGACTTGTCCCCTGCCCCCTCTAAAAGAAAAAGTTGTCAGTTAGGGTGTTGGGTTGTATGACCTGGGATTCATTGTCATCCAGGTGGACTTATGGTTTTGCATTGCTGGGGCTGGGGGATGAAGGTTGAGGAAACAGATTTGTATTATGAAATGGGAGTCTTGCTACTTTGCCCACGCTGGGCTCAGACTTGTGATCCTCCTGTCTCAGCTTCCCAGGCTACAGGTGGTGACCATACCCAACTGATTTTTTTGTGTGTGGTAGATCGAGCCTAGGGCCTTCACACTGAGCTATATCCCCAATTTCGAGACGAGGTCTTGCAAAATTGACCAGGCTAGGGTAGGCTTGACTTGAAATCCTCCTGCCTCAGGTTCCCAAAGTTCTGGGATTATAGGCCTGTGCCACCAGGCCAGCTAGCAATTTTTCTTATTTGAGACAGTGTCTGCATCTCCCCGGCTGGCCTCCCAGGCACTGGGATCACAGGCAAGGGCCGCCAGCCTGGTTATAGGGTCAGCTGGTTTGTTCTTTCTCTTTTCTTGCTGTGGTATAGGGATCAAGCCCTGAGCCTTACACTGAGCTACATTCTCAGTTTTTTATTTTTCAAACATTACTTATTTGAGACGGTGTTGCCAAGTTGCTAAACTTCCCAAGGTGGGCTCAATCTTGTGACCCTCCTGCCTCTGCTTCCTGAGTCCTGGGATTGCAGGCATGTGCACCTGCGCCCACCTGGGAGGCCATTTCCCCTCCTCCCTCTCCTCGCCCCCCTAGTCCCTCACACACACACACACACACACCCCCCACTGTGTGCAGAGCCGGGCCTTAGGCCCCATGCGGCCTTGGCAGGGTGAGCCCTGACCCTCTCCCACGTCACTGCCTCTCCTCTGGAGGGACGACACAGGTCCACCCATGGAGCCAGCGACGCACCCTTGCCGACGAGACGCCCAGAGCATACCTGTCACTGGTCAGCAGCTCCAGCCTGGACAGGTGAGCCCACAGCTCCGGCCTCACGGCCGCTTTCTCTCCATCCTCCTGCAAGGCTGTGAGTCCAGCGCATTTGCAGACGATCCTGGGGCCTGCCTCCAGCTCCTGACGACCTCGGCCACCAGGCAGCCCTCGGGGCCAGCTGGGGCTGGGCAAGTTGGTGACTTAGAGAGGCTGTGTCTCCATTTCAAAGATAAAAAGGAGCCAACGTGAAGTCCCTGGGCTGGTCTCCAGGACCACACTCGTGTGCGCCCACACAGGTGGTCATCTGGGGCATCTGCGGGGCAGGCCTGGCCTGTGCTCCAGGTAGCTCGGGTGGCAGGCTCTTGGGACAGGGCCAGCTGCTGTGAGGTGGGCCTGCTGAGGAGGATGCGTGGTGGGTACCTGTGGTCTCTCCCCTGGAGACCACAGAGGCGAGGAGGCAGCGGAGTTGCTAAATTGCCCATACTGGGCTCGAACTTGAATGTGTAGTCTGCAAACTCAGAATGCTGGGATTACAGGCCTTCGTCGCCAGGATTTTTTTTTTTTTTTTTTTTTTTTTTGCAAGGTCTCCCTCTATGGCCCAGTCTGGTCTTGAACTCACCATGTCGCCCAGGCTGGCCTTGGACTCACAGCAATCCTCCTCCCTCAGCCTCCCCAGTGCTGGGGTTACAGGTGTGTGCCACCACTTTTGGCTTTATGTGGTGCTGGGGAAATGAACCCAGGGCCTTGTGCTTGCTAGGCCAGCACTTTAACCACCGTGCCATTTCTCCAGCCCCTGTTTTGTTTTATCGTTGTTTTTTGTTTTCTCCGTGGTTTGAGTTTTCCCATCTTTCTAGGTCCTGGCCACTGCCGGTGGAGCCGAGTCACCCGGCACGCCTGCGGGCCTTTTCTAGGGCTCTCATGGCTTCGTTTTATCGTGTATAAATCTTTGATCCGCTTGGACTATTTCCTGGTGTGCGGTGGGAGGTATGGATCCAACTTTATCATTTTCCAGATGGCTGACAAGGGATATTTTTTAACAGGGAGCGGGTCCAACACCCGGCGGGAACAGTTTCTTCGGGAAAAGGTCACACGCCTCAGCAGAGGGCTGCGGATTATAGTAAGAAGCAGTTGCCGGAATTAGCAAAGCCTGGCTCCCTCAACAAGTGCCCCTCCACTGCGGGCTGGGACTTCTCTAGTTACTGAGGCTAGAGAAACAGAGCATCATCTGTGCCCGGCGGAGCGCACATGCTCCTGGTGAGGGACAGGCGGTGAATACACGAGTTGGGAAGCAACTACAGGTTGGGAGCTGCAGGGGAAAATGAAGTCGGTGCTCAGCTGCCGCGGTCGTGGGACGCCCAGGGCTACCGCTCGCTCGCGGACTCAGCAGGTCAGGGATTTGGACAGGGCGCAGCCCAGGCACGCGGTGGCGATTTCTGGAACCTTCCAAAGGCTCAGTCACTGATGACACAGTAGCTTCTGAAGGAGAGTGAAGAAGCAGGCTGACCGCCCAGTGACGAGTGGATTAAAAAAATGTGGTATCTGCCCATAATGGAGTACTACTCTGCCTGGAAGAGGGATAAATATAAGGCATTTGTAGGAAAACAGACGCACCTTGAGACAGTGATGTTAAGTAAGACACAAAAGGATAACTGTCATGTGGCTTCTCTCACGTGAGTAACCCACACGAGCAGGCTGAAGGGAGGTGACGGAGCAGGAGGATTGTGGAGATGGGAGGGCCTTGGGGTGGGAGACCGGCTCTGGGGGGAGGTGCAGCACCACCCTGCTCTGTGCAGGGCTTTGAGCCACGACCAGTGCCCTGTCCTTGCTGTAGTGGGCTGCCACAGCCGCTGGGAGACCAGATTTGGGTGGTAGCCAGGCTGGAATGAGGGAGGCCGGTGGAGAAGGCGTCGCAGAGCTAAAGCAGGACACGGTGACTGCTGCCCCGGTGACGTGGAGGGGACGGTGAGAAATGGCCAGATGCTGGGACTGTCGTCTGAATCAGGACCGGCTGCATTAGTCGATGGCTTGCGGTGGGTAAAGGCGGACGTCACATTGTTGTCTGGGGCAGTTCCGGTTTATGTAATAAGTTCTGTGGTTACCGTGGTTATAGGACAGACAGGTGGCCCTGAGAATTAGGCAGAGGGCTTGGAATCCCGGCACTCAGGAGCCTGAGTTCCAGGCCAGCCTGGGCTACGTGGTAAATTTAGGACCAGCCAGTAAATAGATAAATAGATAAATAAATAAATAGCCATGCAGTTCCAGCAGGAGGAGGCTGTAAGTTCAGCCTGGATGACAGTGACTTAGCAAGATCCTGGCTTGAGATCAGAACTAAAAACCAAAGAGCTGGGAATGTGGGTCAGTGCGAAGGCCCGGCGCCTGGCTGCCTCCGTATTTTGTTGCTAATCTTTCTCTCTCTCTTTTGAGACAGGGTCTCGCTGTGCAGCCCAGGCTGGTCCTGAACTCACTACGTAGCCCAGGCTGACCTGGAACTCACAGTAGTTCTCCTACCTCAGCCTCCTGAGTGCTGAGATTACAGGCTTGTGCCACCATACCCAGCTATTATGTGGCACTGCGGGATTGAACCTGAGGCCTTGTGCTTCCTGGGCAAGTGCTTTCACCACCAAGCCACACCTCTAAACACCTAACTTGCTTTTTATTCTTTTTTTTTTTGAGACAGGGTCTCACTCTGTGGTCCAGGCTGGTCCTGGACTCACTTCGGAGCTCAGGCTGGCCTTGGACTCATGGCAATCCTCCTGTCTCAGCCTCCCGAGTGCTGGGATTACAGGCTTGTGCCACCATGCCCAGCTTATGTGGTACTGGGGAATTGAACTCGGGTACTTAACGCTTGGCTTAAGCACTTGCTCAAGCGCTTTAACCGCTGAGCCATGCCTCCAGCCGCTTGCTTTTTATTCTTAATTCCATCTATTCACCTTGAGCCCAGAGCTACTGCGCTGAGCTACATCCTCAGATCTTTTTTTCTTCCTTTTGAGGCAAGGTCTCTGCAATCAACACGAGCAGCGCGGAATTTCGTGAACCCTCGTCCTCACTGACATTAGAACCTTGTCACCGTGAGCTGTACACCAGCTTGATTCTTCCCTGCATGGAGGTAAAACAGTAAGATATGGCGAAAACGTACGGCTCGGTCTTCCATCTCAGCTTGTTGTAAAATCTCCAAAACTCAACCAAATTGCTCAGTTTTTTTTTTTTTTTTTTTTGAAAGGGAGCCAGAGCTGTCAGCTGTCAAATGACATAGCACAGCACTCCACATTTCCAGGTCCTCTTCTGACTAGCAGAAGTTTTTTTTGAGACACTGCCTTGCTGTGTAGTCCAGATTGGTCCTGAACTCTCAGCAGTCCTCCTGCCTCAGCCTCCCACGAGCTGGGATTAAAGGCGTGTGCCATTGTGCCCAGCTTGTGCGGTGCTGGGGTGCATCAAGCTCAGGGCCCTGTGCCCGCAACCAAGCACTCTCACTGCTGCGCTATTCCTGCAAAATCCTTCTTGTCCCTTTCTTTACCTTTCCCCAGGAAAGTGCTTTCTTTACCAAAAAGAAAAAAAAATGACGTAGCAGTAACATGAATGCGAATGGCTCTAGTACTCCCAAAAGTGAGCGAGCGCCACCTGGTGCAAAGGTGCGTCGTGATCTTCCCGACATCTCGACAGGCCAGGCTGGCCCTGGGCTGGCGTCTTCTGGCCTTGGACTCATGGCAGTCCTCCTGCCTCAGCCTCCCAGAGTGCTGGGACTGTAGGCCTGCACCCCGCCGGTTCCCAGCTGTTCTTGCAGAGGTGCTGGAGGTCGTAGCTGACACAGGGCTGGCTCCTCAGAAGGGATGAGGACACCCAGGTGCCAAGGAGCAGCGGCAGGGGCCCCTGACCCACAGACAGATGCCCAGGTTCCCGGGAGCCCCATAGGTTACAGCTGCCCCCGCCTAGGGTCCTCCCGGCGCTGCGGGGCAGTCAGCTGCTGTTCTGGTCCCTGTCCTCCCGCCCGACGTTTCCCCCCACCGGTTCCAGCAGGTTCCAAGCCCCGCGTACCATTTTAGCTGGTGTGGGCGAGTGCCTCGTGGGCACGGCAGATGGGCGGGATGACGGATAGCAGGCTGGTGGGGACAGCTGGGAAGTGCTGTTTCCTGGGCCGGAACTGTCACCTGCACGTGCTCCTGCGTGGTCTAGACACGCCAGGGGAGCAGCCGCGCACTCAGGACACATGGAGGCTGGCCTCCCTTTCTTTCTTTCTTTCTTTCTTTCTTTCTTTCTTTCTTTCTTTTTTTTTTTTTTTAAGGATCAGGCTGGAAGAATGGCACAGTGGTTAAAGTGCTCGCCTAGCAAGCTCAAGACCCTAGGTTCAACTCCCCAACACCACATAAAGCCGCATATTTTGGGGCTGAAGGAATGGCTGCAAGGGTAAAGTGCTCTGAGTACCTGAGTTCGAATCCCTAGTACTACATAAGCCGGGTATGGTGGTGCCCACCTGTAATCCATGTAATCCCAGCACTCGAGGCTGAGGCAGGTGGATCATCCTGAGTCCAAGGCTAGCCTGGGTTCCATAGTGAGTTCAGAAACCAACCTGGGCTACAGAGACCCTGTTTCAAAAATAATAATAATAATAATAATAACAATTTGCAGACAGGATCTTTCTGTGTCGCTAAGTTGTCCGGGAGGGGCTTGAACTAGAAACCCTCCTGCCTCAGCTTCCCAGAGTGCGGGGACCACAGGCCTGGCCTTGTTTCTCCTCATTTTCATCCACACAGCCAGCCAATTGACAAACTGACGCCTTGGTCTAGGCTGCCCAACAGGCATACCCGGGACAGTGGTCTCGCTGGCCCCAGGACGCATGGTAAGGTGCGGGGCAGAGCAGCAGTGAGGAGCAGAGGGCCGCTGTGGACGGCCAGTGGCCAGGCCACGGCTGTGGGCGATGGGGCGCAGAGCCGTCAACATCCTGGAGATGGCTGGACACGACTCAGAGGTGGCCGGGGTTGGGTCGCTTGTCCACTGGTTCCTGATTTTTGTGAGGTAAAAGTTGCTCCGGTAGTTGGGTCCTGTGGTGCAGGCCTGTCATCCCGGTACCCGGGAGGCTGAGGAAGGAGGGTTGCAAGTTTGAGCCCAGCCTGGGGACTTACTTTGGGACTTGGTGAGAGCTTGTCTCGGAATTAAAAAAGTAAAGAGCGCTGGGGTAGGGAGCAGATCTCCTGGACTCGGTCTCCACTACGTAAAGAAAGAAAGGAGAGGCAGGCAGGCTCCAACTCCATGAAACTGTTGCCCCGTCTGCCCCTGACAACATTTTCAGGCAGAAATGCTCAGATTCTGCTGTGACATGACAGCACAGACCTGCAGTTCTAGCGTGTTGGGAGGCTGAGACAGGAGGATCCCAAGTTTCTGCCCAACTTGGGCAATGTAGTGAGGCCTTGTCTTAAAAAATGAAAAAGAACTGAGGATGTAACTCAGTGTGAGGGCTCGGGGTTGTCCCTAGTCTGCAGAATAAAGGTCTCAGCAAGAAGTCCTCTGTTGGAGCAGCACATGCTGAGGGCTGCGGCCAGGGTAGGACTGGTCCCTCGCTGACCAGCAGTGCTTGAGTGTCTGTTCCACATGGGTCGGGGACAGGGGGAAGACCTGAGGGGGAGATGGGGGTACAAACAGCTGTGCCGTGCTGGTCACGCGAGCAGAGGTTCATGTTGGAGATGACACAGTGACTACCGGGGGCTCCTTGGGGCCTGTGCGGGGCAGGCGGGGCCTGGGCCTCGCAGCCGCCGGCAGCTCAGTCCCTGCACACGGGCGGGCATGTGCTGGCCATCCAGCATCGCTGGTGGCTCCTTGGCTGTCAGAGGCTCTTGGATCCCTAACTAGGAGATAGTCCCACCATTTGGTGTGGATGTGATGGCGGGGCAGTCCTGTGTCCTGGAGTGACAGCTGGCGTGCCAGGCAGGGAGGGCTGGCTGGTGGTAGCACTGGTCTGGTGATGACTAGAGGCCGTGGAAGTGCAGAGGCTGCCACGGTCCAACAGCTCACTTGGGTCCTACACCTGGCTGGCCCCATGGCGGGAAGGGGCCCCACACTGCCCCTTGCTTTCAGCAGCTGGTGAGCAGCCTGTGCCTGTCCCCTGGGTGAGCTGTCCACCGTGGAGATGTGCCCGGCGCTCCCTTTTCTGTTTTTATTAGATTTATTTTATGGTTGCCTTCATTTATGGCAACTTACAGCCGTTTTCCATTGCAGTAGGGACATAAAGTTTATCTTTGAGGTCCATTTCATTCAGAAGGATAGTCAAGCCCAGTGACTCGGGCTGCGAATATGGCTCTCATTCTGAGGCTAGGTCAGGATGGCTGGGTAACTTAGTGGCTTAGTAAGACCTGTCTTAAATGTCTCAAAATTAGGGGCTGGAGGAAGAGCATAGTGGTTAAAGTGCCAGCTTAGCAAATCCAAGACCCTGAGTCCGATTCCCCAGTTACCACATTAGCTGGGCATGGTGGCGCATGCCTGTAATCCCAACACTTGGGAGGCCGTAGCAGGGGGATTGCCATGACTTTGAGGCCATAGTGAGTTCAGGACCAGCCTGGACTACAAGGTGAGACCCTGTCTCAAAAATAACTAAGTGGGCTGGGGCTGTAGCACAGTGTGAAGGCCCTGGGCTCCATCTGTAGCACCACATCCATCCGTCAAGTGACCCTCCTCAATGGAAACCATTGTATACCTAACAGTTGAAATGGTCCCCAGAGGCAGCAGAACCACAGGATGGATCCCAGAACCGTGCTGTGCAGCTCGGTGGGGACGGTGGGGACTGTAATTATTGGCATCGGTCCACCAGATGGTGCCGTGGCCACCAAATGCTACCCTTCCTGATGGCGGGTGCCGTGGTCCCTGGCACAGGGAATGGACCTGGGGGGAAGGGGAAGCCCTGGGGACACTTTCATTGCGACCGTGCGTGGGACCCAAAGCCCCCGGGCCTCGGCCTCCTCAGGTGCTGGGTGAAAGCACAAGATGAGTCTGTGGCTGCTGGTTGTGGGTGTCACCTTGCCTGGATGAAGGGACTCCCAGGCGGTGGGAAAGCACTGCTTCCGCTGTGCCTGTGCGGGCGCCCCTGGAGGAAAAAGTGGCGCCTGATCCCGTGGACTAAGGCAGACCCATTTTAGCTGGGAGTGGCGGTGCACACCTCTAATCCTAGCATTCCGAGAGGCTGCAGTGATCTGAAGGTCAGCCTGGGCCACCAGGGACTTGAGGACCAGCCTGCTCTACAGAGCAAGACACAGTCTCAAAACCAAACAGAAACCAGGGAGTCGATGAGCCAGGCCCTGTGGCACCGGTATGTAATCCCAGCCTTCTAGGTGGACGAATTAAGCTTTTACTCAGCTGGACAATTTAGTGACTTAGCAAGACCCCGTCTCAAAATTAAAACTAAAAAATGGGCCAGGGAAGTATAGCCCAAGTGTGAAGGCCTGGGCTCGATCCCCGTGGACACAGACACACAGAGTAGATCATGGGAAACACTCACGCGGTGCCGTGGATCTTACTCAAGCCAGGCCTGGCGCCACAGCGCGGGAGGCCCAGGCTGCGGGGCGCGTACACACGGAGGCCCGCCCGCCCCGCACCTGCAGTGCGCTCTCCTGCCACTAGGTGGGAGTCTTGTCTTAAAGCCGATTCAGTCAAGCGCTAACTAGTAGTCTCAATAAAAGGGCAGCCCGTTTGGGACCCGTCCCAAATAGTGGGACCCCTTAGCGCGCTCTCCTTGTTTCTAAAAACCTGTGAAGATGGGGGCCAGCACAGAGAAATAGCACAGAAGTTAGAGAGCTTGCCTGGCAAGCACATGGCCCTGAGTTCGATTCCCCAGCACCACATAAACCTGGGTGTGCTGGTGCATGCCTGTAATCCCAGCACTTGGGAGGCTAAGGCAGAAAGATGGCTGAGGCCAGCCTGGCTACATAGTGAGTTCAGGACCAGCCTAGATGACAGAGCTAGACCTCACCTCAAAACTTGGGAGCCTGAGGCAGGATTGTTGTGTGTCTGAGGCCAGCCTGGACTGCACAGTGAATTTAGGACCCACATGGACTACAGCATGAGACCCCGTCTCCAAACCAAAACTGAAACCACATCCCAAAAATTAGCAGACTTGCGATACTATTCTTTGAACACTGATTTAAATAAAAACAGAGCCAAAAACCTTATCACTCATATCTTTATTTACTGAGGTGCCCTGGACTGAACCCAGGGCCTTCAGTACTGAGGTCCATCTCCAGCCCTTGGACAGGGTCTCCTGCAGTTGCTAAGTTGCCCAGGCTGGGCTGGAACTTGCAGTCTTCCTGTTTCAGCCGCCCAGAGTGCTGGGATTACAGGCCTGCCCCTCCACCGGCTCCTACTTCCGCTTCTTATTAATAATGGCTAATGACAGAGAGGAAAACAGTGGGGCAGAACTGGAACTCACTTCATGAAGTCAAGGACCTTTTCCCAGGGTAGGAAAGGGCTTTTCGGGGGCCTGTGGCACAGGCCTGTAATAACTGGGGGGCTGAGGCAAGAAGATCAAAATTTCTAGCTCAGGGGCTAGCAGAATGGGTCAGGGGTTAAAGTGCTTGCCTAGCAAGTTCTAAGTCAAGCACTAAGTACCCAAGTTCAATTCCCAGCATCACATAAGCCAGGCATGGTGGCACATGCCTATAATCGCAGCACTTGGGAGGATGAGTACAATTGCCTTGAGTCCAAGACCAGCCTGGGCTCCATAGTAAGTTCAGGACCAGCCTGGGCTACAGAATGAGACGCTGTCTCAAAAAAAAAAGAAAAAGAGAAAAATTTTCTAACCCAGCCTGTGTGACTTAGCAATACCCTGTATCACACACATCCAGTGGTACAGAGGCTGGGGAAACAGCACAGCAGTTATAGCGCTCGTGTAGCAAGCACGAGGCCCTGAGTTCGATTCCCCAGACCCCACAAATCTAGCATGGTGGCACATGCCAGTAATCCCAACACTCAGAAGGCTGAGGCAGGAGGATCACTGAGTTTGAGGCCAGCCTGGGCTATATAGTAAGTTCAGAACTAGGCTGGACTACAAAGTAAGACTGCCTCAAAACAAATACATCGACACAAATCAAATAAAAAACAACAAACTAAAAAAAAACAAAAAAATTACTTTCTCAAACTCAAGACAACTAATAATTTTTATTACCCATCAAACATAGAGAAAAATTAGTAGATTTTATTAGTGTTTCCTAAAAGTGAAAAGTTCCATAAATGATAAATTTCCACAAACCTGGCCACCCTGCCCAGGTGTAGGTATGGGAACCCCTACACTGCTTCCAGAGTGGGATCTGGCTGCTCTGGGGGTGACTGGTGACGGCACAGGCTCGTGGTGAAGGTTCCCCTCTTCCTAAATAGTCACATCTATAAGCACTTAAGGTTAAAAAGAAACTTTTTTCCCTAACCAAAACAGAGAACCATACATAAAACAAGGTTTGGCAGTGGTGCCTGGCAGACATGTGTGGTCCTGTCCACACCAGGGTGCTGGGGAAGGGCGTGGCACACACCTCACTGCCTTCCTACCTCCAAGGGCTGGCAGTTCTCCCAGGGCTCATGGGTGCCCAGAGGGAGCCCAAGAGTCACCAGCGTGACAGCCCCTGCCTCCCTCTTTCCAGGTAAACTACATTACTTCACGTTGGCCAGCGCCAGGTCTTTCCGGCATTCCGGCCAACGCCCCTCTTCTGCGAGAGCGGGCACGGGCTGCCTTCCCAAGAGGCCACAGCACGGCCGCGCCCTGGCCCTAGGCTGTGCTCTGAGCGTCCTTGTTCTTCTCCTTTTCTGCATATTCTTCCAGCCGGAGAAGCCACTTGGCCCAGTACTGGGAGCACAGCTCCGCATCCATGAAATGCGGGTGGGCGGGGGACCCATCTCTGTAGGCCACCACGATCAGGCCGCACTGAACCTGGAAAGAGACCGGGGGTCACGTCAAGGCCACAGTCTGGGTTCATTTCCTTCTCCCCTCAGGACAAACACAGTCACCACTTGGCTGGACTGTAAGGGAGCTGATGACAGCACACCAAGAGCTGGGCCTGGACCTCAGGCCTGTAACCCCAGCACACTAGGAGGCTGAGGCAGGACGACTGCAAGCTTGAGCCCAGCCTCAAATGAGCAACCTAGTGAGACCCAGTCTCAGATAAGCAGTAAAAAGGGTCTGGGGACGTAGCTCAGAAGGAAACAAAGGCCGGAGTTTAACTCGCAGTGCTGCAAAAACAAGACAAAAGAAAACAAAAAACACAACAAACAGATCGCACCACAGACATGAAAGACCAGATGAGATGATGCAAACGACCCTGAAGAACAGACTGGGTGACAGAGCTGCCAAAGGGAGAGCGCCTGGGAGGGAGGAGACCACGCGCCCGTGGGGGAGGCAGGGTCAGGGACAGCTGAGCGGACAGAGGTGACATTCCACCAGAGCTCAGCAGCCAAAGCGGGAGCGCGCGCGTGCACACCTGGAAGCTGTAGTTGGCGTCATGGTTCACGGCACCCATGTAGGCCACAACCTGTAGCGGGTTGTCGTATGTGTTCTGGATGAAAGGCTTCGGCTTCTCGGACGTTTTCCAATCAATCACACACAGACTGCCCCTAGAGAGCCAGGGACACCGTGGTCACGGTCAAAACCGAGTCCCCGACACCGGTTAACTCTCCCCGAGGCCCCCACAGTGCTTCGACTGTCCACATTCCAGCACGGACTTCGCTCCTGATGTTCAGAAGGGCAGGAAGGGCTGGGTAGAGTGGAGTGGATCAGGAATCCTGGCACTCCAGGAGGTGGAGGCAGAAGCAGCACAAGTTTGAGCCCCACCTGGGACATGTAGCAACTTGGGACCTTGCCTCAAAATTAAAAAGATGGGTGCGGTTGGAGGAATGGCTTAGCACCAGATAACCCAGGTGTGGTGGTGCGTGCCTGTAATCCCAGTGCTCAGGAGCCTGAGGCAGGAGGATGGATTGCTGTAGAGTCCAAGGCCAGCCTAGGCTACACAGTGAGACCCTGTCTCAAAAAAAAAAAAAGATAAATTATCAAAATTAACTGTGTTGTTAAACACAGTCATGCATTTAACATGACTTCATCTAGCAATCTTCCGCTTAGCGCGTGTGTGCTGGGATGCAAAGGCGTGGTGACACCCACAGCCGGGAAGCTGGCGGAGAGCTCGCATATGGCTCACGGTGCCATCCCACTGTGCATGGCCCGTCCTGGGCACAGAAGCCCGCATCTCACCGCAGACCGCACCTTGCAGTATGTGCCATGGTGTGACCTGTCCCCATCCCCCAGTGGACCTCCACTGAGTTCCCTGTTCACAACTTAACCCTCCTAATCCGTGTTCTTGGCATGTGGAGGCAAGGCTTGGGGCGGTAGTAGGTCACACCTCACCCAAGGGATCAGCCCATCAAGGGTCACTGCGCGGCTTCCTACTCAAGTCAGCTCTCCTGGCATGCACCTCTCCCTGTCCCACCCGCTGTAGCGAGTTCCCCACCCGACGCTCCCCCCCAACCCCCGACCTTGGACTTTGCACCCCAGCTGAATCCTCTGCTCTGTGTGGCTTGTCTGCAGCACTAGGGATCGAAGCAGAAAACAGACCCAGAAAGACACGCGAGTCACCATCTGCAGTTGCAAAGGGCTGGAAACACCCTCCAAGGTCCCGTTAGGGAAACAGCTGTGGTTCACTTAGGCAAAGGAATACCAATGGGCCTGGTGGTGCAGACGTATAATCCCAGCACACAGGAAGGCTGAGGCAGGCGCATCACAAGTTTGAGTCCAGCTTTTATTTAGCAAAACTCTGTCTCAAAAAAAAAAAAAAAGTAAAAAAGAGACTGGGGTTATAGTTCAGTGTGAAAGCCCTGGGCTCGCTAGCCAGTACCCCACACAGAACAAGTCAGCAGACAAAGGAATAATGCCAACGCTAAGTAAAAGGAGCAGTCGGTCCGATCCCAGTGCCTAGTGCGGGAGCAGACAGCAGGCGCCCTGAGCTGTGTGGGAGATGTGTCTTCCTCTTTTTATTTTGGTGAGCCCAGGGCCTTCACGCTGAGCTGTAACCCCCACCTGTTTTCTAGTTTTGATTCTGAGACAGGGCCTGAGTCGCTCAGTTGTTCAGGAGGGGGCTGCAGTATAGGTGGCTGTAGTGCTTGCCCACCATGCACAAGAATGGGCTGATTTCCCAGCACCACGAAAAGATCAGCTGGGAGTGGTAGTGCACACTTGTAATTCCAGCACTCAGGAGGCTGAGGCAGGAGGACTGCCATGAGTCTGAGGTCAGCCTGGGCCACACAGTAAGTTTAGGACCAATATGGACTAGAGCAAGACCCTGTGTCAAAAAATAAATAGGGCCAAAGGAATGGCTCAAGGGTTAAATAAAGCGCTTGCCTAGAAGGTACTAAGTACCTGAGTTTGATTCCCTAGCACCACATAAGCTGGATGTGGTAGCACATGCCTATAATCCCAGCATTTGGGAGGCTGAGACAGGAGGACTGCACTGAGTCCACAGTGAGTTCAGGACTAGCCTGGGCTACAGAGCACTGCCCTGTCCAAAAAAAAAAAAAAAAAAAAAAAAAAAAAAAATTCCTCCTGTCTTAGCCTCCTAGAATGCTGGGATTATAGGCCTAGGCCTGGGCCAGCACACCCAGCTCACAAGTACTTTTATCTAAGGCTAGGGAATGGAGCAATGGCACAGCAGTTCAAAGTGCATGCCTAGCCGCGCAAGGTCCTGAGCTTGTTTCCCTAGCACCACAGAAACCAGGTGTGGTGGTGCATCCCTATAATCCTAGCACAGGAGAACTGTGAGTTCGAGCCCAGCCTGGGTACACAGCGAGTTTAGGACCACTCTGGGCTACAGAGTGAGACCCTGTCTCAAAAAAAAAAGAAAAGAAAAGAAAAAAAAGAAAAGAAAAAAGGCTGGAGGAATGGCTCAGCAGTTAAAGCACTTGCCCACCAAGCGCTAAATCAAGCACTAAGTACCTGAGTTTGATTCTCCAGTGCCACATAACCTGGGCATGGTGGCATACACCTCTAATCCCAGGACTCAGGAGGCTGAGGCAGGAAGATTGCCAGATCCAAGGTTAGCCTGGGATCCACAGTGAGTTCAGGACAAACCAGCCCGGGCCACAGAGTGAGACCCTGTCTCAACGAACAAACAAACAAAAAAAAAAAGTAAAAATGTACTAGGGGTGTAGCTGAGTACACAAACCTGAAATCCCAGTACTCTAGGAGGCTGAGGCAGGAGTCCAGCCTGGGCCACTTGGTGAGACTTGTCTCAAAATCAAAAATAAAAAATGGGCCGGGGAGCTGGGGGCACAGCTCAGTAATTAGTGTTTGCCTGGCAGGAACAAGCCCTGGGTTTCATTCTCCAGCACTGTGTAAGCTGAGTTATCGTGATAGTGCAGGCCTGTAATCCCAATCCTTGCAAGGCCGAGGCAGGAGGACTGCTGTGAGTTTGAGGCCAGCCTGGGCTACAGTCAGCTCAGGACCAGCTCAGACTATAGAGACCCCATCTCAAAACCAAACCAAAATGGACTGGGGATATAGCTCAGCGTGAAGGCCCTGGGCTTGATCCCCAATACCACCAAAAACAAAAATAAATAAAACATTTTCAAAATTAAATAAAGAAAAAAGGGAAGAAACCACAGTACCTATAGGTGACCTTACAGCAGGGGTACAGGACAAAGTTCTGCTAACCCACACCCGCTGTGCGGCCTGAGCAGCTCACCCCTGCCCCGTACGTACTGGTACTCGGCCACGCAGTCCAGCAGCCCTCCGTACTTCAAGGCGCTGTGCTGCACCGCACTCTCAAGGGCCCGCACTCCCCTGACGTCGTCCAGAATGTGCTGCACGCTCTGAAGGTACCCGTGCTCCAGGGCACTGCCCTCTCTCTCCACGATCCCCGGGGGTGCAAGGATGCTTTCCAAGGCTGCGTGGAACCGTTTTCCTTGTAAAAAGATATCTGAAAGGGACACCGGGGAAACAGGAAACAAGGCTAGCCCTAAAACCAGAAGCTCTGAAAACCTCTGATAGGCAGCTGATCAGAAATTACCTTTAAGTGGAAACCCCAAGACACCAAATTTTGGCTTATGTATCCTAAGATGTACTTTCAAAGAATGGTTTAGAAATTATATATGTGTGTGTGTGTGAGTCAGGAGGATTACCTTGACTTCAAGATCTGCCTGGGCTACAAAGTAAGTTTAGGACCAGCCTGAACTATGGTGGTTACTTTTGAAACTAGTTCTTCACTAGTAAGGTCAAAAAAAGCGAGCCTTGCTCTTTGGAGGCCACGATCTATCCTAGAGGACGCGGAAGAGGAAGGGAATTACTTGAGGTATACTCCGCGAAGCCATCTTTTCCCAGTTCCAGGATCATCCGCTGTTTCCACCTCTCCAGATAGAAAATCTGCTCTGGTGTCATGGTCTGCTGAAGGACCCGGGTCACGCTTGGTGCCAGATTCCTTTGGAAGGGGATTTTCAAAGGAGTAGAAGCTTCGCTTGCCTCTGGTTCTTGGCTTCTCTCTGGATTGAAGATAGGAAACCAAGTTCGTGGAGCTCTGGCCTCCTCCTCTGGCCTTGGGGCCTTAGACTTACACACGGGGCCAAAGAGTAGGTCATCTTCCTCTAGCAGGGACCCAGGGGTCTGGGAAGAGCCTCTGGATGACAAGACGGACTTCACCAAACGGGAGTATTTGGCTTGGTCCACTTCTTCATAAGGTTTTTTTTTCTTCGGTCCACATGAAAAACAGGAAGTAGAGAAAGCCACGTGGTGGACTGTTTCTCCAGAAAACTTGGTCCAGCTTCCCAGCGGCCTCCAAATGGTCTGCAGTGCCTTCATCTTGAGATTCTTCCACTTCTCTCTAGTCTGCTCTCAACACTAGGTGTCTTTTTAAATTTTGTGTTCCTATTGAAGGAAAAAGTTGGATAACAGATGAATTATGTATTTTTCCCCACCATTTTTATTAATATACATATGCAACACATAACGTTTACAATGAACTTGAATGTTTTGTGCACATATATACCTTATCAACTTTACAATCCCTCCCCATTTTTGGCCCTCCCTCACCCTACACCCCCCACCCCCAACTCCCATTATCACACCACTTGGCTCTATAGAATACTTGTGTTCTGGGTTTCCCAAATCAGAGAAACCATATGATACTTAACCTATTTAATCTTCTGCATCTGTCTTGTTTTCATTCAAATCACCACTTTTTGGCTCTGCTTCCCACCCCTAGAATGGGCTGCAGTGATCAAATCTTGATAACTGACTCCAGCAGATCCCTTTATTGGGATATTTGCCAAAAGTTCTTTTTTTCCCTGTATTTTGCTGTATCTTTGCTGAGCTTCTTTAACCCGGCCTCACCTACTAGTCCACATAAGAACTGTAACAGTGAAACTCATAAGGCTAGAAAATGTAAGGAAAAAAGAGAAGTTAAATTTCAAATGCCTTAGTTGAATACTGAAAGGTGTTTGTACATTCAAAAGGTTGTTACATCGGTGAGTCTTCTTTCAACAAACCTGTCTATATCAATTTGCTACATTAAATGAACTTAAATCTGTGTCACATAACTATATTACAGGTAAAGCAATCAAGTGGCATGTATAGTTATTTCAGATTTTAACTTTCATAAATTGCTCACTCACATTTCAGTAATTATTAACATTATGCCAGATTTGGCTTACCCTTTTATCTACCTACCCATCCCTAATTTCCTGCGTACATGAATCATGTATTTGAACCTGCTATACTGGAATGCCTTCGATATCAAAATTGTACTCGGTGCATTTGTGACCTGTTGGGAAAGCGCGATTTCCCAGGACTTATCCATGTCGGGACTAGCACTTACTACACTGCACGCCGTCGGGAGAGAGCTGGGTAAGTTCCTCCCAATCCTTAGTGTGCATAAACGTGACACCCGGAATGGAGGTGTGTCTGAAGTACAGAATCATGGGGGTCGTCCTGAGGTCTCACGGCTAGCGGCGCTCGCCACTAACTCTAACGCGGTGGGAGACTGTGGCTGGATTGCAAGTAGGAGGCCAGCCCGCGCAACGGAGCAGCATGGAGAGCCGGCCCAAAGAAAAATGAAAAAAGGACTGGGGGTGCAACTTAGGGCGAAGCCTTGGGGTTCCATCCCCAGTACAGCAGAAAAGAAGTTACCGCGGACGGACTTCTAGATCACCAAGTAAGCTCTGACCTCACGCACTCGAAGGAGGGAGCTGTCACCGTCCCGGCTTAGAGACATGGAGGGGTGGCGGCATCGTGATCCCCCGAAAGTGGTTTCCGCTCCGCCGCAGGTGCGCACCGTCCATAGAGGACGGCTGCGACTCCTGGGGGGAGCGGAGGAGGAAGGGACACGACCACTCAACTAGAAGCCCCAGCTACCGCGGGGGTCTGTACCTCCAATGCCACCGCGTTTTGCGGAACTGCTGGGGGGCGAAGCACCTCTCGGGACCCGTACTTTCATTAGTCCCGCGCTTCGGTCTCCAGTTCGGCTTCGCTCTAGAGGAGCGGAGCCAGCATGCACTGCGGCGCTCACGCCCCGCCCCCGAGCTCCTGCGGAAGCGCGGGAGCCCCCAAGTCTCGCTCTGCTCTCCTCACGAGATCTTGGACACGTCACCGCCCGCCGCCATCTTGGACTCGGGCTGAGCAATAAATAACCCTCCGGTCTTCCCGCACGCTCCTTCTCGAGACGCGTTCGGCGGGGAGCGTGCCCGTCGCTCCGCGTCCCCGTCGCGGTCCTGCAGTCGGCAGCCCCGCGTCGTGCGGAGCGAGGTTAGGCCCCCGTGGTCCTTCTTTGCCCGGCTCCAAGATGGACGGCGGCGGGGACGGGGGAGGCCGCTCTAGGGGAGCACGTGGCGCGCCGCTCGCCTGCTCCTCGGGGCAGCTGGGATGGTGGCGGATGCGGGCCTCCCGCCGCCGTCGGGCCGGGCAGGCCATAGGAGGCGGGGCCGAGGCGGCCGCTGAGAGGCGCCCCGGCGGCGGCCCAGCCTCTTCTTTCCTCGTACAGCCAGGCGGCCCCTGGTCGAGGCCCGCGTCGTCATGGCTGCGGTTCCCGAGGTGCTGCAGCAGCAGGAGGAGGACCGCAGCAAGGTGAGAGACGCCCTTCCCCCACCCCCGTCCCCGGCGCGAGACCCTCGCCCCGCCGAGCGCCCACCGTGCCTCGGCTTCCCTGAGGGCCGCCCGGCGGTCCCGGTGGACCCTGGATTCGCCCGCCGCCCTACGAAGGGCAGCGGAGGGCGTTCAGCCAGGCTCATCCCCGGAGATCTCTATTCAGGGGACGTCTTCTGTCTCCTAAATGAACAGGAGTTCCTAAAATGTCCCTTGGCTCCCTGGTAACTGGAAGGTAGGTGCTCGTGAAATCCACGTCACGTGCGACAAGAGCGGCATGGTTTTGTTGGCTCCAATTGAATCCCCCTCCTTTTTGAGAAGACGATCTTCCTGACCCAAAGTGGAAGATATTCTGTCAAGTTAAGCGTCTGTGGTACGTTGCTTACAGCTTTGTAAATTGCGAAGTGCGCCGTGGTGGGAGTTGTAATTTTCAGCAGGTGCTGCATTGCTCCGTGGACTTGGCTTCTTGGTAGTACTGGCTGTTGAGTGAGCCCGGCCGGCCTCGAACTTGTGCTCCTGCTTCCTCAGCCGCCAGAGCACTGGGACGACAGGCCTGCACCCCTGGGCCCGACTTTACCTTCGTTTTAAGTCTCGTGTATTTATTTATTTAGTTTTTGAGACAGGGTCTCGCTCTGTGGCCCAGGCTGGCCGTGGACTCACGGCAATCCTCCTGTCTCAGCCTTCCAAGTGCTGGGATTACTCGAGTGCGCCACCACCCCCATGTGGTGCTGGGGAATCGAACTCGGGTACTTAGCGCTTGGTCAAGCGCTTTAACCGCTGAGCCATTCCTCCAGCCCCAGTCTCGTGTATTTATGTAACCCTCAGTTAGGCACTTGTATTTTCAGATGTAAAACACTGATGCAATAAACGAAGTTTACTGTTGTCAAAGCTGAAACATTTTCACTTTTACCCGACCTTTACATTTGAGTCGTTAGTTTTATGTAGAATACAAGTTAAGAGCCATAGTCTTAATATGTAATGTTGGCCTTTAGAGGAAATCTAAAAATACTAGGTGGTCAAAGTTTTAAACGATGCTAAAAACGGCCCCTTAGGAAGGCGGAGGTATTGCTCAGCGGTTAAAGTTCTTGCCTGCCATGCGCAAGACCCTGGGTTGGATTTTTCCAGCCGGGTTGTGGTGTCCTCATGTAGTCCCAGCCCGGCCAGAAGATTGCCATGAGGTCAAGGCCCCCCTGGATCTGTAATAAGGAACTAAGGAACGCTGAAGTTGTGCACGAGGCAGGTAGGTTGTTTCATCAAAGGAGATCGTTTTGTTACTGAAATAGAGCTGTGTGCATGAGAGGTCTTCTTCTTTTAAGAACAGGGTCCCGCTCTGTGGTCCAGGCTGGTCCTGATCTCACTATCGAGCCCACCTGGCCTTGGACTCACGGCAGTCCTCCTGTGGAGCTGGGGAATCAAACTCGGGTACTTAGTGCTTGCTATGCAAGCGCTTTAACCGCTGAGCCATTCCTCCCGCCCCTATGAAGAGGTTCATGACTGGGATGGATGTTTTATGTATTTGAAAATTGAAGAATTTTTTGAACAAAGTGAGATCCTGAGAGTTAGGGCTTCCAAAGTTCTCTTCAGTGAAGGTGCTGGGTAGAGTTTCTTTTAGGTCTTTGGGGGTTTTTTTTGTTTTTTATTTTTATTTTTTTTGCTATCTTCCCTTTGGCTCCCTTAACAGAGGCAGCCAGGTGACGTATCTTGAGTGCTGTAACTCGCCACTTCTGTCATTGGAGACTGGTTTTTGAAATAACCATCTCACTCCCCCAGGAGAAATGGAGGCTGTTATGTGTGTTGTCAGCCTCTGCTGGTTCCAGTGGCCGTGGCACTTGCCCATGTCTGTAGTGAGGAGCATTATTTTACTTGTGCTTTTTATTTCCCTTTTTTTTTTGAGACAGGGTCTAGCTCTGTAGCCCAGGCTGGCCTTGGACTGAGGGCAATCCTCTTGCCTAGGCCTTCTGAGTGCTTATGTGATGCTGGGTAATTGAACTTGGGTAGTTAGCTCTTGCTAGGCAGGAGCAGTAACTGAGCCATTCCTCCAGCCCCATTCTTGTGGTTTTTAGTGACAGCAGATGGAGGGAGGTAAATATTTTACCGCCCTGCTGTTGTCCCAAGTGCTGGGCTGTGTGGCCTTACACGGTTAACCTTAGGGAATTTGTGACTGAGGTAGTAAAGAGGTCAAATCTTCAGCAAGCTTTGTCCACGATGCAGTTCGACTATTTATGTATTGGGCATTTTTGTTCAGTGTGTGAATATTTTGCTTTGGTTTGGAATTTATGTGAGAGTGGTGTTGGTCCTCGATTTCCCCAGACACACACCCATGGGACTAAAACTAGTAAGGGAATGTAATTGTTGAAAATTTTGAATGCTCATACTGTATTCATTTTGTCAAACTGGGAGATCCAAAAGGGAAAGAGTACTGAGTTGTGTCTTGCACTTAGACATTTAGAATTAGTTTATTTATTGAGACTGCATGTCTATCTAGTCCAGGCTGGTCCTGAACTCCACGTGGCTCAGTTTGTCCTTGAACGCACTGCAGTCCTCTGCCTCAGCCTCTTGAGTGCTGGGCCAAAACCCGCCTGTTACCATGCCTCGCCAGTTTCTATGTGGTGCTGAGGGATCCACCCAGGGTGTCCTTCAGATTAGGCAGGTGCTCAGTGTAAGTGCCTAGGTACACCTCAGCTCTCTTTTTGAGTGGTATTGGGGATCTCGCCCATGGCCTTCACACTTAGCTACGTCCTCAGCGCGTTTTTTTTTTTTTAAGAGAGACATGGAGTCTTGCTAAGTTGACCGGTGCCTTAGGAAGGTATGGTGCTAAGATCACAGGCCTGCGCCACTAGGCCTGGCTGACAAAAGGTCTGAGTTTGTCTCCTTCCGCAGGCAGGACTTAGGGAAAGAAATGCACAGTTGGTTTGATTTCTTCATTGTTCTCTGCTAATGGGAAAGGTTGAGTTTTTATCTTTAAGGTTTATAAAACTGAGGTTTAACCAAGTCTACCTCCTGAAGACCAGTTTACATGCGATTTGCTTCACCTTTCTGGTAGCTAAGAACATAGCACTGCCCTTCCCCCTCCATGCTGCCTGGATGAGGGTTCGCAGGCGTGGGAAATATTAGCAAGAGGAAATTGGCAGTTACACAGAAGAAGACTGCTCTCAAAAGTAAGTATCCTTTTCTGCAGTCCTGCATTTTCCAGGTGTTCCAGCCAGTCACAGGCCAAGAGTGGCTCCAGCTACTTGGAGGTCTTCGGCATGTCAGTGTGTTTCTGAGGCCCTCCCTGTGGAGCCCCTAAAGTGTAGTAGGGTGAGGTGTAGCAGCGTTGCTGGTGGGTGATGGGGCTGGCTGCATCATGGACCTTTTTTTTAAAATAGCTTTAGGTTTCTCTGCTTCGTGATTGTGAATGCACAGAGCCGACAGACAGCCTTTCCTTCACCACAACCCACCTGACCTCAGCTTTCACTACCTGGTTAGTAGACAGATGGTGTTTGTCTTTGTCCCAGTCAGCTAGTGCTTATAGAATTAATGCTGGGGTGTGTCTGTAGGCTTTTTAATTGGCCTGGACACGGCCTCCAGGGCCCCATGACACAGCTGCATGAGGATGCCTTGTGGCTTGTTAGCATAGGAATTGTCCTGCACTTTGGCCTGACTTTAGCAAGTCCACATTGACCAACTTGTGCTTCAGCACACCCATGTGACTTCTCTTTTTTAAATTCAGGAAGTGTGACTTATCAGAGCTACCCACGCCTTAGTTCTGGATCAGTAAGTTGCACTCAGCGTTCCCTTTTCTGAATGTTACTTTAGCAAGTCAAGATCTGTTACCATGTTTTTGGCTGTAGGACAAAAAATGGCTAAGAACCTATTTATTTAAGATAGGGTCTAGTTCTCTTGTCCTGGCTGGTCTTGAACTCACTGTGTAGCCCAGGCTGGCCTGAAATTTTGGGCGATCCTGTCTCAGCTTCCCAAGTGCTAGGGAATCAAACCCAGGGCCTTGTACTTGCTAAGCTGGCACTATAGCCTGTGAGGTATAGGGGCTCACAGGTATATAGAGGTATATAGATAGGGACTTCTTTCTTTCTTTCTTTCTTTCCTTTCTTTTTTTCTTTCTTTCTTTCTTTTTGAGACAGGGTCTCTCTGTGCCACCCAGACTGGTCCTGAATTCACTGGAGCCCAGGCTGGCCTTGGACTCATGCCAGTCCTCCTGTCTCAGCCTCCTGAGTGCGGGGATTACCATCCCTGCGTGCACCGTGGTTCCCAGTTTATGTGGTGCACTTGACTTAGTGCTTGCTAGACCAGCGCTTTAACTGCTAGCCATTCCTAGTAGTCCGGGGTGATTCTGAACTGTGGCATATGCTGGCTTCACACTCAAGGCAGTCTTCCTTCCTCAGCCTCCCCAGTGCTGTGATTACAGACAGCTTGCCACAGTGCCACAGCAAGGCAAACGCTTCAGCCATTAAGCCAAGGTTAAAGCCAAGCCCCTGGCACTTGAATTGTTGAATTTCATTGGTGGAATTAGGTTGCCACCAATATCGAGGAACCTTACCACTTTTATGTGTTCACTGTGTTATAGTGTGAAGTTTTCTCATTGTAAACCTTTTTGAGCTCATTGAGAATTCTGTTGGGAGTTATTCTGCAGTTAGTCAAACCCTATTTTTCTTATGATCGGGGCCTTGTGACTTGAGCGAACAGGTGGGAACGGTTCTTCCGTATATTAGAAATGTGCAACAGTGTTCAGTGAAGTTAGTAGTTGGGGGCGCGCCCTAAATTGCAGTGACCCCAGCTGTGAGAAAAGCCTTTCTGAGAGCTCTGAATGGTGTGTGTACCTTCTGAAACCAGAGAGGGGATGGCTGGCCGCCCGTTCGCCTGCACCTGCCTCCAGCCTGAAGCCTCTTGGCCCTGCTGGCCAGTACAGTGATCGTTCTTGACTCACATGACTGTTGTAAACTTGTTTAAATACTGTATATAAATAGAGAAGTTTCTGCTTGAATGAATTTTCAGAAAGTGACCTCATTGCCTCTGACGCTTCTTTTCCTCAGGTTTTAAAAAATTTTACATATCACGTCCTTTCCCACCCCCTGTAAGCTCTGTCACATCCCTTTCTCTCCAGACTCTGCTTTCTCTCTTCTTTTGAATGGTTTGGTTTTCTCATATTGCAGAAACCGATATTTAACCTGTGTCTGATTCATTCTGCTGAGCATGTGCATCCGTTTTCCTACAAATGACTCAAATTTATCTTTATGGCAGAGTAGTACTCCATTGCCAGCGCTTACTTTCTGATTGGCTGCCGAGTTTTTCGTAAGATACACTGCCCTGTGGTAAATCTCAGAGCCTTCACATGGAGCTGTGTTTCTAGCCGGGTTTTTTTTTTTAAACATGTTTCACTGAGTTGCACATTCTAAGCTTGAACTTGGGAGCTTCCTGACTCAGCCTTCCAGAGTGCTGGGATTACAGGCCTGTGCCACCGCACTTAGCTAAGATAGCTCTTCTAAAAGAAGGATGTGGAGTTTTTAGAGCCCCAAATTAAAAGTCATAAATAACAGGCTGGAATGTGTAAGTTGTAGTTTGGGACCAAAGGAACGGAACTGCACCTCTGTAGTAATTGGGGTCTTGGCTTCACTCTTTCCCCTTTCACAGGTTGGTATGACTTTCAGGCGTTCGTCTGTGGTGTGGGATGAGAAGTGTAACTTTGTCCTGAACTGCTGCTGTTAGCCTTCAGCTAGCCTGTGCCGTGTTCTCTGGAGTATTCCGTCTGTTTGAAAGGGCCCTCCTGAGTGCTCTGGCAGGGTGAGTGGAGCCTGCAGGATGCGGTCTTGGATAAAGAGTGCAAAGCTGTGACACTGGGGGACAGTTCATTCTCTGAGTGATGAGGAGTGCCTAGCCCAGCCCTCCTGGTTACCCCAGCTGCCAGAGGTCTTGTCCCCTTGCCGAGCCAGGAAAGGAGGGAGGAACTTCGGGTGGGCTGGAGGGCCAGTGCTGCAGCTCCACCTGAGTGAGGAAGAGAGCTTTTCTGGTTTCACCTGCATGGCGGTGTGTTCTGCAGCACTGTCCTGTGCAGGCTTCTCCGGAGAGCTTAGAGATCGCAGTTTGGCCCTTGTGCTTTGTGGACCGGTTTGGGAGTCATTGGTGTTTATCGATTAGGGATTAGTGATAGAAGGCAGTGGAATCTGTTTCTGTAAGGAGTCGTCCAGGGTCTGGACATGCAGCCTCGTGAAATGATGATTCAGTTTATCCATTCGCTGAGTGCACTGCCTTGATTTTTCTCCCAGCCTCTGTTCCTGTTCTAGGAGCACAGGGCCACGTGGTCTCCCAGTCCCTGCGGCCTGCAGTGTTCTACTGTGGGCTGCCTGGGTGCTAGGGGGTCACCGGGGGACCGATTGGGGTCGGTAGGGGTGGGGCCTCTGGGCCCCATCTCAGCCAAGATGAATGGTGCGAATCTGATCTCGTGCTGCAGCCGGCCCACTTTGCCGTCTTTCAGCTAAGTAACATGTTTGCGTGGTTACTGCCTTTTTTAGTAAGTAGTCTGAAATCCAGAAGTGTTTAATTCTGTTATTTTGAAAGACAGATTGTGAGGGCTGGAGGAATGGCTCAGCAGTTAAAGCGCTTCCCTAGCAAGCGGTACCCAGGTGCTAGGTACCTGAGTTAATTTCCCAGCACCAAGTAAACCGGGCATGGTGGCACACGCTTGTAATCCCAGCACTCAGGAGGCTGAGGCAGGTGGATTGTTTTGAGTCCAGTGCTGCCTGGACTCCATAGTGAGTTCAGGACCAGCGGTGGCTGCAGAGCGAGACCCTCTCTGAAAAAAAGACAGATTGTGAGTGGGACCTCGGTTGTAGTGGGGTGCAGCCAGTAAGGGCAGGGAGAGAGCGCTTACCTGTGACGCAGCCAGTACAGCTCCCCCGTGAAATGGGGAGAGAATCTGCAAGTGGAGCTTTGGTAGTTTTCAGGATGGGAGGAAGCAGTGTAGAGTGCCATTACATTGAGCCACTTCAGCCTTTCGGTGCTGGAGATGAGAAAACTAGTTTTTTGTAGAGCATAGTCTGCACACACTAGGTATCAGAAGGGCGTGGGGGGCATCTGCAGAAGTGAATGCAGTTCTGGAGCACTTGTGACAGAATGTTTGGGGTTTCAGTTCCCCAGTAGTGCGTGTCAGGCTAGGTGAAGTGGAATACCTTTTTACCTGAAATAGGCACTGCTTTCCGGCTCCCGTGAGGAGTGACAGTCTGACCCAGAGGCCAGCTGCTTGCCTGTCAGCTCCAGGCCGGCGCAGACTGCTCGGGGACTGTTTGCCATGTGTCGTACTGGCCTTTCTTGGGAGGGTTGGTTCCTTGAAGGATGAAGGGAAATTCCAGGGGGAAACAGGAGATCATGTAAATGTAAACAAGTAGTTTTTCTGTAAGTAGCAGTGTAGCAGCCCGGACTGGCCTCGTGGATTCAGCGGCAATCCTCCTGTCTCAGCTTCCCGAGTCTAGGGACTACAGCACCCAGAGATCCTCAGAAGAGCTGGGTGGACACCCCCACCCCAAGCTGGAGGTCGCGAAGTGCCTGCCTTCGCGGAAATCAGTCAAGAGTTCTTAAGAACAGCGAAAAACTTCCTGAATGCAGTATGGGGGCTGAGGTCACAGCTCAGCGGTTAGAGTGCTCCCCAGTGTGTATTAGGCAACAGCACCACACAGGCTGGATGTGGTGGTGCATGCCGGTAATCCTGGCACCGTGGAGGCCGTGGCGGGTAGGCTGCTGTGAGGTTGTGGCCAGCCTGGCACCATAGTGAGTTAAGGACGAGTCTGGACTAGAGTGAGGCTGTCTCTATAAATGAATGAATGCAGCAGTGCTTCTTTTAGCTGGTTTCTTACCACAGGAGGATGTGCCCTGGGGGTTGAACCCGGCATTAGGGGAGTTCGCAAGAGTCAGTTCCATTGTTGAGCAGCGGGTATTTCATTCTGGTGAATGACAAGGGCCCCCAGGAAACAGTAACCATGTAGAGGCCTGGCATGTCCCTATTGATGTAATTGACCATCTAGGCTTTTTGGCTTCTGGCCCCCGTCAGTGTCATTGTGCTGGCCAGCAGGGCCAAGGGGGCTTCAGAGCTGGAGGACAGGAATGGGTGAATGGGCAGGCCACCTCCCCCACTGCTGAGCTTGGGGATCATTGGGCAACTTTTGTGGAACAGGACTGGAAGAATGTTGGGTTTATCAACTAAGCATGAGAAGGAGAAGAAATGCTGAACTCCCAGTCAAGTACAGTTCTTCCAGAGCAAGGGCACAGATGCTGACTAGAAACTTAAGCATTTTTACCGTCTAGCCTTTTCGGGGGCCGGTTAAAGTGTCTCTGTAGTTTGCCTAGGCTGGCCTTGACCGTGAACTTCCTGCCTCTGCCATCCTGAAGTCACATGCTTGCAAGCTTCATCCTAGCCTTTTCATCCCCAATGGGATGAAGTGGGCTTCGTCTCAGGGTCATAGGCTCATTGTGAGAAAATCCACTAATCGTTGGGAAGATGTTGAGTTGCTGATGGCCAGCATACCCAAGAATTTCCCCAGTATTCTCTGCAGATCATTCTTTGGCTTGCTTGCTTTTAATGTATTTTATTAGTTTCTTTTAAAAATGCTCCATTTCAGTGTGGTATTTGATGCATCTATGTTATATTGATCACATAGTCCCTTCCACCTCCCTTCCTTTTACTTTGATGCCATCGTTTTCAGATTGCAGATGCTAGGGAAAGCAGGCAGTACTGTCAGGGTCTAACTTGTTTGGCTTAACTGTTTTCCTGCAAGTCACGTAATTCCGTTGTGTATATGTGCTGTGTCTTTATCATTGCCCCTGTTGATGGGCACCCTTGGCTGTTGCAGCCTGTGCCCGTGACACATGGGAATACCAATATCCCTGCTGTGGGCTGACTTAATCCTGTGGGTATATGCAAGTCAGGTGGTAGCTGTTTTCAGTTTTGTGAGCAAGCTGTAGATTGATTTCCATGGTGGCTATACTATTTTCATTTTCTAGCAGATCTTTTAAGACCCAAATAAAGGTGTGCTGTGTTCATTCCTTCTCTGCTTACAGGTGCTTAAGAGTTGTTGGGATTTTTGAGTCCCAAATGGCTGCTGAGGGAGAATACACTGCTATAGTAGTTTTCAGAACCTTAGAAAGAGATGCGGGCATTGTCAGGGGAGTCATGGTAGGGTTTTGAGACAAGGTCTCACTTTATTGTCCAGGCTGGTTCTGAACTCACTAAGTAGCCCAGGCTGGCCTCAAACTCAGAGTAATTCTCCTGCCTCAGCCTCTCCACCCGCCCACCCAATGCTGGGATTATAGACATGAGCCGCCACACCCTGTTTTTGTGGCGCTGGGGAATCAAGCCTGGTACTTGGGCTTGCCAGGCAAGTGTTCTAACCGTTATGCTATTCCTCTAGCCTGCATTGTAGCTTTAACTGTGCTTAGCTTTTATCTTTGGCGACCCTGCCCTGTTCTGCCTCTGAACTGTCCTTCCCCAGCCTTCTTAACCCTGGTAACCTACGGGAGCCTCTTCCTGTTGTCTTATCCGCCTTGGGTTCTCCAACCCAAATTGCAAATCAGCTCCCCCTTTAGTGAGCAAAACAGGCTGTCAGCGAGTGGAAGGGGTTGGAGGAGGGCCAGAAATCATGGCATGTGACTTGCCTAGGAAATGGACTGGCACAGTTGCTGAGCTTTGGGAATTGCAGGGTGCGCCCGCCTGTGGGCCTGCTGCGGCTCCGTCAGCATCACGCCCCCTCTTGCACCTCTTCCTTTCCAGGACCTGGTGTGGGTGGAGCCACCAGTGTCCTGTGCCCTCATGGTGCAATTTGGGTGTTGGTCTTTTTGAAGCCTGTGTCTACCCCCAGTGGCTTACCAGAGGGAAGGAAGCTTGTTATCATCGAGAAAGTCACCTCTGCAGGAAGATGAAATGTCCCTGACCTTTAGGTTTTATCTTTGTTTTGCAGAGATCTCACAAAGGGACACATGAGAATTAATCCAAACAAGCAAATATTTCATACCAGTCATCAAGAATGCATTTGGAGGAAAAAGGGCTTAGGCAGAGATTTCATAGCCAATAATTAGCTGGTCTTCTCTAATAGCTGATGTTATAATCACGCTCTGCTGACAGAACCCTTTAGCGCCCCCTCTAATGTTTTTTTAAAAGTAGTGGTGCTTGGAGAAAAGAGAAGTACTTATAATTCCTAAAGAGAGGGGAGGAATATTATGGGTTTCTAAGTCATTTTAAAGTACTTAATGTTGAACTTTTTTTCCAAAAATGCTTGGAATTTATTTTTTTTCAATTTTTATTTACATTTCATATCCCCTTCCTAGCCCATCAGATCTTTTTGTTTTGAAGAGAACCCAGAGGGAAATGAGTAGGCTGTGTATCATCCTCTTAGCTCAGTTTTAGCCTCGCTGTCGAGTGGTCTGGAGTTCTGTGTGACCATTTTAGCAAGTTACAGTAAGCAGAGCTGGGACGTGAGACTGTTTCAACCACCTGTTTGTCGCCTTCGAGAGAGAATTCACCTTGCATTTGTTGCTCGTTTATTTATTTGTTTTTCTAGGCTGGTCTTGAAATCAAGATGATCCTCCTGCCTCATGTTAGCCTCCCAAATTCTGGGATTACAGGTGTACGCCACTATGCCCAGCTTATATGGTGCTGGAGAATCCAACTCAGAGCCTTGAGTTTGCTAAGGCAAGTGTTTTAACTGCTTAGCTATTCCTCCAGCCCCAGAATTCACCTTGTTTTAAATTCAGGAAATTTCACTGCTTGCTCCTGATAGCCTAGCTCTTATTAGTGCTGCTGTTTAAGTCTTTTTTATTAACTGGTAAAGGGAGTTGTACTTTTTTCCTCTGAATTTGCAGCATGCACTCAGTTCCTTTTGTGTCCAGGCCAGGGCTTGTGCCCATGCTGTGCCCAGTGTGGGCCTCAACGTTGGGCAGTTTCTTTAGTTCCTCCTTCTGACTCTCAGCTGTTGGCAGCAGGCTCTGAATGCAAATAGGCTGATTTATCCCCCTTTCCCCACTGGACGGTTTGCCTTCTTCCTAGATTTCTCTAGTCTTTTCCCATCCCTATATGAACTGGGTGTGGTGGCACTCACCTATAATTCCAGCTCTCTGGGAGGCTGAGATGACTTAAGGAGACTGCCTCAAAATTAAAAAGAGAGAGAAGGTTGGGAGTTACAAGTTCTATTCTTGTCTATTTAAGCCTTGTTACTGGATAGTCACATATTTTGTTAAATGTAATCCATGTCTTGTAATGTACCTGGGTTTAGAGTCATACCATTGCTTTGTTCATGTTAACAGGAATATTTTGGCACATGGATTTACAAAGCAGGTTTCCCCTCAATTTCAAATAAGTCGTGATCTGTGTATAGACTGTTTTTTTAGGGCTAAAATAAATTTGGGACTAACACTCAAAAACCATTTCAGCTGAGATCTGTATCGGTGGACCTGAATGTTGATCCTTCACTTCAGATTGACATCCCTGATGCACTGAGTGAGAGAGACAAGGTCAAGTTTACAGTGCACACCAAGGTAAGTGAGCGCCAGCGGGTCAGGCAGGCTGCCTTGTTCGTAGTGAATGTGGGACACGCCTTGACCCAACCGGTTACATTGGGTTAGTTGGGTTCCGATGTAAGCAATCAAACTGCCCTCTGCCTCCTCCCTACCTGCTGGGGGCGGCAGACGCCTCCTGTTATTGTTGCCTGGGGATATTGTAGCTAAGACTTGGAAAGCCTGTGCTTCCCTTTTTCTGTCATAACCAGGGTGACTTCAGTGCTTAAAAAATAGAGCTAGCTGGTATTGTATAATTTCCTGGAATTTCACCTTGTTTGTTGTTATGTTCTTGCTCTCTGGATGCTCAGGGCAGTTCCAGGAAGGTGAAGTTTTTTAAAATGCCTTAGAGATCAGCTGGAGCCTCAGCTGTTGGCTTTCTTGGAGGAGGAGACCAGTGTGCCTGCTGTGTCTTTCAGTGGATCTCGCTGGGGTGCACTGTGCAGGATTTTTCCCTAGGGTGGTCCAGGAAGCTCATCTTTTGGTGACTACTCCTTTCTTTCTTACAGACCACACTGCCCGTGTTTCAGAACCCAGAGTTTTCTGTTACGCGGCAACACGAAGACTTCGTGTGGCTGCACGACACGCTCAGCGAAACAGCAGACTATGCTGGCCTTATTGTGAGTGCCACTTCAAAAAGCAAGACAACGATGCCTTTTCTCCTTCTCATTTTAAGGAGTTTTACTCATCCTTGAGCATCGGATGGGAAACACAGTTTTAGCTGCCTGCTTAGATGTATGTGCTCACTCTCATTGATTGTTAAAGTTCAGACATCAGTAGAATTAATTTCTGGGAAACCTCAGTGTCATTGAGAGTGGGCAATAAAATTTTTTAGTAGCCAGTGAGTAAAGGAGATAGTTGTCAGTTTTTCAGAGTTGAGCGTTGCCTGCAATAACAGCGGCCTGGTGGGTTGCTTTTTTTTGGCCTAGTTGTTTTTAACAATCAAGTGTATGCTGTCATACTGGATCTTGAAAGGGGCTTTCTTAGTAACTGAACAGAATTAGTATTTAAAAGCTTGCAGAGAAAAGTTCCATTCGTTTGAAATTAGAATCTCCTGATAATTCTTTCAAATTAGAAAAAATGTCTTTGGATGATTACAAGTTTATTTTGTTGGTCATTGGGTTTTAGCACTGATTTTTTTTTTTTATGCTGATGTGGTCGTAGTATAGGCACTGTAGTGCCGTGCCAGTTGTCTGAATGGACCAGAAGTTGCATTGAAATGCCCAACGGCAGGCCTGGGCCTTCAGTCTTACAGTCAGCAGGAGTGGGGTGTAACTGCTAACTTTGCGGCAGCTCTGCTGGCCTGGCCCTCGGTCCGTGAGAGGTGAGAGAGGCACCAGCTAGAGCATGGTGGTGCTGAGGTCCTTTGCTCAGTCTCTCCCTTCCAAGGCCGGTCTGGGCTCCGTAATGAGTTCAGGACCAGCCTGCGCTAGAGAGCAGGACACTGTCAAAAAAGAAAAAAAGAACTCATGGAGTCTCTGCCTCTGCTCAGATTCCCCCAGCTCCTACAAAGCCGGATTTTGATGGCCCTCGGGAGAAGATGCAGAAACTGGGAGAGGGTGAAGGGTCTATGACCAAGGAAGAATTCGCCAAGATGAAGCAGGAATTGGAAGCGTAAGTGGAATTTCATGATGGGTTTACCTTTTAAAAGAAGGAAAGCAGCGTCATGTGCAGAAATAAATGAAAGATCTGGGTAGCCTTTTTTTTCTTTCAGCATAGCTGTTGCGTGTGTTTCTATTTTCAAAAACAAATGTGAACTCAAAAATCGTATGCCATGATATTATTTTAATATCTGGAAGGTTAGGATAAAAATGTTGCATGTCTTTGTTTATTAGGAATTTTTAAGAAGATTTTTATGAAACCATCCCTGGGCATCCTTATTTTGGCTCAGAAGCATCTACCCCATACCCTGCAGCCAGCAGCGGTTTGGAATCAGGTGTCCAACTGTGTTACTGAGGGCACTGCTGAATCCCCTTGGGCACACGGAGCTCCATGCAACCTGTCCTGGGGACGGGAGAGCACATACCACCCAGGTTCCTATGTGTAGGAGGCATCTTGGAGGGGTCTTTGATGCTGAGATGGCATTGGCATGTGCTAATTTCAAGTAATTCCAAGCCTTGTGAAACTCAAGCTTTGTACATGGCTGCAGAATTTGAGTTTTTGTTTTTAGACAGGATTTGTCTGACTTATTCAGTGCTAGGACAGAATACCCAACAGCCATGATTTAAGAAAGTGAAGATTTACTTAGTTCAGTTTCAGAAGGTCTCACACAGACTATTCATGGAGCAGCTGTCAGTGCAGAAAGACTGAAGAGCTGCTCACCCCATTGCAGACAGAAGCCAAGAGAGGCAGGAGCCTGCATTTCTGGAGATTGCTTCAAGGTTAGAGCTTTCCCAGGAAGAAGCTGTAGCAATGTTTCTTCTTTATTTAGTTGAAGCTGCAGTTCGGCCCCCCACACCCAGGGTGGGTGTCCTTTCCTGACTTCCAGGCTCACCATAGACCTGGAAACTCTGACCTGGACAGTAGCCCCCTACTCCCCCACCCCTCAGCATGTTGACATAGTCATCTTTCCAGGTCAGAACCCAAGCATTCCAGGGAAGGTTTGCCTCCCTATAACATGCCGTTCCAAATACATGAGGCTTTTGGGGAACACTCAAGATACAAACCATAGCAGGGTCTCACTCTGAACGCTGTATCTCAGGCTGGCATTGAGCTCTGAGTTCCCAGGTGGTGGGGTTACAGGCGTGCCCTGCCGTGCAGAGTCTCCCTGGTGCTAGGGAGTTGGGTTCAGGGCCTTGTGCTTACTCAGCATGTGCTCTAACTGCAGAGCTATGTCCCTGGCCTCGGTTGTCATTTTTAAGAAGCTTGCTGTACCTGCTGCTGAGTCCCAGTGCTCACTGAATCTTGAGGTTGGGGCTCTCGTGCTTGGTCCATCTGATCCCTTCTAGATGGCCCTTCTCCCTTGTTGGTTAACGTTGGAGATTTCAAGATAGCAGCTACCTGTTGCCTGACTAGGTGCCAAGTGGAGCTGAAATATTGGTTTGATCTTGTTGCACCATTTTACTTAGTAAAATGAGCCAACGAATGGAGTTAAAGGAAGCTGGTAGTACTGGTGACACGAGCAGTACCAGCTTGGTGTGTGCGCCTGTCTTTGCAGGGAGTACCTTGCTGTCTTTAAGAAGACTGTGTCCTCCCACGAAGTCTTCCTCCAGAGGCTGTCCTCACACCCTGTTCTCAGCAAAGATCGCAACTTCCATGTTTTCCTGGAATATGACCAGGATGTAAGGCAATTTTGTTTTATTTCCAGGGGTCTAGTTAAAATGTGTGACTTGCTTTAAGTAGTAGCCCTTAGGCACATGTGCTGCTTGTGCCTGTCTGTAGTCCCAGCTGATTAGCACCCTCACTCCCGTGGGGATTACACATTTGGTCCAGCCTGAGAAACCTTGTGAAAAGTTGACTAAGAAGTTCCAAATTTCTTACCAATAAAAACACAGCGTAAAATCTATTAAGATAATTACTTTCTTCAGAGATCATGGAACTCTTTTTGAGTCATGTCCTCTGCAATTGAGTCTGACCCTGAATTCACTCACTGCAAACTAGGCTGGCCTTGAACTCAGCGATCTTCCTGCCTCAGCCTGAGACATCCCTGCCATACCCAGTGAGGCCTTGCCTCCTGGATTCGTAAATGGTGGTATGCATCTGTTCCCAGTCCCTGTTTTTGCTGAAAAGATGATAGATAAGCCCTGGCTTAGAAATTTCTTTAGCATCTCCTAATGCTTAAAACTTAATAAATATAGGTAGTTGATAATCCTTGCTCGAGACTTGGTGTGCACTTATTTCAAAATATCTCTTATGTAAGCTATTTATTTGTTGCAGTGCTTCCACACTGAACTACACCTCCATTTTTTTTTTTTTAATGACACAGAATCTTTCAGAGTTGCTACATTGCTTTGCCCTGGCTGGGCTTGAATTTGTGATTCTGCTGCCTTAGCTTCCCAAAGACTTGGCACTACTACTGTAGGCATATGCCATCATGCCCAGCTTACAGTAGCATTTTCAAGTGAGATGACCTGTGTTTAAGATTAGCCATGGCAGAGGAATAGCACAGGGTTAAAAGCACTTGCTTAGCCCTGAGATCATTCCCCAGCACCACATAAGCTGGGCACGATGGTGCCTGCCTCTATCCCTCCACTTGAGAGACTGAGGCAGAATGGTTGCTGTGAGTTCGAGGCCAGCTGGGACCTATACAGTGACTTCAGGATCAGCCTGGACTACAAAGCAAGACTCTGCCTCTAAAAAAGGGGGGGACCTGAGATTATCTTTTGTTACATGTATTAGACTTGATTGGACAAGATGGAATTAAAGATCCATATATGCATGCTTGTATCAGTAAAAAGTATTACTTGGGATGTTAGGTAAGACTTATTTAAGAAATCCTGGAGAAAACGTTTGGAATTTCTTTTCAGCTTAGTGTTAGGCGGAAAAACACCAAGGAGATGTTTGGTGGATTCTTTAAGAGCGTGGTGAAGAGTGCTGATGAAGTCCTGTTTTCTGGAGTTAAGGTGAGGGGCTTTTGCTGTTTGAGAAAATTCATGACTTACTTCATGGCAGTGGGTGGCTTTCTTTTTTTTTTTTTTAACATGACTGTGAGACATGTGGGAATACCCTTTAAGAAACGGGCTCTTCTCAGGCGAGAAGCATAGCTCAGGGGTTAAAGCACTTGCCCAGCATGTGCAAGGCTCTAGATTCATTCCCCAGCAACCCGTAAAGAAGGCCTGGTGGTGCGGGCCTCTAATCCCAGCTCTTGGGAGATTGAGGCAGGAGGATTGCTGTAAGTTCAAAGCCAGTGTGGACCACAGAGCAGGACCTTGCATGCCTTGACCTTGCTACACTTGACTCTCCTCTCCTTTTCCGTAAGGACAGAGGTCAAGTGTTAAAGAGAAAAATGAGCTGGAGGATCAGTATTTTCTGCCATCCTCCTAAATGGTGGCTTGACGTGTAGCATAGTTGGCATGAAGAACTAAGATTTTAAACTTTTTTTTACATACTGGATTTTAAGGACTGGTTGCCAAGAAAAGTGAAGTATCTCAAGTGTTTAAGTTGAAATAATTATATTTCTGAGTGTACCGTGTTAAATGAACTGGTAAAAACCAGGTTCGTTGGTTTATTCGGGCTAGTGCTGTTCTAGAACACGAGGAGCAAGCACCTTCTCTTGTTTCTTTTGAGCCGTCCTGAGTGACCTTGACATCTCTACCTTTGACTCGTCCTGAGTCGGGGGGAATGTCAGGCATTTGGGAACTCTTGGGTACCCCTTGGTCCTTGTCTGACGGACGTGTCTGTCAGTGCTGCTTAGTCTGAAGGCAAGAGGGGTAAGAAATTGAGAATTGAGGGCAGTGTCTGTCTGTCTTACTTGGTGCTGTGACAGAATACCTGCCACCTACAATTTAAAGGAGGAAAGGTTTATTTCGCTTATGGTTTTCGCAAATGGTTTCACACAGTTCGTGGGCAGTTGGCAGTGGTGGAAGCACGTGGCAGAGGCTGGAGTGGTGTCTGCCTACCCCATTGCAAAAAGAAAAGGCCAAGTGCAGCAGGAGCCAGGCCAATGTCTGGAGACAGGCAAGGCTAGCGCTTTCCCAGGAAGGAGATGTAATGGTTCCTTTTTCCTTCCTTTAGTTCCTTCAAGCTGCCAGTTGGCTCCCTCACCTCAGGGTGGGATGCCTCTTCCTCACTTCCTGGCGGGCAGGTCCACAACACACACCTAAAACCTCTGCCCCGGGCAACCCGAATTTCAACAAGTGACACAGTCTTTCCAGGTCAATCCCCAAGTACGCCCCTTCCAGCCAGGCCCCGCCTCCCAGTAACACTCAGTTCCAAATACATGGGGCTTTGGGGGAGACAGTCTAGATCAGATCATAGCAGTGTCCCACCTGGCAGAGCCACTTCACAAGAGGAGATTTGCTGGTTGTAGGGCAACAGAGTTTATGAGAAGTGGTTATTATTTTTCGAAATGGTTCTCCCTCACCTAAGCGTGTGTCAGGCCTTGGGTTCAATTCCCCGGCACCACAAAAAACAGCAGGGCATGGTGGTGCACACCTAGCATCCCAGCACTGAGCAGGCCAAGGCAGGAGGATTAACGTGACTTTGAGGCCAGTCTGTGCTGCATAGTGAGTTCAGGGGGCTAACCTGGACTTTAGATCAAGACCCTGTCTCAAAAAAAAAATAAAGTTTCTCTGTGACATTCTTGTTAGCACTTGATTGAATTCTCTGTTGGGATAAGAGTTTACACAAAGTTAGTGGGCCTTTTTAAAAATATATCCTATGCATATTCTTGGGACTTTTTTCTGTTTCTTTTTCCATTTTAGGAGGTAGATGACTTCTTTGAGCAGGAGAAGAACTTCCTGATTAACTATTACAACAGAATCAAGGATTCCTGTGGGAAAGCTGACAGGATGACCAGATCTCATAAAAGTAACTACCCTCTGCCCCAGCCTCTGCCGCTACCCCACCGCCTGGCGTGCTTCTCTAACAGGCCCTGTGGTTTCTCCCAGATGTTGCTGATGACTACATCCACACCGCCGCCTGCCTGCAGAGCCTGGCTTTGGAGGAGCCCACTGTCATCAAGAAGTGAGTCTTAAAAGGCATTTTCTTGCCTCTGAGCCGTGTGATCAGAAGAAGTAAGACGTAATGGCGAATTATTGTTTGACTTCTCCCATCCTGCCCTGGAGCGGGGCCCACCTACCAGGTCTCTAGCCTTGACATCAGATAAGGCACTTCCCACAGGCCACGGGAAATGGTGGGACTCCCACAGGCTCTCCATCCTGGCCATTTCTGGCCAGTGACGATGTCTTTTCTAACACGCCTTTTGGTATGACGGTGACATTACCTCTGACTTGCAGTTGAAAAATCTGGGTAGTGGTAAAGACAAGGTGGTCTTCAGGTGTATTTGTTTCTGTTTTGTGGCCTGCATGGCGATGCCTCATGGAGAGCCTAAGCTGGGCAGCCCAGCATGGCCCTGAGCAGCCACCCTGGTAGGTGGGTGGCTGTGGGCAGTGAGAGAACCCTGGCTCTCAGCAAGGCACTGCCAAGTGCTTTGCTGGCCGATTGCTGTGTTGGGCCATTCGAATGAAAGGGCTGCTTGGTAATTAACTGAAATGCCAGAGCCTGGGATTGCTGAGTCCCCTGTCATATGTTAGAGAAATCCAGAAGATCACATTTCACAGATGATTTAAGGCCGGAACAACCACGTTGTCTTTTCAGGTACCTACTGAAGGTTGCTGAGCTGTTTGAAAAGCTCCGGGTAAGAATTTTAACACCTATCTTTATAAAAAGGTTTCCACCTGCAGATACCTGCCTTGATAGGTTGATGTTTGCCTTTTCTGTCTTGTTTTGCTTTGAGATGGGATCTCCCTGTGTAGACAAGTCTGGTCCTGAACTCACAGTATAGCCCAGGCTGGTCTAGAACACATAGTAATCTTTCTGCCTCAGCCTCCTGAGGGCTGGGATTATAGGCAGACACCACCACGCCCAGCTTTTTCGGTGTTAGGGGATGAACTTGAGGCCTTTAGCTTGCTGAGCTATTTCTCCATTTGTCCAGCCCTCCCCTTCTTTTTTTTTTTACATAGAAAGTAGAAGGTCGGGTCTCCTCAGATGAAGACTTAAAGCTGACAGAGCTTCTTCGATACTACATGCTCAACATTGAGGCTGCCAAGGTGAGACAGGAGTTGCATGCCCCTTGGGCTGTGCCAGGCTGCTGTGTTCCACTGTTGAATGGTCAGATTCTTTGGGCGTGGCATGGTAAATGACACCTTGGTTCTTCTTTCTTTGAGGTAGGGTCTCTGTGGTCCATGCTGGTCCTAAACTCAGTGTGTAGCCCAAGCTGGCCTTGAACTTGCAGCAGTCCTGCCTCAGCCTCCTGACTTCAGTCCTGGGCCATCATGCCTGGCTTGGTACATTATGTCTTCAAAGTTTTAAGACACAGAGTCACCTTTGGGAATGAGAGTTGCATTCTTTTCCGTCTATGCTGTGGAGTGGCCCTTTAACAAAAGCTTGGTCTCACATTTGGTCATTAAAAATAAAAAAGATTTAGACTGTTAACTGTACTTAGCCATTACTTCCTAGCTAGACATGTAATATCCCTTCCTCTAGGAGACTGAGATGGAGGGTTCCCAAGTTCTCCCCAGTCTGGCCAATTTAGCAAGAAGCTATCTCAACATGTCAAATAAGGAATGGGTTGAGAGTGATTGTAAAGCCCTACCTACATTCAGTCTCCAGTCCTTTCAACCCTAGAAAAAAAGTTTCTTTTCTAGTTCCATGGCTTAAGAGTTCATTAGGATTTTTCACATGTACATAGCATTGGTAAGAATATTTTTGAGCTTGATCCATTTTGCTGGTCTTGTTTGAGACAGGGCCTCGCTGTATAGCCCAGCCTGGTCCTGGACTTACTCTGTAGCCCAGGCTGGCCTTGGACTCACAGCAGTCCTCCTGTCTCAGTGTCCTGAAGGCTGGAATTAGTGTTTTGCTAGTCTTGAGCAGTTTTGAAACTGCATAATCCATTTTATGTATGTGAAGTAACGGTCTGTGTTAAATACAGAGGCAACTGTGCGTTTCCGTGAGGTTTCAGAGGCTTCCTGCTCACTGTGTTCCAGCAGCATTCCACTTGACTGTGGTGACTGTATATGCGTATGATACATGTTCATTTTATGAAATAACCTCCAGTTATTGAATAAAGTGAAATCAAAGTCCTGTGTTTATTCTGTTGAGGTATTTTGCCTGGTCTGATAAAAAGAAGTCTGGAAAAGTTCTCAGAAATGTTATGCACCCCTGCTGTATATTTTAAGGTTAAACACTTGTGGGTGGGGAAGTGGAGAGAGAGGTTGAGCGAGGCGAGGTGTTGGCACTGGGTGGCTGTGTTGACGTCAGGACTGGGTTGGCCTGGGTCCTCCTGCTTCGTCCTCTGGCCGTTTCCATGTGGTAACCACATGTTTTATTCCCAGGATCTCCTGTACCGGCGTACCAAAGCCCTCATTGACTACGAGAACTCAAACAGAGCGCTGGACAAGGCCCGGCTCAAAAGCCGTGATGTGAAGCTGGCCGAGGCGCACCAGCAGGAGTGCTGCCAGCGGTTTGAGCAGCTCTCAGAGTCCGCCAGAGAAGGTGGGCCGGGCGGGGTGAGGCGCCCTCTGCTTTATTTGTGACTAGCAGTAAGCATGTATTAACACTCACGGCAATCCTCCTGCCTCAGCCTCCTGAGGGATATGAGGCCTTAGCTTCCCAAGTGCTAGGAGTGAGTACAGGTGTGTTACCATGCCTGGCTGCGTGAGATTCAGCTTCTTACGGGGTCCTCTGAGTTTCCTCTCTTACTTCCTAGTCTCCTTTAATCTGGGATAGTACCTGCATATTCCATTTTATTTTAGTAACGTTGACCTTTCCTAAGAGTGCAGATGATATTTCAGTTAGATTCCTGGGAGTACCATGACCCCTTCTGACCGTTGCTCTCTCATCTCTGCCGTTGGGGAAGATTGAGGCATATCTGGAAATATCCCCAGTGGCTATGATCTGATCACCGTCTTGCCAGCCACCACCTGTGGAGGTCGGACCTGTCTCTCCCAGAGTTGGAGTCTTGCTTGTTGCTTTGTGTCTATTCAAGACAGCAGTACTGATGGCGTGCCCTCCATGCAAGCTGGCCTGTCGTGCGGGTTTGGACCAGCTGCCTGCTAGCTGGCTCAGAAGAACCTTCATGCGATCTCTTTCTTAATGAACTCCTGCTTAAAACAAACAAATTTACAAGGAAAGAGCTGAAGGAACAGTACAGCAGTTAAAGAGCTTGCTTAGCAAGTGCAGGACTCTGGATTCAGTCCCCTAGCCACCACAGAAACCGGGTATGGTATTGTAGTGCCCAGTAGTGATCCCAGCACTCAAGGCTGAGTCAGGGGGATTGCCATGACTTCAAGGCCAGCCTGGGCTATGGATTGGGACCTTGTCTCAAATGAATAAATGAATGAATGAATGCCTTTCAGGTTTACGGAGTTGAGGTAGAACTTTTGAGACTGAAAAAGAGCCACAATTATTCTCTATTCAAAATACAAATATGTATAGGCTGGGCTAAACCACAGTGTTCTGTAGAAGGCAGAGGATGGTGGGTCTTGACCTAGTGCATGATCTAAGATTTGTAGGTACACTTTGTTGAGTCAGTAGTTAGGGCCAGTGTCATCCCAGGGGACAGGTGTTAAAAAAGTTGAGCCTGGGGGCTGGAGGAATGGCTCAGCGGTTAAAATGCTTGAGCAAGTGCTAAGTACTCGAGTTCGATTCCCCAGCACCACATTAGCTGGGCGTGGTGGCGCACGCCTGTAATCTCAGCATTCGGGAGGCTGAGACAGGAGGATTGCTGTGAGTCCAAGGCCAGCCTGTGCTCTGAAGTGAATTCAGGACCAGCCTGGACCACAGAGCGAGACCCTGTCTCCAAAAAAAAAAGTTGAGCCTGGCCCTCCCTGTGTGTGGGCCTAGAGCAAAGCCAGCGTCACTCACTCCTTTATGGTACTAATGACACTGAACTTCACACTGGAGAGCCTGTGGTGTGTGTGTTTGCATTGTATGGTCTAGGATTGTTCTCTAGAGTCAGCAGAAGGTTCCACCTCAAGGACCCTCCGTCCATCAAGAGCTACAGAAAGTTTTACAGAAGGAGCTGTGATTGCCTGGGCTTATGATTCCAGCACCCTGTGAGGCTGAGGCAGGAGGATTACAGCTTTGAAGCTTTGAAACCATTCTGGTTAATTCAGTGATATAGTTAGCTGCCCTGTCTTAATAATAAGGTCTGGTTAGTGTGGAGGTTCTGGGTTCAGTGCCCAGTGCCACAGTAACAGAAAGAAAGGCAAACCCCCACAAGTCAGTTCATAATAGAACTTCTGTGTTATAGTGTGTTCATTTCATATCTATATACAATAGAAATTATTTAATCAAGCTAATACCACCTCACTTGATGAGTTAGGTACTTGGTGATTGGGTAATATAGCCTGTTCGTGGTCACAGTGGCCATCAGATGTCTGGGGTGCCCTGGTTGGAGGTAATAAATGTAAGGGTAAGAAAGCTTTGAGGCCATTTGCAGTTACATATGCCTGTAATTCGTATGCTCAGGAGGCAGAGGTGGGAGAATTGGAGCAGGTAACATTGAATGTGAAACTTACTAGTCTTTTTTTCTTAGAACTCATAAATTTCAAACGGAAGAGAGTGGCTGCCTTTAGAAAGAATCTGATTGAAATGTCTGAACTGGAAATAAAACACGCCAGAGTAAGTTATTGCTTCTGCTACATGTCTTAGCTTCCCCTCTCACTGTCCTGTGTCCCCGTGCTTTGTGGTTTTGGTCCCCGTAGCTCTCTGTAGGTGGGATCCACTTGAGTGTTCTGCTCCTGCAAACTAGGATTCTGTGTCCCTCAAAATGGGTTTGTGACACACATCCTTGCTGCTGGCAGGCACCTTGATGGCCACAGGCAGCAGTGGCCTCTCCCAGCCTTGGGTTCTCGTGGGAAGCAGTCTTAAATGCCAGCGTCTTCCATTCCCCACCCCTTTTTCCCCACATTTTATTGACACGTATACGTGCAAAATTTACAATGAGGTTGGGCATTTTGTGCACATTTGTATCTTGTCAACGTAACAAGGGCATTCCCACTCTCTTTTGTCCCTCCTCCTACCCACCCCTCCCTCCCTCCTTCCCCACCCCATCTCCCTCTTTCACTTTGTCGTTCGTCTTAAGTTCCAATTCCATTCCCCATTTTGATTTCAAATAAGTGAAACTTGGGGCTGGAGGAAAGGCTCAGCGGTTAAAACGCTTGCCCAGCAAGCGCTAAGTCCCCGAGTTTGATTCCTCAACACCACATAAGCTTGGCGTGGGTGCACGCCTATAATCCCAGCACTCTGGAGGCTGAGGCAGGAGGATTGCCCTGAGTTCAAGGCCAGCCTGGGCTCCATAGTGTTAGGACCAGCCTGGACTACAGAGCAAGACCCTGTCTCAAAAAAAAATTTTTTTTAAATTTAAGTAAATACAACTTTCTTGAATTGTGTCTTTAATCCTGTGTAGTTTAATGGAGCAGAGAAGTGGGAGAGAGTGTTCTCTGGTGGGTGGGTGTTAGATCTGCGTGGTCTTGAGGGACTTTCAGGTACTCTGTCTCAAGCCAGAATTTCTCTAGGGTGTTTCCTCAGGCAGTTCAGGACCTGCTACCCTGCAAGGCACATCATTGGGGTGGGGGATGATAAGGCTATGGCCCCAGCTTCAGTTAGGGCAGGACACCGCATGTGGGACTGCAGTGTGGATGTGGCCATACTTTATTAGGTTAGCTTTCCTTGTGTACAGCTTGAAAGAGATGCTTTAAATAAGCATCTTTTTTTGAGACAGGGTTCTATAGCCCAGGCCTGCCTTGAACTCATAGCAACACGTCAGTCCTGCCTCAGCCTCCCAAGTGCTGGGATCATAGACATGTGCACCCCTGTGCAGCTTATGTGGTGCTGGGGAATCGAACTTGGTGCTCTGCACTGCTAGGCAAGCGCTTTAACTGGTATGCCATTCCTCCAGCTCTTGTTTTACATAAATGAAACACCATGGTAATGTTGTGGGTGTTCTGAGTTTTCTAAATGTCTTTAAGGATTTGGACAAGCCGTTTATCTGTGGTATCATTATGGTCTCGCACGTGGGGGTCAGCCAGGACCGTCTGTGCACCAGCCGAGCCCTCCTGCAGTGATCATATCCCTGCCCTTGGGAAACTTTGAGGCAGGGTCTCACTGAATTTCCCAGGCTGGCCTCAAACTGGTGGTCCTTTTGAGTACGTCTTATGAGTAGCTGAGATTACAGGAGTGCACTACCACGCCCAGTTTATGACTAATTTTAGCAGCTTTTTATCCTGTCTTTGGAGGGTTTCAGGTTCTACCTATGCTCAGGGCTGATGCCAGAGTGGCGGACGCTTAATCTGAGCCTCTGGGCAATGGCCACAAGCAGATCTGCCAGGGGAGAGAGATTGTCCCATGTGAAATTGGTTTGGGTTGCAGTCTGAAATTAGGTGACAAGTTCTAGCCCAGTTTGGAGGCTTCAATCTCTTGGAGGTGGGGGTGGTTAGGGAATAAACCTGTGCTGGTGGATTTGTTTCATCTTGAAGATGGAGCACTTCTTAAGATCTTGAGCTGTGCATTAATCTTCTTGGCTTTTGTTTTGTTTTCCAGAACAACGTCTCCCTCCTGCAGAGCTGCATTGACCTATTCAAGAACAGTTGATTCCATTTGCTCTGAAGGAGGAAGTCGGTGTGAGGCCAGCATCACCTGCACTTAAATCATTACGTAGCAGATGATTAGCTGTGACTTTAGTTTAAAATCATGTGAATAAATATTTTGATTTCTAAAAATCTTAACACTTAACCATGTTGGTTTAAAAATATTTTTATTGCATGCTCCTTGGATATGACTAATGTTTTCTCCATGCATTTAATACCTCAAAGTGGGCAGAATGTAATGCTGGGTTTTCCTGGAGTTTGTCCTCAATCACTGAGAAGGAAGGGCATGGGCACCACGTGCCTTCTGGAATCAGGAAGCAAAGTCCTGGCCCCCAGTGGTCCCAGGTAACTGACATTCCGCTCCTTCCTTAGGTCAGTCTTGGTCCCATTTCGCTCGTGGTTCTTTATTCACCAGTGTTTGTACTGCGGTGCGAGCAGGAAGGTCTCGTTCCTGTGCCCCCTTGGCCCCAGTTTGTTCTGCAGGCAGGATGCCAACCCTAGGGGAGCGCGACGTCCTGGGCACTCCTCAAAACCACACACCTGCTTCAGACAAGGGCCGGGCTGGGCAACAGGCGCGAGCTCCTTCCTGCGTCGTCGGGTGGGGTTGTGTTTGGGCTTTGTTTTTATGAAGTACAAAATAAAGTGATAATTCATGCTACCATTTGAGTGTGTTCATGGGAGATAAAGCCATACTGGACAGCCTTGAGGACGTCTTCATTGTCTGCGAGAGTCCGGTAGGCCTGCATTCTAACCAATTGCTGTGGGCCACTTTGTTCAGAGTGTCTTGCATTTTGGGGGATGGGTGGGTGGTCCTTGACTCTGGAAGGTGCCGTGGGTAAAATCATACTGTCCTTGCCACTCTCTGCTGCATCTTGGGCTGGTGAGCAGTCAGTCACTGGTGTGAGAGTTACCCCACGGGGATAGGGAGCTTTACACTCGTGCCAGTGTCAATGCTGTTGCTGTGTTCCAGGGAGCTGCAGTGAGTGAGCAGCAAGTGAGTTCACTGACTTGTCTCAGGTTTATGTGTCATTCCCCGCTGCCCAGAACTGCTTTGGGGTGGGGACAGTGCAGAGCCCACTGTGTTTTGCTGCTGGGGACCACAGTGGGCTGAGTGAGCCGTCTGGCTGCTGGTGCTGGGCTCTTGGTGCACTATCTTGAGCTCTGTTGTTGGGTGTGACTGTGAGGTTGAGTGCTGCTGGCTAGGTCCTGCTTGTCCCCCTAGGCGGCGTGGTGAAGAGTGCCTGGGCCTGAGGGTGCAGCAGGAGGAGCCTTCTGAGAGCCAGTGGGGGTGTGGCGCCCGATGTGGTGGTTCTGGGAGCCTCCAGCATGTGTAGATAGCCCTGATGGTGCCCTTCCAGATGGTTCTGGGAACAAGGAAGGAAGCCGGTGGGTAGTAGTGGAGGTGGTCACCTTGTGATCCAGCCGGGGAGGCTGTAACCTGCTGAGGTCACACGGCTGGGAAGGCTGCTCCTGTCCACACACAGTTGACAGGTTGGTTATATTGGGTTGGAAAAGTCACAAACATATTTCTGCGACAGCGGTGATTCATTTTTGGAATTTTTAGAGTCATGTGCGATTATTACTGCTATGTCATTCAATGGCTGATAGTTTTCGTTTTTTTTTTTTAATGAGCAAGTTGGTTTAATAATGGAGATTTTATAGCAAGTTGAAGACAAACCAAACTGCATTTTTGCCGTATTACACTGTTTCATAACAGGAAGAGCATGCATCGAGCTTGTAGAGGGAGTGCAGCTTGTGGTGAATGAAGGGTGATGGTGCTGTGCAGGAGGGTCAGTGCCAGCAGTGATTCACGTCGGTCCCTGTTGTGCACGTTCGTCTCCATAGGTGCTCCTCAGTCAGGATGCCCACCAGGCCTGGTGGTGACAGAGTAAGGGCACTGACCGAGTAAAGCCACTGTGGTGACACAAGAGGTTAAGGAAGTACTGACGGCCTGCCTGAAGATGGACATGGAAGCACACGTGCTGTTTGGGCTCCTCCTGAACTCAGGTTCACTTGACAGCATGAATGAGCATCTTTGAGGCGCTGAAGAAATAGCCCAGAGGTTAGAGAGCTGGCCTAGCAAGGGCAAGGTCCAGAGTCTTGACTCCAGCACCATGTGATCCCAGTATGGTGATGCACACCTGTAACCCCAGCACTCAGGATTGCCGTGAGTTTGAGTCCAGCCTGGATTCCTAATGTGTTCAGCAACAAGACCCCCATCTCAAAAACATCTGGGGGCTGGAGGGATAGCTCATTGGTTAAAGTACTTGCCAGGAAGCACTAGGTAGCTGAGTTCAGTTCCCCAGCACCACATAAGCTGGATGTGGTGGTGCGCACCTGTAATCGTACCACTCTGAGGCTGAGGCAAGAGGATTGCCATAAGCACAAGGCCAACCTGGGCTACAAAGCGAGGATTCCCTGTTTTGAAGAGGGAAAAAAACACTTGCACTCTGTTCATGAAATGAGTGAAATTGACCCTTTTTTGAAATGACTGATAACTGGTAATGAGGAGTAGATCGTTTTTAACAGCATGGTGTGTGTTGGTGTCGCAGCCCAACAGTGAGGTCACGTACAAGTTTCTTCACTTGTCAAAATCCTCGGAGCTGCATGGGACATGCCACCCACCCACGCCACTCCCTGACCCTGGGTCCTCAGGCTCCCATGTGCTTTGCTCTGAACTTTGGTGGTGTGGTGTTTGATTCAGATGAGGCTGTACATCAGCACTTTATTCAGTGTTTCGCTGGTAAGACAGGTCTTTCTGTGCGCAAGGAATAGCAAAGATCACCGAGGGATGACAGGATATCATCAAAGGACACTTTCATAAATGGCCTTTGAAAAACAGACCAAATATGTCATGACATTTTCCCCCACCCCCCATGTCATGACAGTTTTGACGGCCCACTTAGTTTTACCTAAAGAAGCTGCGGGGTTGCCCCAGCCTGGAAAACCTTCCTAGAAAGCAGATCTCTTTGGGCTGAGGGTAGAGCTTGGCAGTTAAAGTGCTAGGAGCAAGTGCCAGGCCCTGAGTTTAATTTCCCAGGACCACATTAGCTGAGTATTGTCACACATGCCAGAGGCTAAGGCAGCATTGCGTGAGTTCTAAGCCTGGACTACAGAGTAAGAACTTGTGTTGGGGGGTTGCAAGAAAGTCACCTTGGGTGTAGGGTCTAGATTGTCCCATCCCAGTTGTGAGGCCTGGTCTGTCCACCTCTCTGTACCTTGCCCTCGTTTGAGGTCAAGCCCAGGCACACAGTGCAGGGAACTTGGGTGTGGAAGATGCCAGAAGGTGAGGGAGTACTGCTGCAGAATCAGCCTTTGTAGGGAGCAGCCCACTGCAGCTCCCTGCCCACAGCTGGGGTGGGCATCATGGGCCTGCCAGTTGCTCAGATCTTCATCCTGCAGCTGGGGAGCCGCACCCTGCTGCCTGAGACCTCTAGTAGCCTCTCTGGCAGAGCCCGTCTATTCCAGGAACTCCTGTGTACCCTGGTGTCCCAGCAGAGATCACGCGGGCTTGGAGCCAGGCCATGTGGGAGGAAAGGAAGACTGGCTGGGTGGGGGATACCCCCTCTACTGAGGGGCTGCCTGGAGTAAGTTCATATTGAAGCTGAGGTTTTTAGTGTGTAGTCTTATTTTTCAGCTGTAAGTCATACCTATCTGTAAGGGATTCAAGCGTTACACTAAAAAGAAAGGCCTGATAGTACAGCAGTACGTAAAAGTCCAATATTTGCACATTCCTTTCCATATATGTATGTGTGGTTTACAGAGGTGACTCAGGGTGCCAGAGTTTGGGTTTGCTTGGAAACGTGTCCAGCGGCTAGTTCCCTTTCCCTTGGGGGATGGTCTTTCTTTCTAGTGCTGGTGAAGGACCCGGCACCTCGCACATGCTAGGGCATTGGGCAGCCCTCTAAAACTGAGCCTTCCAGCCTCTTCCCTCCCTGCAACACCCCAGCCTGCCCCTGCCCCTCAGCTGGGAGTTGTGGTTGATAGGAAGCTGCCATAAGGGGAGTCTTAATTTCATATACATGTAACAAAATTCCTCTGAAGCTTCTTAAATTGTGGGGCCTGTAATATTCAAACTATGCAGAGAGGAGGAGCCTGCCGTTTATTCATGTCTGGTCCTGACTTTGGGCTTCAACTCACCAGATGCACTGTCAGCTGATGGAGCAGTGTGTCCCTGGGGTGGTCTGGGGAGCGATGTCTGCGGTTTGGGGTACACGGTAGTGGGAGGCACTGCTGTGCTGCAGGTGCTCTGCTGTCCTTTGGGGTTCAGAGATGGGGTGGAGGTAGGTGCATGTTTGCTTTGTCCCCACCGCATTGTGAAGAAGCCACGGGAGGGTCAGAGTGAGAGAAGGCAGAGTTCCAAAAGAGCAACTCAGTGGTGCCACTGGGTGCCCCGCTGGCAGCCTGTTACCCTGTACATGAGGCCTGGTGCCTGTAGTCAGCCTGGTGTGGATGGTCAAAGCCCCAGGCCCTCTGCCCCATCCTGCCCAGTTTGGGGTTTCCACAAAGCAGCTGGTGGCTTTGCTGGAGAGTGGGAGCCTCAAGCTAGAGGCAGCTTTCCAGAGTCCAGCTGGATCCGGCTGCAGCTGCCGGGGCCTCTGCTCCTTGGAATCCTTGGTGGTGCCATGATCTCCTGACTTGGTTGTTGGGAGGTGGGCCAGTTGTTTAGGGTAGAGAAGGTGGTAGGAGTGGGCAAAGAGACGTCAGAAGGATCCTCAAGGGGTAGGATAAAGGGCCCGTGAGCATGCGGACAAGCCATGTGCAAAGCATTGTGTCCCTTTGGGAACAGCTGCTTTTTGCCTGCTCGGCAAACGCCTGGAGACAGGAAATCCAGCTGGCTGCTGGAAGCACTGGGTAAGCATGGCCCTTCAGGAACCAGTGGGCCTTGTGCTGGGTGTTTGTCCAATATGGTTTACCTCGCCAGATGTGACTTCCTCCAGGTTATTAAGGCCAAGGGGTAAGGCCAGTGCAAGGTGCTAATTACCAGGGTCCTCTTTGGAGCAAGCTAGGAGGAGAAAGTGGAGTCTGGGGGCAGGATTGCCAAGCCAGCTCCTCCATCACAAAGGACACAGCTGGGGCCAGGCCTGCTTCACCTTGCGAATTACACTCTGCTGCCCAAGGGATCTTTTTATAAGAGAAGTCAGGTCACAACCCTTCTCTGCTAAAACCCTTCACACCACATTTAATTTAGTAAAAGCTCAAGTCCCTACAGACAGCAGAACTTTCTTGGTCTGATGCCCCACCTGGAGACGATCCAGAAGTGCCTGCATCAGACCCCCCAGCTCCATTTGCTGGCCTGTAAGGTGCTCTTGCTGCTCCCCCAGTGGAAGGAATCAAATTCTCCCCTCAAAATTTGCATTGGTTTTAAGGACGTATGGGTGACCCCTTCGATGGAATGTAAGTGGCATTGGGGTCAATTTCCAAGACTGGCACACAGGAAGCCTTGTTCTTGGGTTGCTGGCTCTTGGAACCCAGCTGACGTGGCACAGGTAGGGGAGACCCTGTGTCCCAGCTAAGTCCACACTCCCAAGTCATCCCAGCTCAGGATCCGGATAGTGAAGCCATCTGCACATCTGCAGAGTCCAGCAGAACTTCTGTGTGACGGAAATGTTGTGTCCCTGCTGTCTGGAGTGTGTCCAGGGCCTTCACACTTAGCTACATCCCCAGTCCTTTTTATAGTTTTCATTTTTGAGAGAGTCTCACCAAGTTGCCCAGTCTGGGCCTGAATTTGTAATCCTGCCTTAGCGTCCCTGGATTTTTTTTTTTTTTTTTTTCCTTTTTTGAGACAGAGTCTTGCTCTATATCCCAGATGGATCCTGAACTCACTATGGAACCCAGGCTAGCCTTGGACTAGTGGCAATCCTCCTGCCTCAGCTTCCCAAGTGCTGGGGCTACAGATGTGCACCATCACACCCAGCTTACGTGATGCTAGGGAATTGAACCCAAGGCCTTGCACTTGTTAGGCAGGTGCTTTAGCTGCTGTGCCATTCCTCCACCCAGTATCAACAATTTTGTCAACTCTAGTAATTCCATATTAAGTGCCTAAAATGTGACTAGTGAAAGCGAACTTCATTTAAAATTTTGTTCAGTTTACATTTAGCCCCAATTGCCTAGTTACTAGGGGTGAGACGGTAGATAATTCCAGCTCCAGGTATTTTGTATGCACTTGTGTGTATGTACAGCCAGCTGCATGCAGAACTCTACAACCCTGGGCTCCTCACTTGCTAAGTATGTCCTCCACCTCTGTGCTGCATCCCTGGACCCTCCGGTACAGGCATTCTTGTTACTCTGACTTTGTTTTGTTTTCTTTTTATGAGTATTTTATTCATAAGAAACAAGAAATGAACTATATAAATCCCGGTGTGGCAGTGCACCTGTAATCCCAGCACTCAAGAGGCTGAGGCAGCAGGATTGCGTGTGTGTTCGAGGTGAACCTGGCCTACAAAGTAAGTTGAGAACCAGCCTAGACAATAGAGCAAGAGCCTGTCTCAAAAACAAAGATGCACTGTACTTTGTACCTTGGCCATATGGAGTACATTTGGGTTTGGTTCTATGAAAAATACTTTAGCCAGAGTTACATGGTGAGTTCAGGACCAGCCTGAATTCCAGAACAAGACCCTGTCTCAAAAAAATAAACAGGGCTGAGATAGTATAGCAGTGATTAGACAGCTTGTCTAGGAGGTGCAAGGGCTCAAGTTCAAGCTTCTACTGTCACATAGTTGCTGGCGTGGTGACGCACACCTGGAATCCCAGCACTCGGAAGGCTGAGGCAGGAGGATTGCCGTGAGCTCTAGTCCAGCCCGGACTACAGAGCTAGACCTTGTCTGAAGAAAACATGAAAACCCAACAAGTTTAAAAGAAATACTGCAAAATGTAGCTGATTCAGAGAATCTGTGGTACTTAATATTTAGAATTAATGCCTTGAAAAATCAACAAAAGGACCAGAATGTTTAGCAAAGAGTCGCTGAGCCGTAAGTAGGGGACTGTCGTTTCTCTGGTCTTCAGTCGATCGTTAAACCGACTGCCAGCTCTGGGGAAGCTCTGCAGACTGCCTGTTGCTCTGGGTTTTAGTTTTTTAGTGAGTGTCTGACAGGGTCCCAGCACTGCCATTCTTCCAGATAGGGTGTCCCCTCTCTCCTGCCAGATTGATGCGATCAGGCATCACTCAAAAATGGCACCCACAGCACTGGATTCCTTAGAGCCAACCCCGGCACCTTGGGGCATGCTGGGACCGTGAGCTGCCCAATTCCTTTGTCTCTGGCCAAACCTTCAACCCTGTGAGACAGAGACAAGCCAGTCTCACTCAACCCTGATTGGATTCCTTCTGCTTCTGGGATGGAACCCAGGACCTTGGCCAAGCCAGACAAACACTGCGTCTGAGCCCTACCACGTGTCCCAAGGGTAACAAAAGGACGGCTGTTTCCTGAATTCGGTGCAAGGCGGCTTCTTACTCATCAAGTGCAGCCGCTGGGGTCCCGTGCCCTCCTCCTGCCCTTGTTCTGCTCCAGCCAGGGCCTCCTTTACTTCCAGGACACCCCGAGGCCTTTGCTCCACTTACCCCAGACTTGGAAGGTTCCCACCTTCCCGCTGCTGGACGTTCTGATTTCGATGGCTCGGGCCCAGCCCAGATGTCAGTGGACTTGTGTTAGCTTTCCATCACTGTGACGGAAAACTCAGCATAAATCAAGTAAAGGTCGAGAGATTTGACTCATGGTGACTCAAGGTTTCATTCTGAGGCCAGCTGGCTCCATTGTTCTAGGCCCAAGCTGAGGCAGGCACAGATTGCTGGGAGGGTGTGGCTGTCACCGCATGGCAACTAGGAACCTGACAAGTAAAGTCAGGACCTGCCTGGGACCAAGCACAGTCCTGTCCCGCATCCTGTTCCCCAGTGATGCAATCGAGTTACAATCCCTCCCATCCTTGGCTTTATCCACAGGGTGACCTCATAGCCCCGTGACGCAGTCCTTTCCCTAAAGGAGCCATCAGCCAGCAACCAAGCCTTAAAACACGTGAGCTCTGACAGACATTTCAAACCGGAACCTCAGTAATTGTTTTTTATTTTTATGTGCTTACAGCACCAGGGATCTAGCCCAGGGCCTTCACACTGAGCTGCATCCCCAGCCTTTTTTTTTTTTTTTTTTTTTTTTTTTGAGACAGCCTTGCTAATTTGCTTAGATGTCCAGTCTGGGCTCGAACTGCCTCAGCTTCCCAGAGTGCTGGGTTACGAGCCTGGCTTACCCTGATGAACAGCCAGGGTTGAGGACCACTGACTGGTTCGGCTCATCTGCTTTGTCCTCTGAGCTGGGGCTTCTCAGCCCCATTTTACAGGTAAGGAAAATGAGGTCTGGAGTGGTGAGGCCTCCCCTGCAGCAGAGGGTCTGGTCCAAGGACCACTGCCTGGGGCCAGCTCCCTCAGCCACTAGAGGCCCTCACTCCTCTACTCCTGGCCACTCCCCGGGGCCAGCTCCTTTCCTGGCCTGTCGGCTCAGTGAGAGGCTCTGAGCCGCACACGTGCCCTCTGCGATTTGCCCCCGGTCTCCCTCTAATTTGATTGTCTCCTCAGTTGTTCCCACAACTTGGATCCTTTTCCTCTGGGAGGGTGCCCCCCCTCCACCCACCCTGTAAGGGCGGAGCTCTGCCGCCGCCCCAGCGACCTTACAACTCTTTCTTCCCCCTCTCTTCCTCTTTCCTTCTGTTGTCAGGTCCTCAAGCCTGGAGTTTCTGCCCTCCTCGAAGCCAGCATGCTCCCAAACCCACCTGAGGATTCCTCATTTCTGCCACATATTTTATTTTACTATTTTGGTTTTTTGAGAGTGGGTCTTATTCTGTAGCCCAGGCTGGCCTTGGACTCATGGCAGTTCTCCCGCCTCAGCCACCCCAGTGCTGGGATCACAGGCACGCACCACCACACCCAGTTGGTGTGGGCCTGGGGAGTCAGGTCCTCAACTCTTGCTGGGCAAGTGCTGTAATTGCTGAGCTGTTCGTTCCTCCAGCCGCCAAGACTTGATGCCTTTGAGACAGGGTCTCTTAAGTCACTGAGTGGCCCAGGCTGGCTTTGACGTGATCCTCCTGCCTCAGCCTCCGAGAGGGCTGGTGTGACAGGCATGCATCCCCACGCCCAGCCATCTTGTTTTTGGTGACGGGTTGTTGATGAGTTGTGTGTCTGCTAAGTTGTCTGGAACAGTAAATCCCGTTCCTCGTTGACTTCGTAACCCAAGGGATGCGTCCATCTGGAGTAAGGGGGTTACAGAAGCCGGTAGGTGCTGGGTGAGTCTGGAATCTCAGAACCAGTCATTCCGTGGGGTGATTGCTTCTGTAGTCACGTAGTTACCATGGACCATGCAGCTGCAGATCCTGCGTGGCGGTGGTGTGCGGGACGCCAGGCTGGAGATCTCAGCCCGAAGGATCATGGGTTTTTCTGACTCAATTCTCCTCCTTGGTCTTGCTTGCCCTTTCCTGGAGAGGAGTTGCCCTCACGCTTGGCATCCCCTGCCGCCCAGGCCCGCTTTGCCTGGTCCTGGGTCTGGGTTGTAATTCCACCTGCGGCCAGTAGGTGCCTCTTTCTCACACCTGATGCTCCCAGAACCGAAAATTTTGGTTTCCCCAGCAGATAAAGAGCGAGGATGTTGTGGTTTTGAAGATTTCTCTCTCCACCTCTTCTCCTCCTCCTCTTGTAACTTTGAGGGATAAGTTACTTCGATCTGTGAGAAAGCGTAGGCAAGCTTTCAGACAGCATTGTTGACCAGAGCTTTTTGCAGTGCCAGGAAGATCCTGCCATCTGCAGAAAAGGGAGCTGCGGGCAGTCGGGCTGGCTGGAGCCTGTGTGCCTGGGAACTACGCTTGAAGTTAGATTCAGTGTCGTCAGCCGCGTGGAGTAGGGCCCCTGCACAGGGCACCTCCCAGCGCACTTCAGAAACGTTTTGCGCCTGTCATTTCAGCCTAGGAATCAGAAAGGGAACTGAAGGACAGCAGCTGCCAGTCAGCACTGCCAGAATCTTGAGGTGATCTGGTCCCCACAGGGTGGGGACCCAGACCTGAGGCCTGGCTGCCGCTCAGTTGCTGCTGTGACCTCCAGTAAGTGCATCTCTTGGTGCCTCGTGGCTTCACCTGCCAACTGGGACAGTAATGCCAAGCCCGGCAGCCTGTGGCGGGGCGGGCACTCCTTGGTACTGCGGCAGCCCCGGCCTTTTGGGTACCAGAGACTTGTTTTGTGGAAGACAGTTTTTATACGAGGGGAGGGAGGAGGGTGGCGCTGGCATCCCACCTCAGCCCTACCTCTGATCTCCAGGCATAGGGTTCTCACAAGAAGCCACGATCTGGGTCCCTTGAGGTGCTGCTCATCCGGCAGGCGGCGGAGCTTAGGTAGCCGTGAAGAAGCTGTGAGCACAGGTGACTCCTTGCTCACCTCCCTGCTGTGTGACCTAGTTCCTAACAGGCCATGGGCTGTGCAGCTCTGTGGGCCCTGTGGTGTTGACCCACACAGTGCGCACTTCTGCTGGGGTGCCCGTGGTAGGGACAGGTTGTTTGGGGCTCACCAACCTCTCTTCAGTGTCTCTCCAGGCTCCACCTCAGGTGAGGACACAGTCCACTGTCCACACGTCAAGTGAACAGATCTGTGGGAGGAGTCAGGCTGAGTCAGAACCAAAGTGCTCCTGGGAAAAAGGCAAGGCGAGAACGAAGAGAACTCGTCGCCACCCTTTGCCCCAAGTCCCAGATGTGAGCATTTCACCACGTCTGCCCTTCTGCTCACGTTTTCTTGGTGTATACGTAGATAAATTTTTTTCTGTGAAAGTCGATTTCAGATGCAGCATCCCTTGTCTGTAGAGCCTACAGGAGAGTTCCCACAGAACGGGGCCACGGCCCGGGGACCTCATCCCAGAGCCTGACGGATCTGTGCCACTACTGACCTGTTCAGATTTAGGTGTCGCCCCTGTCGCCGTACCGTCCTTTGTGGCAGGACAGTGCCAGGTCCCCTGCAGCTCTGCGCTGTCTTTCTCCTCCAGTAGGGACAGTCGTGTAGGCTTTGTGTCTCACGACACTGGTGCTTTTGAAAAAACCAGGCGGGCTTGTTTTTGCATGTGGATGTGGTGCTGAGGGTGGAGCCCAAGGCCTCACACTGAGCCACAGGCCTGGCTGAAGGTTTGGTTTTGGTTCCGTGACACAGTGTTGCTAAGTCTCTAAGTTGCCCAGGCTGGGAGTCAGCGGTGAGAGGAAATCTGTCGAACTTGGCTTGGCCACCATGTGGCCACTCTGGGATGGAAAAGTCCCTTCCGGGCCCTGTGGGGGCCACCTGGGGAGGAGTGCAGCCTCGCCAGGTCCCCTTACACTCAGCACAGAGCACAGCCAGGCTCTGGGCCTGGGCTGACACAGGGTGAACACGAGAACAGGGCGCCTCCAGCAGGACACAGAGTCGCCATTGAGGAGACGTGACAAGAGGAGGCCCCAGTCCACGGGGGCCGGCAGAAGACAATGGGCACTTCAGGGGAGCCCGAGGGGTTGCCACGTGCCGCTGAGGCTGCTCACCCCATCCCTGTCTCAGACCCAATGCCATCAGAGACATTTCGCTGGCATTTGTCTGAAAAGGTCACTTGAGCGAGCAGTGTCTGTGGCCTTCTTGCAGTTGGCCCTTGCTCAGTTCCGCTGACGCGTTTTGGATCCATTTTCACAGGTTACAACCGTTGTTAGCATGAAGGGACTTGAGGGTACAGGGGGACGTAGGAGCAGGTTTGCTTGCGTGTGCACCATGGGTCCATGTTGCCAGGACCTCTGTCTATGAGAGCTCCTGTCCTTCAGATCCGAGTGACATCCCAGGGTCCCATGTGCAGGAAGCCCATGTGTGGATCCAGCTCTTGTCTGCTGGCCAGGGGGCCCGCGTGGGCTGAGCCCTGGGGTGGAGTCAGGGTGTCGTGGAATTATCACGAGTGAAGACGCAGCCATGCAGCGAGCACACTCAGTGGGCACGATCCCCTGCTGAGGACTTCCTGGCGATCCTGCAGAGGCAGGTCTCCCAGCACAGTGGCCACACAGGGCGGGGCTGGCCTTGGTGGCTACAGCACCAAGAACAATATTTGGGGGGGAGAGCCCACCCACTGGGCCATTGCTCAGAGTGCCCAGTGGGCCGGGCTGCCTGAGTGTTGGGCCAGCTTCCAGAGGCGCAGCTGGGGGGTGAATCAGATCTTAGCCACTGACTTATGGGGTGACTTTTTTGAGACAGTGTTTCACTCTGTACCCCAGCTGGCCCTGAACTCATTGTATAGCCCAGGCTGGCATTGAACTCACAGCAATCCTCCTGCCTCAGCCTCCCGAGTGCTCGGATTACAGGCATGCGCCACTATGCCTGGCTTAGGTAGGCTGGGGAATCGGACTGGGGGCCCTGAGCTGGCTAGGCAGGCGCCCTAACCTCTGTGCTATTCCTCCAGCCCCATGGGTGACCTCTGTAGGCCGCTTCGGAAGGTGGCTGGTGGCACTCTGGCTCTCTGCGAACCCTTCTGTCTTTCTAGAACTGGACTTAAGTGTTTGTCTTAGGTACTTGCTTGTTACTGGTTCACAGTACCTGACAAATTAAGGGAGGAAAGGCTTATTTCAGCTCATAGTTTCAGAAAGTCTCAGTCCATTCATGGACAGCCAGCAATGGCCGAAGGAGGAACGTGGCAGGGAATCTGTGGCACTGCAAGAGGAAGGAGTGGGGCTTGGGAAGAAGGGAGAGCTAGACTGTATCCTTCTGTGCCACCCCTCAGGGAACCCCACACCTTCAGTGACCCCCCCACCCCTCAGGGAACCCTGACACTCAGCGATCTGCCACACAGTGATCCTTTGTACCCTCAGGGGAGCCCTCATGCTCTCAGTGATCCCCCATACTCTCAGTGATCTGCTGCTCCTGGCCCCGCTTCCTAACACCATGTGAAATCCACAGGTAATCCACAACATTCAACTGCATGAAGCTTTTTGGGGGACATTCCAGATTCAAACCCCAACAGGTTTTAGACAGATGTTATGGAGTAGCTATGACCCACGTGCCGTGTAAGAGGGTGGCCTGGTCAGGAGGGTGGATTATGGGCGTGTGGCGGATTAGGGCCAGTGGCATGGTGTTGTTTGTGTGACCTGGAAGGGGAGGATCACGGGAATGTGACCGGAGCAGTGTGTTAGTCTGGAACTTCACCTGGTGTCTGGTCTGCCCTGTCATGAGCAGCCTGTTTGCCTCCAGCTGGGCCTCTGCTAGCCCTTTCCACCATTGCCAGCTCCTGTGGATGGACTGAACCTTCTGAAACTGTGAACTAAAAGAAACTTTCTTCCCTTAAGTTGTGGATGTTGACATTCTGCCCTGGCTCTGAGACAGTAACTAGGGCACCAACCATGACAGAGTGTCATCACATCGCTTGACCTTACAACCCAGAGGGGTCTTTGGAGGAAAGAGGAACAGCATAATGTCTTCCCCATGAGCATCGTCTGAGTTTTAGAAGTCTCTGCTGCTGGACCACATTGAAGATGGTTTTGTCCCCACGGGGACCTCTCCAGAGAGCTCAGAGCTGGGGGCAGGGGACACTGCTGGACTTTACCCCTGCCCGGGTCATGACCCTCCATGGGAACCACACCAAGTTGGGGGGAACAAGAAACATCCATACATGGGTTGGGGGTCCCTCCTCTGAGGGTCCTGGGGGCGTCTCTGGGAAGGGATGGGGGGGCTTGTCTTCCAGATCCTAGTGACAATAAGAAGACATCCTGGGCTTAGGCCTGGTGACAGAATAAATACCGGTAGGATACTTGGGGGAGAGCTTGGTGGCTGCTAGGTCCACACTGCCACTGTTCAGTGCTGGTACTCAGAGACAGGCACAAATTACCGGTGATGAGATGCTGTGGTCCGAACATGTCCCCAAAGTTCCTGTCTGGGACCTTCAGCCCTAGTGTGTCCTTGTGAGGGGTGGCAGATCCTGAGCGCTTGCCCTCCCGACCAGGCTTCTGTGCTGCTGTGGGGGCAGGCTGTGGCCCCAGGAGCTTGGCCCCTCCTGCCATCAGCCTCTCCCATCCTTCCTCCATGTGCCCGAAGGCCACCTCCAGGTGCTGGCACCGTGGCTGGGGCCTCCCAGCTTCCAGGGACAGGAGCCAAGTCAGCAGCTGTTCGCTGTAAGTTCCCAGCCTCGGAGATGCTGCCGCCACAGCAGAGGAAGCCCACGCCAGGTGAGCAGTGTGAGGGAAGGGACACAGCTTGTGCTGGGGTGACCAAAGTAGATGGTGAAAAAAATCAGAAAAGATGATTATGGTACAAGACACGTCGTCACCGATCCCCTCCCAGGCCTCCCCGCCGCTCTGGCCACTTTCTGAGGCCGTCGTGAGGTTCTTTCCTGAGGGTCTTTGTGAGGTGGGATAAGAAATGTGAGGACTGCCCCTGCCAAGGGTCAGCCTGCAGGCAGGGCGGCTCACACGAACACCACGGCGTGTCCTCGTGCCCTTTGTGCACCAGATCTGGCAGCGCGCGATTTCTGGCTCTTCCCAAAGTCAAAATGGCTGTGAAAGGGAAACGTTTTGAGTTGATTCAGGACGTTGAGGCAGCCATGACAGCACTCAGGTGCGTGTGGGCTGAGTGAAGGACGGTGGCAGGCAGGGCCATCAGCAGGGGCCTCTGAGTTCATGGAGAAAGAGCTATTTCCGGAGCATGCACCTGCTGTATGCTGAGGCAGTAGCACTCGTGTTGAGCACCCGTTGTATGTGCTAAGGTGATAGGACTCATGTGCTAAGTACCTGCTTTGTGCATTGAGGTGACAAGACTCATAGGCTAATCACTCGATGTGTGCACAGAACAGTGGGACAAGGTGCCCAGCCCCTCAGGGGAGCTGGAGCTGCTGTGACCAGCACCTGGGCCTGGAGGTCCGAATGCAGACGTTCAGATTCATGAGACTATATCGATGAGATTGCCTTGCACACAGCAAGCGCTTAATAGTTGTTACAAAAGTTTCCTTGCAGCAGAGGGTGTGAGGACACTGGAGAACCTGGTTTGGAGGGTGTTGGAGCCGTAGGAGTCTGAGAAGGGTGTTTTAGGCTCAGCTGTCTGGAGACAGCTCAGAGGCAAAGGACTGGATTTGTATGTATGTATATATGTATGTATGTATGTTTGTATGTATTTAGTGGTACTGAGAATTGAGCCCAGGACCTTCATGCAGGGCTACATCTCCCATTTTTATTTTTGATTTTGAAACAGAATCTCATTAAGTCACTAAGATGCCCTGGCTGGGATTAAATGTGTGACTCTTCCTCCTGCCTCTGCTTCCCCGGGGTGCTGGGAAGACAGGCCTATGTCACTGGGCCTGGTGCAAAGGGACAGGAGTGAGGAGGGGGCAGGAGGGGCAGGACGGGATCTGATGAGGAGGCCCTTGGCTTGTGTCTGCAGACCGTGGGAGCCCCTGAGGTTCTGGGACCAGCTCTGGTGGCTCCCTCGGGTGGGAGAGCCAGCAGTAGGAACCCTGACTGGGGCCAGGCTGTGTAGCCCAGAGGCTGCCTGACTGAGCCTGGAGGAGTGGGCTCTCCACAGAGGCCGGCAAGAGGGCCCAGAGTGGCCACAGGTCACTTGGCACAGCAGCGTCCTCAGGGCCGTGTGGGCCTTTACCTGGCTACCTCCTCTCACCCTGGTTCCCCTGCCAGCCTGGAACTTCCAGGGAGACTGATGATCAGTCTGAGTGCCTGGTGCAGGAAGAGAGGTAGCAGCCCCTCCAGGCCGGGGACAGACAGCTCTTTGTGCTGGGTGGCCCATGGGAGGTGTGGGCTGTCTGCAGGCTCAGCGTGCCAGGCGGTGACACAGGCCTGCTTTGTGGTGCATAGGAGCCAGGGACGTGGGAGTGGGCGGGGCAGTGGCAGGAGGCCCAGGGCAGGGTCTACAGAGCAGCTCAGGGTGGTTGTTGGGGTGGCCACTCCGGTGGGGTCACAGCAGGAAGATACAGCTAGGAGAGGAAGGGGACTCCTCGTGGGGAGCAGGGAGCACCCCAGGCCCTCTGCCTGGCCTGAGCAATGGCCCTTCTACACTGTCCCCTTACTGGGACAGTGGAGAAATCTGTGAGGGACCCTGGTCCCTCAAAGTCTTCCAGGAGACTGCCCCCACCCAGAGTCAGGGCTCATACCTGCACTGGAAAGTTGATGTGTGCTCTGGGGGCTCCGTGGGCTGTCGAGGGCCCAGTGCGGATCCCCTTGATCCTGGTCCTGCGGCCTCCTGGACTGTAAGGAAGTCAGTTTCTATTCTTTGTGAAAGTCCGGGTGTCGGCATTGGGGGCACAGCCACTCGGAGCTTAAGGGGGCCCAGGGAACTGCATCCAGGTTCAGCGTAGGTTCTGCAGGGTGCCTGGCCGCGGTGGGAGCAGCCCATGAGCGCCCTGCCGGAGTCCATGCCGCCGTGGTCCTGTTGTGGCCACTCCAGTGGCCCGCTAACATGAACGAGCAGCCTGCTGCACCTGTGTCTTCACACGGGTGCCTGAGGCTGGGGTGAAAACGCAGCAAAAGCATCATCTTGTCACCAGTAGTGCCAGGTCGCTGGGCAGAGAGGGAGGGGCAGGAAGGGCGGGTGAGCCGCAGTGGCCAATAGGTGGCTCTGATTGTGACGAGAACCCAGGCAAAGGGGGCCGGAGGGGCTGGAGTGACACCAGAGCCACAGGATGAGGGTGACTAAAGTCACGTTTCCACATGAATGTATCAATGCAGGTAGCCTGTAGCCTTAGACACACATGGTGAGGGATGAAGGCTACAGATACTGTCTCTTCCTCTGCCCTTGCTTCACTCAAGATTGAGCCCAGAGCTGCTGCACTCAGCTCAAACCTTAGCCCTTCCTTAATTTTTGGAGACAGGGCCTCTCTCACTAAGTTCCCTGAGTTGGACTCAAACTTGGGATTCTTGTGCCGCAGCCTCACAGAGTGCTGGAATCACAGGCCGGTGCCGCTATGCTCAAGTCATCCATTAAGGAAAGAAAAAAAAAAAAGATTATGTATTCAATTAGGTCACAGTCACTTTAGGTCTTTGGAAAGATGGGAACCATCTAGTTTTGGGTGTATCATATTTGAGCCTTGGTGGCAGATGGTGTTGGAGAATTTTTGGAAAGCCTGATGGCAACTGGAGTATGTGACTTTGTCCCAGGGCTTCCTCTGGCCGCCGCTGGCCACAGCTGGCAGCGTGTGCCATCCCCCAGAGCAGCCTCAGCCAGCCACTGATGCGAGCGACTTGGGTGTCCATGCCCTGCTTCCTGCCCAGGATGAGCTGTGCAGAATAGACGGGATGGGCCAGGTAAGGCGGCAGGTGTCCCTGAGGTCACTGCTCTTTCCCCACCTTATCTTGCCTCCCCACCACACGGTGACCTATCCAAGCCCATACTGTCCGCCGCTGGGGCCCAACCCCAGTGCGTGTTCCATCATTCTAGTCCTTACATAGAGGTCAGGAAGGTGAAATAACTTTTTTTGGTGGTGGTGATGGTGGGGATCAAACCCAAGCCCTTGGCACTGAACTACATCCCAGGCTGTTCTGGGAACACAGGCTGCTAGTCCTGAACCTTAGTAGGTGATGCTTGGGGTGGTCAGGGCGGAGCTTGGCTGGCTTTGGGATGCACCAGGGATTGGTGGAGGGTAATGCTGGGCGGGCCTTGGGGGTCGTGGTCATGGTCCCCACTCTCCTTCCTGGCACTGTCCCCTCCTCTGCTTCTGGCTGCCACCAACTAAGCAGCTTTGCTGCCCCTTGTCCCTCACCATGATGCTCCCGCCTTGGGCCAGCCAACCATAGACTGACCCCCGGGCAACCGTGAGCCCAACTGAACCTCTGCTCCTTTAAGCCGTGGGCATGGCTGTTGTATCCCATTGACGGAAGAGCTGACTGAGACCTGCTTCCAAGAAGGGGGCCTGGGAATTAGGGGCCCCAGAGAGCCTGGGGATGGGCATGGATGAGGAAAGTCTCCGCGGACACCTGGCCAGCCCAGTACCCTGCAGTGAGCACTGGCCTGTGGGGGGCGTCGCATCTAGTGGTGTCCCTGGCCCCTCTCCACCAGATGCTAGCAGCCCCTCCCCAGTGTGACAGCCCACAGTGTCCCCAGAAGGCGAGGCTGAGACCACTACTTTGCAGATGTCCTTCTCGTAGTCACACACGAGTTTATGACTATGTCCTTTCTTCTTATGGTGCGTAGCATAGAGGGTATGCCACAAGTATTTGTGGGAAGGATGGATGACCAAGATGAAGGCTTTTTAAATTGTAAATCAAACTGGGCCAGTGGTATATGCCTGTAATCCTAGCACTCTAGAAGGCTGAGGCAGGAAGATTACAAATTCCAGCCCAGCCAGGGGCAATTTAGGGCCTTAGCCTGACCTAATTTCAAAATTAAACAAACAAACAAACAAACAAAAAAGAATGGGCTGGGGATGTGGCTCAGCACGAAGGTTCTGGGCTGGACTCCCAGCACTACCCCCACATAAATAAATTAAACTAAATTAAATTATAGATCAAGTCCCATCTTAGAGATGTTCCCAGGATACAGTGTTTGTCCTGAAATGCCCCAGACACTGGATTGGAATGCTATGCCTGTCTCCCGATGGCTACTTGCTGGTCTGGCTTTAAGGCACCCCCATCTAGTGGCACCCCCTAGCTCCCCTAAGCCCTCTCTCTTCAGTGGATGATGGCCCCCAGGGGACCCCAGGACCTCTAGGAAGCTGCTGAGTTGCCCATGTCCCAAGGATGGCTGTGCCATCCACGGGTCCCCACCCCTGGCCGGTGGGGTAGGTGGGAGAGGATGTGCCCGCTATCCCCTCAGCCCGGCTGTGCTGACGCTTGGCTGTCCTGCAGGGCTGTGGACTTGGTTCTGGAGGGCACGTCCTTTCCAGGAAGGTGAGGGCACTGGTCCAGCCGGGGCTGCAGCGCCAAGTCCCTCGGGTGCCATTCTGGGCGGCTGTCCAACACCTTCTGGAGTGTAGCTGGCCGGGGCTAGGCTGAGCTCTGTGTTTCCTGGAAAGGGCGGTTGGGTGACCTGGTCCGGGGCTGTGTGGGTCACCCCCTTCACCTAGACCCCCCGGGTGAGGAATTGGGGCCATGAGCTGCTCCCCATGGGATCCAGGTAGGGTGGGACTGGGCTTGGGGAGCCCTGGAGAACCAGTGGAGCCTGGCTGGGCTGGGCTTCCCCCAGCTTGTGCCTCTCCACGTGGTGGCCTTAGGTGACCACACATCTACCTGGTGGCAGGCGATGGCACAGGGAGTTGGTGCGGTCTGCACGGTTGTGCGTCTCTGGTGCGCCCCAGGACCCCCCAACCATGCACTCTCCTTCCCTTCCTCCTCCCTTCCTGCCGGGTCTGTCCTCAGTTCTTCCTGTTGAAGGTGCACAGACACCTTCCTCCAGCCCTGCTGGGCCTGGCACCTCCATCCCAGGACTGCTCCAGCTGTGGACACAGGGACCCTCAGCCCCCACCTTGTTGGGGTGGCCTCGAGACACTGCCGGGACCTCCTCCTCCTCCTCCCACCTCCCTTTGCCCCTGACACCGGCTGCTCCCTCCCTCCCGCTGCCCTCATTCCCATGGTGCATCCCGGCCCCTCTTCCTTAGACCCTGGGCCTCTCTCTTCACACTGACCAGGTAATCCCCAACCTCTTCCCCGAGCTCTGCCTCTCCGCCCTCCTCCCAAGGCTGGCCTTGGGCTCACAGCAATCCTCCTGCCTCAGCCTCCTGAGTGCTGGGATCACAGGCGTGCGCCGCCAGTTGAACCCAGGGCCTTGTGCTGGCCGGGCAGGTGCTCTAACCACTGGGCTGCACACCCGCCCTCGGCTGCCCATCCGCTTCTCACCGCCGCCGCCCCTCCGGTCACGGGGCAGGCCTGTCTGTGTGCCATGGCACCAAAGCCACCTGCAGAGGCATGTAATTCCCACTTACATACAAACAACATTCCTCACGGAGATAGAAAAAAATACTCCTAAGACCACAGAAGACCCGGGATAGCCAGAGTGACTGCGAGCAGGAACAAGGCCGGCGGTGTCAGAGCCTGACTCTCACGGCCCTGAGGAGTGGTGGTCACCCAGGCAGCTGGTCCCAGCAGAAAGACAGGCCCAGACACCCACGGATAGAGACAGACCCGGAAATCTCCCCATGCTTCACAGACGGCTGATCGTGACACTGGACACTGCACGGACACTGGAAGACGGAAAGCCTCTTCAGCAGATGGCACTCAGGAAGCCAAACAGCCAAACAAGGCAGGCCCACCCCAGCTCCCAGTGAGCCTGGTGCCGTGAGGCAGGTTCAGAGTAGCTGGACTGGGTGGGTCGAGATGTCCCCAGTGAAGTCACCCTCAGATGAGGATCTCCTCCCAGATAGAGCTCTGATAAGAAAGACTGCACCTCGGAATGGCCGAGAGCAAAGCTAGAGTCAGGTTGCTCAGGAGGCCACGGGTCCTCCTGACCCAGCGTCTGGCTTCTAATCTTGGGCCCTGACTTTGATCTTTAGCCAATGAACTAGTTTTATGCTGATATGTACCAATCAGTAAAGGCCAACTCTGTACAATAAAGTGAATATGTCCCAGCACTCGGGAGGCTGAGGCAGGAGAATTGTCGTGAGTCCAAGGCCAGCCTGGGCTCCATAGTGAATTCAGGACCAGCCTGGACTACGAGCGAGACCTTGTCTCAAAAAAAAGAATATGCGTGATTCATAGAAAGAAGTCTATAAAGATGGTTATAATTGTCAATTAAGTGGCATGTTTGCCCGCCTCCGGCATGCAGCGGAGTTCCTGCCTTCTACCCACTTTCTCTGTCTCCCAGTCAGGCCACTTTCTACTTCCAGACTGTCTCTTTGCTCACAGTGTGTGCTTTCTCCGACATCCGCAGGACACGCACCGTGGTTTTGAGCTCTCCGGTAACACTAGCACTTGAAAACCTAACTCGAAATGGCCTGGATTTGTGTGTAGGGCCCCAAGCTGAAATAGTGCTAGGAAAGAGCAGAGAAGCGCTTCCAGACGTGGCAAAGGGCGCTCAGACGGGACCTCAGAGCACAGGTGACAGGAGCGGCCTCACATGAAGGAAGCCACCAGCGGAGGGGGGGCACAGCCTGCAGGCTGGGGGAGAACGGCTGCCAACTATTCATAGGGCAAGGATTCAGGGTCAGAACATACACGGTAGCCAACAGCCAAAAAAAAAAAAAAAAGTAAAAGTGGGTGAACGATCTGGCCAGTCATTTCTCTACAAATGGCTAACAAGTCTGTTTTTAAGATGCCCAAATTTGGCCCGATGGCACAGACTGTTATCCCAGCACTCTGGGAGGCTGAGGCAGGAGGATGGCAAGTTTGAGCTCAGTCTGGGTAGCTTAGCAACTTAGCAAGACTGTCTTAAAATTAAAAAATGGACGGGAGATGTGGCTCAGTGTGAAGGCCCTGGGTTTAATCCCCAGTACTGCCGAAGCAAAAAACTCGTAGGAGTCGTCTGTATCTCAGGGACAAGCGTGACATTTTCCACAAGTTGCAGTGGCAGGACCCACGTGGCATCTCCATGCCGCAGACACAGATCACTGCCTTGTGCTGGTAGCATTCAAGCCCAGCTGTACTGGTATGAGGCTTGGCCGCCCTCAGCTGTGGTCCTGCCGCTGCAAATGAGTCCAGCCCTGTCAAAAAAAAATAAAAAATAAAAAAAAATAAAAAAAATTTATGAGACACAGTCTTGCTAACTTGCTCGTTTGCCCGGGCTGGGCTCCCACTTGTGATTCTCCTGCCTCAGCCTCCCAGAGTGGTGACTATAGGCCTGCGCCGTGGGCCGGGCTATAGGAGATCCAGCCACGGCAGACCTTACAGAAGCTCTGCCAGGCTTGGAAAAGCAGACCTCCGGAGGACAGGGTGTGAGGTGGGGATGGTGCAGTGCCTCGTGGCGCCCTCCCCTTCCAGCGAGAACCTCTGCTGGGGTTCCGCGTGTCCAGAACCCACTGGGCCTCCTGGGCCAAGCACCCGAGGTGCCGCTGCCCGCTTTCCTTTCCAAGCCTGCTGTGAGCACAGTCCCTGGACGCGCGTTCTCCAACCTACCATCTCCTCCCCGTTGGGATCACGTTTGTTCTACAAAGCCCCACACCCTGTACACCGCTTACACGGCCAACCCCTCTGTGCGCACCCCCCAGGTCCTGGCAGTGGCTGGTATTTGTTTGCATGATGGTCTTTGTTATTTGTTATTTTTTGTGGTGCGGGGGATGGAACCCAACTTCCCTGTGCTGGGGGAGCACTCGCCCTTGCCCTTGAGCTGTACCCCAGCCCCGGGCCAGACTGGTCCTGAACCCACCATGTAGTCCAGATAGACCAGCTTGGCCTCAAACTCACAGCAGTCCTCCTGCCTCAGCCTTGGGATTATAGGCATGCACCACCAAGTCCAGTTTATGTGACACTAGGGAGCTGAACTCAGGGCCTTTGCTTGTACAGCAGGCCAAGTGCTCTAACCTCTGTGCCATTCCTCCAGTTCCCCCGACCCCGGCTGGGCCTGTCCTTCCTGCCTTTCCATCTTGGAGTCCAGATCAGTGCTGAACCTCAGCAAATCTGGGATGGGTTCATGATACTTATGAGTTTCCCTAAAGTTACTGGGGCCTGTGGCTTGGAAGCTGCTGCTGCTGCTGCTGCTTCTTCGTCTTCTTCTTCTTCGTCTTCGTCTTCGTCTTCGTCTGTTGTTGCTGGGGATCCAACCCAGCACCTTTGCACTGAACTATGTCCTCGTGCCACGTTTCAGCTTTGATTTTGTTGACAGGGTCTCACTAAGTTGCTACATTGTCCAGGCTGGGCGTGAACCTGCCTCAGCCTCCCAGAGTGCCGGGATTTGAGGCCTGTGCCACCAGGCCTGGCTCTTTTTTCCCAGGCCCATGGTTTTCATTAGACTTGGGTGCAGGAAGGTGAGTCGCTGCGAGTGTAGGGCGTCACCCAAGTCCCATGAGCACCCACCTCGGGCTCGGCCCGGGACGGGGCTTACTTTTGGCTCTCCTGCTGGTGTAGCTTGGCCGCAGGGCTCGGAGCAACTGTGTGGACGTCTGCAAGGGTGCATTTCGAGGCTCCGAGGCTCCAGTCTCCAGCCAGGGGAAGGGAGAAGTGGGAGAGTGGTGCAGGGGAGCCCAGCGCCCTGAGAGTCGTGGGCTGCAGGGGCAGGAGGCACCCAGGAAGCTGCCTCATGCCCCACCGTTTTGGGTACGAGGTGACTGCTCCCACCACTGCTCTCCTGGGCTGGGCGGGGTATTTTTAGCCTCCAGTGCGTGGCCCACGGTGCTGGGAGAGCTGGCATGGCACAAGGTGACCGGGGAGCGGGCTGTGAGGTGGCCTTCCACATGGCGTGGAGGCTGTCCAGCCTGGGACAACCCTGGGCAGGAAAATGACTGTCCAGGACCCCAGAGTGGACCATGCAGGGAGCTAGATGTGGCTGAGAGGGACAGATCTCAACTGTGGGAGTGACAGACAATGGTGGGAAAGCCACCCCTGATGACTCAGGGGTGAACAGTCAAGGTCGCCCCTAAGCATCGATCGGCCAAATATTTGCTGGGGTGGTGACCCAAGGGTGCCCTGCTGCTCCCTCCCCAGCCGCAGCCCTGCCCTTTGTCCCCAGGGGTGACCTGTGCTTTCAAGGCCTTTCCAGGCAGGTGTGGCTTCTGCACCACCTCAGGGCACATACCTGGGCCAAGGTGGGGAGCTGGGCTGCAGCATTCACCTCTGTGGGGGACAGTGTGTCTGAAGCGGCTATGGTAGCAAGGCTGGCCAGAGTGGTCAAGGTCCGGCACACACTAGGCCCGCTGGCCCAGGCCTGTCGTCGCAGGATGCTGGGAGGCTGAGGCAGGAGGATGGCAACTTTGAGCCCCGCCTGGGCAACTTGTGGCTTAGTCAGACCCTGTCTCAGAATCAAAACTAAAGGAAATGGGCTGGGGATGTGACATTCTGGAAGCCCAAGGGAACAGGGCCCCTGGGCCCCCCCGCCACCACCACGTTCCCCCAGGCCTGGAAGGCGCAGGGCCTGGTTGTCCCCGCAGACGGGCTCAGAGGGCTCAGGCAGGCCTGGGGGCCTCTTGGCTCCTACGATGGGCCTACCGCCCCAAGTCAGCCTGCCCCGAGCACTGGCGACCCCTGAGGGGGAGGCCCCAGGCCACGCGGGCGGACCCAGGGACTCGGAGCTGCGCATGCTAGGGTGGAGGGCTAAGCGGGCTCCATGTCGGGGATGGAGACAGGGAGGCCACAGCTGGCAGACTCAGCCCGTTCTGGCTCAAGGCCCTCTGGGACGGCGCCTCTGCCACCACCCCATCCCCAGGCTACCTGAGGCCTGCATCTGGCCTTCCAGCCCAGCTACAAAGACCATTCCTCCTCCTCGAAGCCTTCCCTGGTTTCTACTCGCTGGGGGCTGTTTCTTCTTCCTGTAGGCTTACTTTGTTGTACATCAGGTTGTAGCATGTGTGTTCATGATACACAGTAACCACCCCAAACTTGGAGAACCGCTGCACGTGCACAGCACATGGTAAGCCCTCCACCTACCCCCTCTCCCTCCCGTCCCCACGGTCTACCTCAGTCTCCTCTCATCTTTTACTTTGCTCTTTAAGATATTTATATTTCCGGCTGCTTTTTATAAGAGGAACCGTGCAGTATTAACTTTCTGTGTCTGATTTCTTTTCTGCCCTGATTTGATGTGTGTCTCCCCCTCGGCCCCAGTGCTGGGACTGCGCCGAGCTACATCCCCGGCCTGTTTTTCGTTTTGAGACAGGGTTAGTTGCTGAATTACTCAGGCTGGCGCCAACATGAAGACCTCCTGCCTCTGCCTCCCGGAGCAGCAGGTTACAGGTGAGCATCGCCATCTGCAGCTCCCCTCTCTCTGCCCTGCGAGAGTTGCTGTGTGTTTCAATGGGACAAGACAGTTCTGATGGAGTCGAGGTGGGAAGAGACAGGCAGCCAGCCGTGTCTTAAGCTGAACTTCTGCCACTTTTAATTCAAGGTGGACTCTCTTCTGTGGCCTGGGGAGGATCCTGTGACAGCTTGGCCCCCTCCCCAGATCTGAAGAACAGAAACTCAGTAGTCCCAGCAGGCGGTAGAGAGGGGAAGTGGCCAGGAGCACCTGGCGGCTGCACCTGGCCTGGGAGGTTTCCCCTCTTCCAGCTGTGTGACCTTGGCCGAGCCACCTTGCCCTCTGGGGCTGGATATGACACGGGCTGTGCTAGAGAGCTCACTGGTCTCTTTGTGATGTGGCATTTTTATTGGTTCAAGGGAAAGCCAGGGGGTGCTAGGCAGCCCCGTGACACCTGTCACTGCTCACGGGGTGTGTCCCCTGTGACCACGCGGAGGTGGTTCTGGTGCCCCACTCTGGTGTGGTCACACCGCCCCACCATTACCTGACCTCGGGTCACCACAGAGCTAAGGTACACCGCCTTGAGCCACCTGTCACTGAGAACTAGCGCAATGCTGGGAAGGCCGTCCCCCACATCTCTGCGCCCCCCATCTGTGCCACGTGGAACGTTCTCACTGGCTATGAGTCTTAAGTGGAAACATGCATAGCGATGTGAAATGGCTCAGCCCCTGGGACATACACAGAAGCATGATGTCCCCTTCCAGGAAATTCCCTTGACTGAAGTTGCAGACACCTGGGGGACTCAGACCTCCTGGGTGGTCTCGGGTTTCAGTTTCAGGACTCTGAGGCCATTCAGTTATATGAAGACATCTGGAGCACCCTGCTTTTGGGGGGAGCTTTAATACTTTATCTGGGTTTCAGTGGGAGCCCCCTTAGAGTTTATGCCAGGGCTGGTCAAAGGGTGAATGTAAAGCACCCCAAGCAGGGGGCTTGGTGCCCAGAAGAGAGGCAGCCAACAGCCGCAGTCACCTCCTCCCCAACGTGGGGGACACGCACATTTCCCGCCCTTTTCAGTACTGCGGTTTTGAACCTTTTTTTAATTTAATTTAATTTTAATTTTTCTTTTTTTGAGACAGAGTCTTGCCGAGTTGCCCAGGCTGGACTGGAACCGGCAATCCTCCTGCCTCAGCTCCCAGGCTTCTGGGATCACAGGCACGTAAGGAGTCCCGCCCCAGCAGGGCCGCGGGAGCTGCTGGCTCCAGCTCTCCGGGGCCCCCCACCCCACCCCCGGGAACAGGGGGCAGACCCTTCCGGCACCTCGGTACATCCTCTACTGCTGTGCTGACGTGGCCGCGACTCGAGCTGAGGCCCGCTGCTGCCTGGTGGGAAGGATCAAACCAGCCCACAGGGCAGAGGGCCTGCTATTTCCTGTTGGCCAGCGGCTCCCTCTCCCCTTCCCACAGCCGTGCTGCAGGGGCCCGAGGGCTGTGGACTACACTTCCCAGGCTCCCTTGCAGCTGGCTTCCTGGGCCCAGCCAATGGGAGGCGCCAGCTGGAGCCGGCCTTTGGAGGCCGGGCGATGCCAAGGAAGTTCTCCAGCGCTCTCGGTTGACTGCCACGTCTCCTTGGCGGTTCCTGCTGCCCGTCTTAGGTTTCCTCTTTTGTCTCTCTACCCTTGGGAGTACCAGGTGGTTTCTCTCTCTCTCTCTCTCTCTCTCTCTCTCTCTCTCTCTCTCTCTCTCTCTCTCTCTCTCCCCCTCCCCCTCCCCCCTCCCCCTCTCTCGGTGATACTGAGGATTGAACCCAGGTCCTTTGCACATAGCTGTATCCCCAGTCATTATTGTTATTATTTTTGAGACAGGGTCTCGCTCTGTAGTCCAAACTGGTCCTGAACTCACTATGGAGCCCAGGCTGGCCTTGGACTCACGGCGATCCGCCTGGCTCAGCCTCCCACGTGCTGTGATTACAGGTGTGTGCCACCAAGCCCGGTTTATGTGGTGCTGGGGGAATCAACCTTGGGTACTTAGTGCTTGACTTAGCGCTTTCTTTGCAAGTGCTTTAACCTCTGAGCCATTCCGCCAGTCCTGATTTTTTTTTTTTCCAATTTGGGACAGGGTCTCACTACATTGTTCAATTGCCCGGGCAGGGCTTGAACTTGCAATCCTCCTGCCTCTCTGCCTCCCGGGTGCTGAGATTACAAGCATGCATCACCATGTCTGGCTTTTTTATGAACAGAGGACCTTGTGCATGCTGGGCAAATGCTCTAACCGCCGTGCTGTGCTCCCAGCTCCTGGCTGCTCCTGGGAATGGAGGTCACTGGGCCCCTGGATCCACGCTGGTCGTAAGACTGGAATGGGGGAAGGGATGGCACTCAGCCCCGGCTTGCAGGCCCCACACTGTCATGGGCTCCCTCAGGGCCTTGCCCAGCTGCTGTAGATGAAACCACGGGTCCCTGGACGCGTGTCTTGGGCCAGCCAGGCCAGGGCGGTGACCTGAGCCCAGCCCTGAGCCCGCCCAACCTGAGAGTTGTGGCAAACCACTTGTCACCTTCAGGACCTAAGTTTCAGGATGGCTTGTTCAACAGCAGTGGCTGGTACACCCCAAAATGCAGGTGGGGGTGGAGAGCAGAGGCTCCTGAGCTCTGGCGCCAACATTCTGCAACATGACTGAAAATACGGTGTATTCTTAAATTTAAAAAAGATTCATTAAGGTAAAAGACATGCTGCTGTGAATCCCCCTCAAGAAACACTGCTGCTCCGTTCCCACCACGCGGGGTCCTCATTCCCAACTGTCCTTAGTTGGGCTGTCATGGCTGCTGCTGTCCTGAGCTGACTTAAAATGTTTCTGTTTCATGGTCTGAGGAGCCAGAAGTCGCCCGGCCCAGATCTGGTGACGCAGGTGGTTGAGGACACACAGCCGCTTCTTTTTTTGTGAGCCTGCCTTTGCAAAGGATGGCTCGTGGCAGCACCTGATGATTTTTTATTTTAATCACACCTTGTAAAAATACTTCCGAAAGAGGACAGCAAGTGGCTGCAGCAGTGGGGTCATTGTTTGAAGTGATGGCAGTGTCTTTTATTGTAATACATAAAAAAAACCCAAACCCCGGGCTGGAGAAATAGCTCTGCAGTTAGAGCACTTGAAGTACCCGAGTTGATAGCCAAGCACCACATAAGCCAGGCATGGTGGCGCACGCCTGTCATCCCAGCACTCAGGAGGCTGAGGCAGGAGGATTGCCCCGAGTCCACAACCAGTCTGGGCTCCATAGTGAGTTCAGGACCAGTCTGGGCTGCAGAGCGAGACACTGTCTCAAAAAAAAGCCACCATATTTTTTGGTCACTCTTTATTGAATATCTACAGTCCCCTGCGGCCAGGCAGTAGTGAGAGGTCGGTCTTCTCGGTGGCCCTGACGCAGGACCCAGGGAAGGAACCTCAGAGCGGGGCGGCGAGCGACCATGTCTGGCTGTCCCGGACTTGAGGATGCTTTGCAGTCTCCACCCCACCGTGATGTTGGGGCTCGGGTGGGGCGGTGAGGCAAAGGAAGGTTGCCAGTGGGCTGCCCAGCTACAGAGCCCCTGACATGAGATGCCCTGGGTGACAAGGTGGCCAGTGTAGGCCGAAGTCACAGGACTGGCCTTGGTCCTCCTCCCCCCACCGCCCCACCACCCTCCCGCACACAGCAGGCCTTCAGTCTCCCCAGCCCAGAAGTGCTGCCTCCTGGGTCCTCAAGGGGCAATGGGCCCACCTAGGTGGTCATGTCCCCTCGGTCTTGCCAGCTTCTTCCGTGGTGTGCAGCCCAGCCCAGAAGAGATGCCCCGGGGCTGTGGACTGCAACCTAGGCCTGAAGTGTGCTCTCCCTCTGGGGTTCAAGAGGCCCTGGCTGGGAACCCAGGATCACTGCAGAGATGTCCCCTAGGGACATCAGGGGCGCCTCACTTCCTGGGGCACCTGTGTGCTATTCCCCAGGCTACTGGAAGCTCATTTCTCCAAGTTGATTTCCTGTCCCCCTCTAAAGAAACAAAATCCCAGAACTCTGGGAGGCCGAGGCAGGAGGATTGCAAGTTTGAGCCCGGCCTGGGCAACTTTGTGAGACTCTATTTCAATAAATAAATAAGGGTCTGAGGATGTTGCTCAGTGCAAAGGTCCCAGGCTCCATTCCCAAACTGCAGTGAAGAGAAGGTGGCAGAGGAGCCCGCAGCAGCAGCACAGGCCCCGCGAGGCCCCGCGAGGCCCCGCTCCGTGCTGGGGTGTCCCTAGGAAGGGTCGGTACCTCCAGCAGGCCCCCCTCCATGGTGCTTAAAAGCTACAGGCTGGCGGAGGCCGGAGGATCCCAAGTGCGAGCTCAGCCTGAGCAGCTGAGCGAGAACTTACTTCAAAATAAAAAGTTAAAAATGCTGGAGATGCAGCTCAGTGTAAAAGGTCCTAGGTCACTTCTCGGTACAGGAAAAAAAGCCACAGGCCCCTGACTTGGCCACGATGTCACTCTGTCCCTACACCTGGGATGCCTGTCATCCCCTTCTGGTTTGAGAGCCGAGGGCCTCAGCTCCCAGCTGGCCACTCCCATCCTGGTGGCCTGCAGCTCAATATGGGGACCCAGGGCAGGTGTTTTTGGCAAAGTGCTGGCGGTGTGTGAGCTGTGGGGATGGGTCCCTATCTGGCTTGGGCTGGCTAGGGGCACAGGCTGTGTACACAGGGGCAGTGGCTGTGGGAGCTGGTGGCTCAGGACTTTGGGTGGTCACCTTTCAAGGCTGACCCCTCTTCAACTGCCTCTGATAAGCGGTGAGTGGCCCCTTCCCTCTAGAGGGGAAAACTGAGGCTCTGAGATAGGAGACCCCAAGGACCTTTCTGGGGGCCCAGGAAGGCCTGGTCTCGTAGTTTTTTCCTGCGGAATCTGCAGCCACTCAGAGTGGGGGACTGTGGCGGGGTGGGCTTGGAGTTCAGAGTTCTGAGCCCTGTAGCCCTATGCAACAAAACAAGTTCTCTGGGCAGAGGTGGAGCTCAGCGCTTAAAGCATGTGGCTAGAAAGCGTGAGGCCCTGGGTTGGATCCCCCGGCATCACACACACGCCTGCAATCCTAGCATTCAAGAGGCTGACACAGGAGGATCAGCTTCAGTTCAGGGCTAGCTTGGTCTACATAGTGATTTCAGGACCAGCCTGAACTAGCCAGAACCTATCTCAAAAAAAAAAAAAAAAAAAAAAGTTCCCTGTATGTAACTCTCTGGGCTGAGACCTCGCATGGTTCCGTGGGGGCCTGAACAAACACAGAAGTGAGGCGCCTGCCGAGCCTGGTGTGGAGAAGGCACTATGAGCACTGTGCTCTGGCGGTGGCTGATGACCTGGGGACAACGTCACCTGCCCTGTCTTTCCAAGTCAGGAGTCCTGGCTTCTCCCATCTCTTCCCAAAACCCCTAAGAAGGCTCTTTTTCTTTTTGAAACGGTCTCACTCTGTAGTCCAGGCTGGTCCTGAACTCAAGTCACTGTGGAGCCCGGGTTGGCCTTGGACTCATGGCAATCCTGGCTCAGCCTTCCAGGTGATGGGATTACAGGTGTGCACCACCATGCCCGGCTTATGTGGTGCTGGGGAACTGAATCTACTGCTTGACATAGCGCTTTAACCGCTGAGCCATTCCTCCAGCCCACAACTTTTTCTTCTCTCTCTCTCTCTCTCTCTCTCTCTCTCTCTCTCTCTCTCTCTCTCTCTGTGTGTGGGGGAGTCCTGAGGCTTGAGCCCTTGGTAATGGCACTGAGGCACAGTGCCAGGCCCCCCACCCCCTTTTTGAAACAGGACCTTTACTAAATCACTAAGTTGCCCAGGCTGGGCTCAAATTTGTGACCCTTCTGACTCAGCCTCCCAGAGTGGTGGATTTTTAAGGTTCTGGGGGAAAGTGGAAGGGTTCTGTGGGGAGGCGGTTCTCTGAGACTCAGATTCCCCACTACTAGCTGCGTGACCTGGAGCCCTTAAGACACCCTCCCCCTTTGGCTGGGAGGCTGCTCAGGAGCCACATCCCTGGCTCGCCCAGGTCCTGGGGTCCATCCCCATCCTGGACGGACTACCAGCTGAGAAGCAGCGGGAGCAGCTCCCCAGCAGGGACGGCCGGCCAGGGAGCCGCCATGTGTGCTGGCCTCTTAGCTAATGTGACCAGCAGCGTCCCCTCTCCCCATAACTTGGGTCTTTTCATGTGAATTTGGGTCAGTAGATATAAAATGGCTTCCCTGTCCTCTCAACAGCGTGCAGGTGACGGGAGAGGGCGGCAAACTTCTCAGGAACTGAGACCTACGGGAGATACAAGCTGCAACCCAGATCTGGCTTTCGGATGGTGGCCTCCACACCTCCATGGCCTGCGACCAGCACCCAAAGGACAGGGCCCTGGAGGTGATGAACAGCAGGGCCTGGCAGGGTAGGTAGCGCCAAGGTCAGGGGTTGCAATGAGGTGGCGGGGCAGACCTATAAAGGCACAGGGCATTGTGTCTTTGCCACAAGACACCTGGAAGTAGTTCTTGGGGTCCACCTGCTCCTACCCTCCTCCTGCTGGACCACACCTTTGTCTTTTCATTTCTTGTTCATCCAGAAAACTTCTACCCATCCTCAAAAACTAGCAGAGGGGCTGGAGGAATAGCTCAGTGGTTACAGCGCTTTCTTAGCAATGGCTCAAGGCCCTGAGTTGTATCTGCCAGCAGCAGATGAGCTGCACGTAGTGGCGCACACCTGTCATCCCAGAACTCAGGGGGCTGAGGCAGGGGGACTGCTGTGAGTTCAAGGCCAGCCTGGCTTACACAATGAGTTCATGATCAGCCTGGACTACAGAGCAGGACCCAGTCTCAAAAACAAAACAAAAAACAAAAAACCAGCTGAGTATGGCCTCTGGGGACCTTTGGTGGATTCCCCAGGCACCACGAAACGCCTCACGCCGGGCTCTAAGGCTTGCACAGCGTCTGATGTGGCGCTTACCACATCCTCCCTGTGGCTGCCTGACAGCTTACCCCGAGTCCCTGCGGGTCAGGGAACCCCGCGCACTCCTACGAGGACAGAGGACAGGAGCGGCCCTAAAGGCAGGCCGTAACTTCCGCAGCGGGAGCAGCGAGGCTGGGGCGCGGCGCTTCCTGAGCGCAGGCGCCGCGCACGGGCCACGCGTGCCCGACCGGCGACCCTCAGTGCCCCGACCCAGGCCAGCGCCCGCGGAGGGGCCGCGGCGCCGCGCGCACGCCCCCCGGCCCGGCCCGGCGGGAATGGATCGGCTCCGGCCGGAGTTCGCGCGGCGCCGCGTCATCCCGCGGCCGGGCGTCTCCGCCTCCGAGCGGCCGGACGGGGCTGTGGCGCGTCCTTGCTGCGCCACGTCACCTTCCGCTCGCGGCGCCGCCCGCGTGTCACCTTGACCTTGGCGCGCGGGGACGCGCGGGACCGGCGGAGGGACCCCCCCCGCGGGAGCGCGCCTGGCGGGCGGCGCCCGGGGCGGGGACAGGACGGCCTGCGCCCCTGGCCGCGCCGCTTCCGGCCGACGTCGCTGGTGGGGGGTCGGGGGGGACCGCGAGGGTCCCCTGAGCGGGGCGCGTCGCCCCGGACGGGAGCCCCGCCCTCTGGGGTCCTGGCTGGGACCCGATGGCCCCGGCCCTCCCCGGGCTTGTCCCCCGCCCCCCGTCTGCGCGTGCAGGGGACACGGCGCCAGGGTCGAGCCCGGGGCTGCGCACCGAGCTACAGCCCCAGCCCGGTTGTCATTTTCAGTTGAGTCTTGCTGACTCACAGGCTTGGCTTGAGCCTGCGATCCTCCTGCCTCGGCGTCCCAGAGGGCTGCGGTGACAGGTGTGCGCCCCTCGCCCGGCGTGTGGCGCTAGGGCTGGGACCCCGGGCCTGGCGCCCGAGGCAGGCGCTTTTAGCCTCTGAGCTGTGCCCCAGCCCCTTTTGGTTTTTTGTGAGAAGTAAGTCTGTTTGCCGGTCAGGGCACCGGAGCCGGAGGGCCGAGTGCAGGCTGCGAGGGGTGGGGGGGCGGGGGGCCTTCCTGGGCCCGGCCTCGACCAGATGGGCACAGAGGGATGGAGATCTGGCCCCAGGCCCAAGCTGTACCGGTCTCTACGTTTTAAGGGCGCATGAGGTGGTGGATGCGTCTCATACAGTGACACCCGGCCATCCCTGGGTGCGTGGCCGGCCGGCCGAGGCCTTGGAAATGAATCACACGAGGGTATTCATGTTGGTGGTAGCATGGCCCTGGGCACTCACGGCTCCCACTGTCCACATGCACTAACCGCGCTGGGGCCAGGTACTTCCTCACTCTCCAGAGCTCTGTCACTTTCCCCAGAGAACAAGGCGCATTGTGTCCCCTGGGATCCTGCAGGGGTCTTGTGCTGTTGAGTCCCTGGCCTGCCCCTTCTGAAGCCCGTGTGACCCCAGCCGCTGCCTCCAGCCCACCCACCTTTCCCCTGGGTGTGTGCTCCCAGAATCTGAGGAGCCACGTGCTGGGGAGGGATCCTGTGGCTGTTCCACTTGCGTGTGGCGTGGGGCTAGGATGCGTGGAGCCCGGCTCCCACACCAGGACTCTGTGTGTGTGTGTGTGTGTGTGTGCGTGTGTGTGTGTGTGTGTGTGTGTGTGTGTGTGTGCGCGCGCGCGCCTCTTGTCCCAGCCTTTTTTGATTTTGATAGGGTCTCCTTCAGTCACTGAGTTGCCTAGGCTGGGCTCAAACTTGAGATCCTCCTGCCTCCGCCTCCCTGAGACTGGGGCAGAGGTGGGCATATCCTAAGGTCTGCCTAGTGGCCGAGGCTTGGGAGGGTGACATGCTGGGAGCGGGTGGGATGCACGAACAATGAACTGTGGGAGGAAACAGCCTCCTGAGCTGGTGGTGTCCCCGGGAGGTGCCACCCAGGTGACGGGGCCAGGGAGCTGGGCTCTCAGACTCGGCTTCTTTGTCATGGGTGATGAAGGTCAGGGGAGGACCCATTCCTAGGCACCGCGGGCTCGGGGCCTCTCCAAGGAGGGACAAGCATCTCAAAGCCGGGACGGGTCAGTGATACACGAAAGGAAAGAGGAAACCGGGGTGCTGGCCCAGGCCGGCCATGTGTCCTTCAGGAGGCCGAGGCAGGAGGATCTCACGGTCGACTCGGGCTGGGCAACTTAGTGACTTAGTGAGACCCTGTCTCAAATAAAAAAGAGGTGCAGCCCAGTGCCTGGGCCCAACCCCAGCACCACAGGAAAAGAAGAAAGGACTGAAACGTAGAGAATGGAGGGGCGCCCGGCCGGCCCCTCGGCGCAGGGGAACGTGTGTCGGGGCGCCCACCCGCAGTCCAGAGGTCCTAGACCCCGCCTGGCCCCACCGGCCCGGTTCTCCCCGCAGATGTGTTTCACTTGGCTCGGGCTGTGCTGACTGCGAAATGCTTGGACGCTTCTGAGTTGGTTGCCAGCGTGTAAATCTCAGGCGTTTTCACATAAAGCCCAGATCTGTAGCTCCTCTCGAGAACCAGATTTACTGTCAGAGCCACAGATAGCCACATGCCGCAGCCAGGTCTGCCCAACCCGAGCGGCGTCTCTCGTATGTGCGCGGGCACGCGTGATTCCCCTTAAGTCACTAGATTGCCTCAGGCCGGACTCACACCCGCGACGCTCCTGCCTCAGCCTCCCCGAGGTTCGGGATGACAGGCCTGCCCCACTAGGGGAGAGCAGAGAAGAAAGAGCATTTTTGGCTTCCATGTCTCTGGGTGGAAGGAAGGCCCTCCGCTGGGGATGGGTTAGGCGGCCAGGCTTGGGTGGCGGTGAAGGGCACAGCTCGGATCCCCTGGGAGTCTCTCCGTGGTGCCCGCTGGGTCCCCTGCCCCCACCCAGGGTGGCTTTCCCCCTGGCATCCAGCTGTTCTGCCCGCGGCCCGCCCCGTTCGAAGCAGCTGTTCCCTCCCAGCACTGATCCAAGTGCTGATTTCATCTCTTTCCTGAGCAGTTTGGAGCCAAGGAGAATGGCTTGGCAGGAAGTCAGCGCAGGGGAGGAAGCCGCCAGGACTCCGAGGGGCCGGAGCCCGGGGCAGGAGGGATGGGGGGCGTCGGGCGGGCGCTGGGACTCGCCCTGGGGTGCTCTGATGGTCACCACAGCTGGAGGCAGAGGCCACGGGGCCCTTTGTGGCCTGGTTTCCCCGTAGTTTGGCCTGAAACGGGTGGGAAGGCGCCACTGGCTTGCAGACGGGCTCCCGCCGCCTTCCCGCTGGCAGCTGCTTCCACGGGCGGATTTGGAGCAGTAAGGTAGTGTGTGGTGTGATCAAAATACACAGTGAATGTTTTAAGTTAAAATATATATATTACAAGCTGGTCCTAGAGGCACGGGCCAATAGTCCCAGCATTCTAGCAGGCCGAGGCAGGAGGATGCCAAGTTCCAGCCCAAGCCAGACAACCCAGGGACTTAGCAAGACCCTTTCTCAAAATCCAGAGTCAAAATGGGCTGAAATGTGGCTCTGTGTGAAGGCCCTGGGTTCAATTCCCCGTAACACACATGAATTTTACAGTAAAAGACATATCGCCATGAATTCCCCTTAAAATTCCTTCCCTCCTGGCTTTGAACAGGAAGTGTCAGGAATGATGGAGTACGTGTCCAGCCAGGGGGTGCCCTACGTGGGCGGGCTTGCGGCAGCGTGTCTTTTCCACGCCCAGTTAGCCCAGTTACGCTGATCACTCTTGGCGGGTGAGTCCAGAGGTAGCGGGTGCCTAGGACGGGACCCTGGCGGGGGGGGGCTGGTGCCCAGGGCCCATGGCAGGGGACTGAGGTGGTCAGGACGGGGGCCCAGGGCGGGAGAAGCCGTGTCCTCACTCCCTGGGTCTCCCTGGTCCCTGGCCACCCAGCAGCCCCCAGCCTCTGGCCCTGCTCGCTCCCCTCCCCCTCCAGTCTGCGGCTGCGCCTGGAAAAATTCCTCCCTCGTTCACTTTGCCAAGAAAGGGCTGGGAGTTTCCAAGCGGAGCGCACCACTGAGACGCGCCGGGAGCCAGCCACCGCGGGGAATGGGGGCGCACGCCCGCTGGTGAGGATGGGGTCTGCCTCCAGCCTCCCCCGCACCGCCGCAGGTCCCAGGGCTCCCTGCCCTGCGCCTGCCTCGCCTCCCGCCCGGCTCACGGGCTTGTCGTCCAAGGCCGAAGGTTTCCTCCCTCACCTCCCTCACTGGGAGTGCCTGGCCCCTGGCTCAGGGGGTCTCCAGGCCCTGGCCCACCGGACTCCCCCTCCTCCCCCTGTAGTGTGGGGATTGAGTCCGGCGCCTTCACACTGCATTCCATCCTCAGCCAGTTTCTACTTTTGATTTTGAGATGGGCTCCCTTAACTCACTTGCCCAGGCTGGGCTTGGGTTGGGTCCTGCTGCCTCAGTCTCCGGGTGTGCCAGAATGACGCATCTGCACCAGGTGCCGGCATCCACCTCCCAGGGTTGAGGCTGCCCGTGCCCCCGAGGCTCAGCACAGACTCCCGAGGGGCCCAGTTCCCAGGCCCAGGGCACTTTAGTGGTCTCTTTGGCCTCTGCCGTAGGACTTGAGGGGCTGGACTTGTCCTTGGAAGAGCAGTGGCTGATCTACTCAAATGTAATGGTTTAAAAATAGGTACTGCAGGGGCTGGAGGAACAACACAGCGGTTAAAGCGCTTGCCTTGCAAACACCAGGCCCTGAGTTCGATTCCCCAGCATGACATAAAGCCAGGTGTGGTGCCACATGTCTGTAATCCCAGCACTCTGGAGGCTGAAGTAAGAGGATTGCCGTGAGTTGAGGACCAGCCTGGGCTACAGAGTGAGACCTTTTCTCAAAACAAGACAACCTCCCCCACCAAAAAAATAAAAAACCAAATCCAAATAGGTACTGTATGCGCCTGTTGGTGTAGTCAAACCGTGAACCTGCGCCCTCCCGCCCTGCCTCCCTTCTCCGCTCCTCGGCATCTTCCAGAGACTCGGATGTGAACGTAAATAGATATGTTTATGTATTCAACAGAAAAATATATCCACATCTGTTTACATATATGCCATCAGCTATCTGTCTAGGAAGGACATGAGCGATGCGCCAGAACTCCTATGGATCTAGAACCTACAGACCCTCAAATCTCTCTCACGCTGTTTATTTTATTTTATTTTATTTTATTTATTTTTTTATGAGACAGAGTCTTGCTGCTCTTCCAGGCTGGTCCTGAATTCCCTATGTAGCCCAGGCTGGGCTTGAACTCATGGCAGTCCTCCTGCCTCATCCTCCCGAGTGCTGGGATTACTGGTGTGAGCCACTATGTCCAGCTAATTTTTATGCAGCTCTGGGGAATCGAACCCAGGGCCTTGGGTGCACTAGGCATTTGTTCTAACCACGAAGCAACCAACACTCCCAGCCCTCAGATCTTTTACCTGAAACAGCCCATGCCCTACGAGTGTCTCTCGTGCACCTGGGGCTCACCTGGGGCCTGCAGGATGACCTCGAGCTGCATATAAACCACCTAGTGTGTGTAGGTAACAAAATTTCTTGTTTTTGTATTTGTTATTATAAGGAGAGAAGAGCAAGCAGCCTCCAGGCCACGGGCCGGGCCCATCTGCCTGGTCTCTGGATGGCGCCGTGCCTGGCTCAGGGGACTGCGGTGTGTCGTCGTCCTGCTGTGTGGCGCAGGGTGCAGTGACGGCCTGTCCCTGCGTCTTCAGCGTACACGGCTCCAACCCGCGTGTGGCGGCCCGGCGGGATGCAGACCGTGTGCGGAGCCCACTGTGTCCCTTTCCCCCTGCTGCCTGGGCGGCTTCAGTGTCGCCTTCATGGTCCATCTGGAACTCATTGTGGTGTGAGGAGGAAGGTAGGGATCCAGCTTTAATTTGTTGCAGATGGCGACCCCGCAGTCCCAATGAACCGAGGTCTTTTGAATCACCCAGTTCTCTCCACTGATAGAAACGATGACACCGACGCTCTGCCGGCCTCTTTGGCATAAATTTGGCTCAGAGGCCAGGGGAGGGGCTGGAGACCACCCCTTCTGGGCCGCCCGTCCTCCCTCCCCTCCTCTGCCTCCCTTACGCTCCCTGGCCTCTCCCTGCGCTCATCCCCAGCCTGTGTTTCTTAGTTTTGATTTGGAGACAGGTTCTCACTAGGTTGCTAAATTTCCTGGGCTGGGCTTGAACTTGGGACCCTCAGCCTCCCAGGGTGCTAGGATTGCAGGCCGTCTTCTCGAATGCTCCGCTTCAGGGCACACACTTGCAGATTCTCCCCAAGAAGCAAAGTTCTTGCGTCTGGAGCCTTGTCCTTGCGGTAGGTGCCTTGGTGGGGCCACTTATCCCAGCCCCTTCTTCCCAGGTTTCTCTGGTACTGGGGATTGAACACGGGGTCTTTGTGCTGAGCCGCATCCCCAGCCCTTCTCGAGTTTTAATTCTGAGGCAGAGTCTAATCGATTTGATCCTCCTGCCTCAGCCTTCCAGGGTACTGAGATGACGGGCCTGTGCCACCGAGCCTGGCTTCCTCCCGCTGCCAGCAGCTGTTCCTTGCGGTCCCTGCCCCACTGTCCCCCCTCCTGCGGCACCTGGCGAAGGTGGCTGTCTGCACCCCTCCCGCTTGCCAGCTGTCATCCTGTCAGGTCCCCAGAGCTCTGCGGGCCACCCTGGCCAGGGCCAGCCCCCCACGCTGCCATCTGGGGCCAGAGGGGCTTCGTGCCGGCGGTGGTAACCGTCAGTCTGCTTCTACCCCACGTGGGCACGCAGGAGGCTGAGTGTGGGGAATCTGAGCCCCTGGTTTGACTTCACTCTGTGAGTAACAGGCTCTGCCCCCAGAGCCGAGCTCTGAACTGCTCAGGGCACCGTCTGCGAAGATGGCGCTGAGAGGGCCAGGGTCACGTTCAGGGCCGCCGTCTGTCTTCACCCCGGCCAGGCTTCAGCTTCTCGGCCCATCTGGACTCCCCCAGGGAGCAGTGGCTGCGTGCCTGTCCCACCGCAGGCCTACGAGGCCACCCCAAGGGTGCTGGCACTGCCCCAGCCCCGTCCCAGACACCGGTGCCAACACGTGATGCCAGGCATCATGGTGCTAATGTGTCTGGATCCCGTTTCTTCTCCACTGCTCATGGCCAAGCCCGTGCTCCGGAGGCCCCAGTGAAGCTGGCTGCATCAGCGTGTGGCAGGAGCCTGCCTGGGACCCGCCAGCGCCCCATCCCTGCCCTCCGGTTCCTGCCCTCACCCTCCCTGGCTCCCCCGCCCCACTCCCTGGATCCCGTTATAGCATGTGCTCTTTAAAGGCCACCTGGATAATTGTGTCTTTTTCTAAATCGGAGCTTATTCAGAGAAAATGCCTCTGGCATGGCGTGTGGGAAAGGTCAGGACGCCGCTCGAAGGAGACGTTGGTGTGCTCTGGGCATGGCGGGCCCCTTCTCGGTGGAGCACTTCTCCCCACCCCCACCCCCGTGGGGTCAGAAGCCAGCGATTTCAGCTGGTTCTGTCACCTAGGTGGGGGTGACAGATCAGCAGGCCACCAGGCTAGATGTTGGGGGGGTGTGTGGCGGGATTTGTTTTTCATTTAAAAGAGCAAGAATATTTAAAATATGCAGACGTTGGGGTACAGGCCTATAATCCTAGCACTCTGGGAGGCTGAGGCAGGGGGAAGGATTACAATTTTGAACCCAGCCCGAGCAACTTAATGACTGACAGGGACCCTGTGTCAAAACCAAAAGTGAGACAAAGGCTGGGATGCAGCTCAGTGCCAAGGCCTTGGGTTCAATCCCCGGTACTGCGTATACATGAAAAGGGGGTAATTGAGGCCGACTGAGGCCAGCTGGGTGGGGCCCTAATCCAAGACCAGTGTCCTTGCAAGGAGAGAAAAAGACTCTGAGGATACCTGCACAGAGACAGGTCACGTGAGGACTAAGGCCAGAAGACAGCCATCAGTCCGGGAGGAAGGGAGGGCTCAGGAGAAACCAACCCGCTGACACCTTAGCCTCGAACCTCCGGCCTCTAGAACCTTGAGAACCCATCAGTGGCGTCTCAAAATTAAAAATTAGAAAAAGGCTGGCACTTTGCAGTGGAGGCGAGTGAACGAGCACATTGGGAACCGTCTCAAGTTCGCACCAGGATTGCCCAGCACCCTAGCGAGAAGGGCCACGTCTGTGTGGACTGCCTCTGCATTGCCTTTATCCGGAGCAGAATTCCACAGAAGCCCAGAATGCCCTGTCTACACCCTGACTCCCAGGCCTTAGGAAGGTGTATGGTCAAGGTAGAGCCTGGGCATATTTAACTCAGTGGTCCTTGTGTTCCATTTATGACGTCCTGATGGACACTCAGGGAGGTTGAGGCAGGAGAGTGTGACTGTTGGAGAGATTGTGTCAACTTGAGGCCATCAGGAACCCTGCAGGTATTAGGGGGTAGGAACCACGCCTAGATTGGGAATTGAGAATCAGCCTGGATCAGAGTGTGAGTGACTTGTGGGCCAGCCAGTGAGGGAAGAGCACCCACCCGGATGTGTGAGGGCCTGCTGGGACTCCAACAGTATAAAAGCAAGGAAGAGGGAGGATTGTCACAGTTTCTTCTTCTGGGAAAGCTCTCGCCTTGGCGATTGTCTACCGACGCCGCCAACTTGCTACACGTTGCAGATCATCAGCACAGATTCGCTCCAGTCTCCACTTGCACCTGTCTGCCCGTCGCTGCTCTTCAGTCGCGGATCTTCAGGCTCCGGTCTCGCCATTGTTCTTCCAACAACCGAGATCTGCGGCAGGCTCTCACCTCACCGGCTGTCCTGCAGTCCGGACGGGAGATCTACTTCGCGACTGAGCAACCACCTTGGACTACCTCTGTTCTCGGGATTTGTAAGCCTTCCTAATAGATTCTTTTTGTTATAAAATCTGTGAAGTTCTACATTTGAAAGAACCCAAACTAATACAGAGGGTTACAAGTTTGAGCCCAGGCTGGGCAACTTAGGGACTTAATGAGCCCCTGTTTCAAAAGTCAAAAATAAAAACATAGACTGTGAATGTCTCTTAGTGTAAAGACCATGGGTTGGATCTTTGGTACCACACGCACACAAAAATAGACATATGGCGACCCTTTGGACCTGGGATTCAGGCTGCCCTCAAAAGTGGCCAGAGAGTGAACCAGGGCTGTAGGGCCAACTCGGGGCCCCTGGAGCTCCTGTCATGGAAGAGAGGAAACAGTGTGGACAGCCTGAGAGGAAGCCATGTCCCTGCTTGGAAACATGATGCCAGGATCTGTTTCTGTGTCATGGAGCTGGGTAGAGGGCAGGGATGCTGGCCTGGGAGTCTAGTCTGGGACAGGCACCGGATCTTCAAGGAGGACTTGCTGGCTGTTGAAGAGAAGCTGATGGCCAGGCGGGGATGGGGCAGAGGAGAGGAGTCTGCTGAGCCTCAGGCTCATCCCTGGCTTTGTCCAACCCAAGACTACCCCACCCTGTGGTGCCCGCTCAGGGAGATGAGGGCTTGGCCTTGTTCCCGGCCATAGTGGGTTCATCTGGCTGGGCTGGGGACAGGAAACAGGAGGGCCTCGTGGGGTGTGTCAGCAAGACAGTGCCTCCTGCTCAAGGCAAACCCTCCAATGATCCCATCTTCTCTTGTCACATAGGAACGAAAAAGAGGTGACAGAGGGTGAGCAGGACTCAACCTCCTGTGCACAGGTGAGTGCAGCTCGCCAGGTGAGTACGGCCTTTGCATGTCGCAAACGTAACTACTCATAGGGTAATTATGAGGAAATAAAGCTGAATGGAGCGTGCATGTGCTCGTGCGCACGCGCACACACACACGCACACACACACACACACACACACACACACACACACACACACAGAGAAAAGAATCAGACAGAAACTCTGAAAGTAGGAAACTCTTTTCAAATTCCATATTTTTTCTCCCCCCTCTCTCTTAGCAGAGGAGGGACTGTAAGTTTGGAGCCATCACTGCCATGACAGCCTGAGCCCCACTTACTGTCGAGTCAGCAGCGGCATTAGATTCTCACAGGAGCAGTAGCCCCGCTGCGAACCATGTGTGTGAAGGGCATTGGCCGTGTGCTCCTTGTGAGAACCTAATGTTGGTGGATCTAAGGGGCGCCGAGGCTGATGCCATCCTCTACCGCTCCGTCTATGAAAAAGTTTTATTCCATGGAACTCGTTCCTGGTGCCAAAACAGTTGGGGACCATCACTGTGGGGTCTTACAAACAGGTCTGCAGACACACACACGTGTGCATTTACGGTAGTCAAACACAGCCCTTTGTTTCCGGGGTTCAGTCAACCTCAGATGGAAAATATTTAGAACAAACAGTAGTGTCCGTGCTAAACAAATGCAGACTTCTTCTTGTCACTATTTCCTAAGCGCTGTGGTAGAACAACTCTCTACAAGGCGTTTACATCGTGTCAGGTATTGGAGGAGTCCAGAGGAAATTTAAAACACACCAGAGGATTGCGCAGGCTCTGTGCAAACACTACTTATTTTTTTTTTTCTATAGGGGACTCGAGCATCTAAGAATACTGGTGCTTCTGTGGGGACCTGGGACTCACCCGTAGGGCACCACAGGTTGACTCCAGATAGAAAACAAAGCCGTTGGTAAGTGTTGCGTTCAGCCGGACCTGGTAGCACAGGCCTGCAATCTCAGCACTCTGGGAAGCTGAGGCAGGAAGGTTGCAAGCTTGAATCCAGCCTGGGCCTCATAATGGCTTAGTGAGACCCTGTCTCAAAGTCAAAACCAAAAAAGAGGATGGGGCGGTAGCTCCATGTGAAGGTCCTGGGTTCCATCCTCAGGTACCACAGAGATAAACTGATATATCCACTGTAACCTTCGGCAGCACAAGGCACACTTGTGGCGCCACCACCATCACCTCCGTGTTGCCTTTTCACAAACACCAAGTCCCAGCTCGACTCCTGACTGGCGCCCTGCGTGCCCACAGGCAAGCTTGTGTTATGGAGATGCAAGGGGCAGGAGCATGGGACTGAGCCCGAGGACAAGCCACAGGGAGTGGCCCAGCCCACTGAGACCCCTGTGTCCTCAGCGGGGACAGCCACCCTCGGCTGCTCCCCTTGAGCTCTGGCCTGTCTTGTAGTGGTGTCAACCCTGCCCCTTAGACTAGCGGTTCTCAAAGTCCGGTCGTGGGCCACCCACAGAAGCATCGCTGAGAACGTGGAAGGTGGCTGCCCGCCGTGCCAGCAGTGCCCTGCCACTGCACCCAGCACCCACAATGCTGGCTTGTAAAGAGACATGGTTTGTTTGGGAGGCTTCAGTCCCCATCAGCTGGAGCTGCGCATCTCTGCCACGTGGAACCTGCTCATGACTGGAAGGGCAACCGTCCGTGTCCCTCCCGTCTCACCAAAGAAGACGTGAGCCACGTACAGGACGCCACACAACCGGCCTTGTCCAGCTTGGCTGTTACCCATTTGTGGGTTGGAAGGTCTCTGGCAGCACACCAAGGCGCGGGCTGGTTGCAGAACCAAAAGCCACCACGTGACAGCCACGGTCCAAGGGAGGAAAACTGGCACGGGACTGGAGCCCCTGCGTCTCCTGTGAGGTCGCGCCACCAGTCATGTGACCTGAGGCCTCCCAGAAGGCCCTAATTCTTAGAGTCCCCACCTCTTCTCCTCCGAGTGCCCAAGCCATCAACACACGAACCTTTGGGGACAGTCACCATCCAAGCTGGAGTCCCTGGAATCAGGACTGAGGGCTGGGCTCAGAGCCGGTATTTTCACAGCCTGCTGGGAGAATGGCCCCCTAAAACCCACACTCCTTCCAACCTATGCGCTATTGCCATCAAAAAGGCCATGGAGGGAGGTGACGGGTTCTCTAAGGCTGAGTGTGAGTCGGGACTGCCAGTGCCCTTCCTGGGGTCGCCTCTGACCTTGGCTTGTCTGTCCTGCCCAAGTGGGAGATCTCGTAAGCTGTCAGTATGAAAGAAAGAGGAAGTCTCAGCTAGAAATTTGTTTCAGTTAATTTTTTTTTGGTGGCGTTAAGGAGCCAGTCTCGGGCCTTCAAACTGAACTACATTCTAAGCCTGCTTTTCGGTTTTGATTTTGAAACAGGGTCTCACTAGTCAGTAAGTTGCCGAGGCTGGGTTCGAACCTGCAGTCCTCCCACCTCCATCTCCAAGAGTGCTGGCAAGATAGGCCTGCGCCCCCAGGCTGGCTTGTGCTCTAAAATTTCTACACGCTGTGCTTCTAAACAGCCCTGGATACCGATGTCTCCATGGCAGTCCCTGTCTGCATCAGGGTGGGCAGAAGGCAGGCCGGTACCTCCTGGGCCCCGGGCGATGGGTGTCGGTGCTTGGAGGGCTTCCTGCGTAGGTTCAGCTTCGTGTCCCCTGCTGCCCACGTGACACCCTCCCCCACTCCTCCTCTTCCCTCTGTGTCCTGGGAAAGGGGCCGAGGGCCCTCACCCTGAGCCACATCCCTGGCCCACTTTTTAATTTTATTTTTTAAAAATTTGAGACAGAGCTCACTAAGTTGCTAAAAGTTGCCCAGGTGCCCCGACTGGGCTTGAACCTGTGATCCTCCTGTCTGAGCTTCCCAGAGCACTGGATGACAGCCCTGTGTATATTAAGTCTCTGGAGTGCGTGTATGCCAGGACTGTCCAGGACACCTGCATGCCCACATTTGCTGGGCACAATGTACAAGAGCCAGGGTGCGACCCGGCCTGGAACCCGTCAACAGATGAATGCGTAAAGAAAATGTAGTGCATATATGCAGTGGAATATTAGTCGGCCACAAACATTTTGTTATTTGCGCCCCTCCCCCCCCTCATTAGATACATCTGGAGATCATAACGTGGAGCCAGCCAGGCTCAGACGGTGGCGTCCTCCTAAGTCTGTGGCATTTAAAAGAAGCGACAGGAGAGGAGAATGGGGTTTGCGCTCTTCACAGATGGGGAAACATTGAAAGAAGATGTATACTCTGTGACGTCAGACATACAAAATTGACATTAAAAATTTGAGAGTTAAAAATTCATGGAATAGGATTTGAAAAGTTCTCTTGGAAGGCCACTACCAGCGTCGCCCACAGCCGCCTTCTCAGGTCGGCGGCAGAGTCCAGCGGTTCCGACACAGGTCGGGGCCACGGAGCCGGTGTGGCTCTTCCAGAACTTATTTGCTGACCCCTGTGCCGGACGTCACTGCCCTTCAAGTCACTGGAGAATGGAAGGCATATAGGTGGCTATGAGGACAGGGGTGGCCCACTCCACAACCTTGGTGACGCCCAGCAGGGCCGGGCTCTGGGGGGTGGGCAGGCCCTTCAACAGGCCGGGCTCCCAGGATGGATCCCCCCATGCCACCCTGTCCCCGGGCAAATGGGCTCCGCAACCCGGTTCCTGGTGTCTGACCTTCCTGGCTGCCTGTAGCCGGCCAGCCCGGCGCGGCCCGCTGCCTTGGGTTTCTGGAATTCTTGGGCTGCCTCGGGCCGCGTCCTGGTCTTCCTGGGCCGGGCTGGCCAGTCTGGGCCCCACGCCTGTCCCACTGTCAGTGTATATTCCTGGCACCAGAACTGGGGTCCTGAGCCAGCCGTGCACATGGCCCGGGCTGGTCTGGGGGAGACAGGGGAAGTGGGTGGGAGGGGGGATAGGATGCAGGAGGCGGAGTCCCCCCACCTCCTTGCCGGCCTCCCCCACCTCCTTGCCGGCCTCGGGTCTCCTTCCCCCACCGCAGGGAGGTGAGCAGCCTCCTCCGGAGAAGACACCCGCGGCAGGGAGAGCCGGGTGACCGGGACGGGTGGGCAGACCTGGCCTCAGCGGGCTCGCCTGTCCCCAAACCACACCAGCCCCAGGCCACCACGTGGCATGTGCGTTTCTTTTAAAACTTTATTTAAAATTGACAAAGACAATTGCGTGTATTTATGGAGTACAAGCTGTGTTTTGATATTGATATACACCGTAGGCGATTATAGCAAACTAAGCACGCGCACTACTTACGCCTTCGGTGTAGTAGAAACAAATCTTTCGGCGGTATTTAGGGTACAGTATGTTAGTTTTTCTTTTCTCGTAGTACTGGGAGGTGAGGCCCGGCCCCTTCACAGTGAACCCCAACCCCTGTCCACCGGACCAGCTTTTTATTTCATTTTTTTTTAAGACAGGGTCTTTAAGTGGCTACTTCCATCAAGTTGGGCTTGAGCTTGTGACTCCCTGCTGTGCTGGGTGACAGGCCTGCTCTACTGGGCCCAGCTTCTTAAAGTTTTACTATTTATTTATATATCTTTGTGGCCCTGGGGATTGAACTCAGGGCCTTTGCACTGAACTACTTTTTTTTTTTCTTTTTACTTTTTAACATTCTCTTTTTCAAAATTTCGATGCAGGGTCTTGCTGATTTGCCGAGCTGCCCCTGCCCTGCCTGAGCCTCCCGGAGAGTGCAGCATGAAACTGATAGCGGTCACGGTAGTCGGCTTCTGTCCTCCCCCTGCCCACCCGGAGCCCCTAGAAATCCGCATTCTACTCTCACGTGGAGTTAGAGGATTGGCCTTTTCTTTTTTTCTTTTTTCTTTAATTTCTGACTTCTTTTGTTTTTGGTACTAGAGATTGAGCCCAGGGCCTTTATACTGAGCTACATCCATAGTATGTTTTTATTTTAATTTTTTTTTTGTTTTTTGAGATGGGGTCTTGCTCCATAGTCCAGGCTGGTCCCCAACCAGTATGTGTCCCAGCAGTCCTCCTGCCTCAGCCTCCCAGAGTGCTGAGATTCAGGCCTGTGCTGCGGGGCTTGGCTAACATAGTTTCAGCTTTTTAAGATTTACATACAACATTTGTCCTGTTTTCCTCACATAACACCCCCCAGGATCACTCGTGCCGTGGCAACCATCTGGTTCCTTCTGTGAGACCGAAGGGGATTCATGGGGCACACTGTCCCATGTTCCCTTTGTCCCTCTGTTGCCGGCCACTTTGGTGTCCTCCGTGTGTCCGCTGCTGCGCTGGGGCTGCGGTGAACACAGGCGCAGGTGTCTCTGTGACAAGCCCGCTGGTAGTGGGCGGCTGGGCCCCTCAGCTCCGTCCTTAGTGTTTGAGGAGCCTCTGTACTGTGCTGCACAATGGCTGCCCGCACTCACACCCACTCTGCAGATCCGTGGGCGGACGCCTGGGGCTAAGCTGGAGGAGCTGGGGGGCAGCACCTCCGAGACCCCAGCCCAGAGGGCAGAGCATCCTGGAGGAGTCGTGGGCGCTGCCCAGAGAGCCAGAGCAAGGTCAGATTCAAGGCAAGAGGGGAAGGCAGCCACACACCTGCATCCTGGACACGCCAACAGCTACTCGTGGGTCCGCGGACACCCCTAGAACTGAAACCCACAGAAGGTTTTAGGGGGGAGCTTGCGATTTGACTCACACTTCAGAAAAGTCGTGGTGACACCCTAGAGAGTGAGCTGAGGTGGCCAGTCTGCAGACAGGCTGCTGGATGAGGACAGCAGAGGGGACCGGGGGTACGCGTGGGTGGCTCTGAGGAAGACCTTGGGCTTGGGGATTGGAAGTGAGGCCTGGGGAACAGGCTGCAATGAAAGCCCTGAATTTTGTTGTGACTGTCTGGATTTATGGTATATTATTATTATTTTATTTTTGATTCAGGGTCTCTTTCTGTATTCCAGGCTGGTCCTGAACTTCTGGCCACCCTCCTGCCTCAGCCTCCTGAGTGCTGGATTACAGACGTGCACCTTATTCCTGGCTTTGGATAATGGTATATTAGTCAGATGTGTCTACAGTAATGCTGAGTAACAAACCTCCCCACGGGCTCGGGCGTTTGTTTGATGCTACACAGGAGCACGGTCCCGGAAGCTGATCCTGGCCTGTCTGGGCCAGGCTTCTGGCTGGGTTTGGGATATTTTATAGAACTTCTCGCTGGGGCCCAGGCAGAGGGCAGTGAGTTTCTGGTGCTCTTGTCATGGAGAATCCCCAGTGCGGGCCACACAGGCAGCTCAAAAACCTTAGCTTGTATTGTGTCAACCTGGGAGGTAAACTCAAGGCCACCCAAGGAGACAGGGGCCAAAGCCCATGGGGATGGGAGCCTGGGCAGAGCTCTGGCATGTCTCGCTGGGCTGTCTGTGCCTCTCAGGGCCAACAAGGGTCACTCCTGCCATCTGTTTCTCCAGACTTAGAAAGAGGCCCTGGAACATGGGTGAGGGTCCGAGACGCTGAGCAGTCCGCTCATCTGTCGACGACCGCTCTGTGTTGCTATAACCGACTGCTGCAGAGCGGGTAACTTACAAGCAACACTGGTTGGTCTCCTATGGTTCTGGGGGCTGTGAAGTCCTGGATCGAGGGGCTGGATGTGGGCTCTTTGCTGTATCATGACGTAGCAGAGGCATCACGCGGACAGAGGCAGAGGTCAGACTCACGGCATCCGGCCCCTCACCCTGGACGGCAGTGGGTCCGTGGAGGCGGAGCTTGGGTCCTCCCACTAGGCCCTCCCCCAGCGCAGGGCAATGGGAATGCCAAAGCATGGTTTTTGGGAACACATTGAAAGCACAGCAAATGAAGGAATACCCCTTGCATTTCCATGGTGCGTTGACCATTCCTTTCTGGAACAGCCTTCCCCGCTGGGATGGAAGCCTCACTAAAGCCACGGCCCCTCTGTCACACAAAATAGGCTTTGGGCGACCTAAGGGCCCATGGTGCCACAAATGGAATTTCCACTAGAGCTGTAATCAATTATGTAAACTTCATGAACTTGAAATTGCATTGGCTCTAGCAGAAACCTGAAAGATAGCGGTTGAACTAGACAGGTATGTATTATTCAAGAACTTAAGAGGAAGGCAATCCCGGGCCGGGCCCAAGCTTGCTAGATCTTTCTGCCATCTCATCCACTATAAGCAGCTTCTATCTTTAAGGGCTCCTCATAGTCCAGTACGGCGGCTGGAGCTCCAGTCGTCCTGTGAGCTGCTGGCTGGAAGAAGGAAGTATTTTTCTCGATTGAGACAGGTGCCTTTGAAGCAGGTCTCCTGAGAGCCCCACGTAACACTGAGGCTTGCATGTGACTACGCAGGCCCTCCTGGGCTGCAAGAGGGGCCGGGAGTGGGGTTCTGGCTGCACACGTTGCTCCCTGGGGTGAAATCAAGGCTGTCTCGTGGCTCTGACTCCGGTGGCTTGAGGGGCCTCCCAGAGTGTCCAGTTTTATGAGCTTGGGCCTGGCAGTGAGGCGGCGGTGGAGCCTGCAGGCAGGGTAGACGAGGCAACAGTCCGGTCCGTGGGTTCACGCTGGTCTCATGGAGCGGGTTCACGACCGAGGGGTCCGTTGTTACCCAGTGCGCACGCTGTCTGGATGCGCTGGCTTTCTGGTCCCTGCGCTGCGGCAGCAGACATAGGCTTCAGGAAGGCGTGGTTTGATTTAGCTGTGGTGGTTTCGCGGGTTCAGTCTGTGGTTAGCTGGCTCCAGGCAGGGGCATCACGGCAGAAGGGCGCGGTGCGGTGAAGCTGCAGGTGTAGACCCGGGGCCGCCACCTCCAGGACGCCCCCCTCGACACCCAGAAGTGCGCTCCGCGAGTCCCCAAGTGGATCCCAAAGCCAGTCAAGGTGACGCGCCACCCCAGCCTCCACCGGGGCACAGCGCCTGCATGGTCATCACCGTCCACACACAGAGGACTGTGGCGACATTGCAGGTCTCAACCATAACCATGAGTGCCGCCAGTTTTCCCTGGTGTCTTGTGTCCGAAGATAGGGCAGGTTCCAGCTAAACGCCCCAAACCCATTGCCGGAGCATCCGGGGCCAGGCGGCCTCCCAGGAGCCGCTGGGCCTTTCCCAAATGGGCAGCTCTACAGCAGGGTCGTAAACCCGCCCATTTCGGAAGCCTGCTCATGAATATTCATGATTCTGCCTCCTGCCTTGTGCATTAGGAAATATTATTTATTCCTCCAGCTAATGCCCTCTTGCGTCGCCCTCATGCTGGAGGCTAGGTTTTAATTCTCTGGATGACCTACTCCGGGCACATGCGTGCTTTCCAGGAGGGATGTCCCACCTCGAGGGCCCTGGGCGTGTTACAATACGGGCGGAGGTGTTACCTTCTGGGTTTGGTTGATTTCTCTGTCCAGGGCAGCTCTGGGGCCTGCCCTCCCATGACCAGGGGTTGCCTGGGGTGGGGATGCTGAGGGCCATGGGGGAGAGGAGGAAGCTGAGAGCCCCATCCCCGGGAAATTTGGGTCCCCTGGGGCTGCCCCACCCACGCCCCTGCAAGGGCCTATGTTCTGAAGAAGAGCGTAGAGCGAGAATGTGGGCGAATGGGATCGGACTCTGAAGCCAGTGGGGCACAGAGGGGACCTTATGTGACATGCTGCCCAATGAGCTGGGGGACAAGGGACCCATACACTTGGCTTAAAGGGGGTGGTGTGCGGCTGTTTCTCCTGCCTCCTCCGCTCCCCACAGCCCCCATCTGTGGCCACTTCTGGCTACTGTGTCCTCCTTCCTTACAGTGACCATGTACTCCTTGCCACCTGCCCCAGCGCTCACTGGCTCTGTGCCCTGCTGTCTGCTCACGGGGCCGTGACCCTGCAAGTGGCCTTTCCCGGGCTCTCGGGCCACCCAGTACTGATTCCACCCTTGGGCTGCGTGATCATCTCAGGGGACAGCTGCCTTAGCCACAGTCCTCCTGGGCCCAAGGGTCAGCATATGGCGGATGGAGGTGTGTCTCCTGGGGTACTGCTAAAATTTTCTTCTTTCTTTATCTCTCTCTCTTTCTTCCTTTTTTATTTCTGGTGGGGGGATGGGATCTTGCTGTATTACCCAGGCCGCCCTTGAACTCCTTGATCACTTCTAGTGATCCTCCTGCCTCAGCTTCCTAAGTAGCTGGGACTACAGGCACATGTCCCCACCCCCACCCCAGTACACACACACACTCAGCCTCTTGAGAGACTTGTGTCCCCTCCCTGTGTCTGCGCCAGGAGGGGAGGCTGGTGGCTGGTGGGGTGTCAGCAGAGGCCGATGAGCCACTTGGAGCCAGCTGGACCGGGAGGGACACAGGATTCTGAAACCCAGCATGCGGGGGAGGGCGTTCACACCACAACACCGGGCTCCTCTTATGCTGCGTTTTCAAAAAATAAATATATACATATTGGGAGAGTGAAAAAAAAAGATGTCGTTCTCACTGCGGGTCCCGGGGTCCCTCCCCTCCCTTGGTGTCCTGGCTCTGGCCCTTTGTGCGTTCTCTACACCTTAGCCTCTCCTCGGTGCCCTGTGTGCCTGCCCTGCTGTAGGGGGCATTTCTGACTGCTGGCAGGAGTTCAGGCCCTGCGTCCTCCCTCCCTTCCCCACGCCAGGTGCGGCTTCTAGGGGTTGGGAACTGGAGATCCAGCAGCTCTGGGCTAGCCCAGGTTCCGGAGATGATCTGCAGTTACCTACCTGTCCCCTGTGGCCCTGTAGGAGACATTCCAGTCAGTATGGACCGGGACAAGATCTGCAGAGCCGGTCCCTGACTCACAAAACCCTGCTTCGCAGTGCGTGAGGGACGCTCTGTTGGATTTTCCATCTAGCCTACGGGGACTGGGGATGGGGTTTTTTACTTTTGGTGTTGAGACAAGATCTTGCTAAGTCACCACGTTGCCCAGGTTGGTTTTAAACTTGTGATCTTCCTGCCTCAGCCTCCCAGGGTGCTGGGATTATAGGCCTGCACCGCTAGGCCCAGTATTTTCATTGTTTATTCTGAATATTTATCCACTTTACTGCAGATAGATACCTGGCTGGTTTCTGACCTGGAGCAGTTGTGACTAGGGCAGCGAACCTTCCTGCCTCTGTCTTGTTGGCGGTGCTGGTGTCTGGGCAGGGTTGAAAATGTGGGAGAGGCAGTGACTGTGGGAGGCAGGCTAGCTTTCACCAACACGGAACGCGGGATGGGGTTTGTTTCTTTGGAGGAAGGGGCGGTCCTGGGTTTCCGGGGGCTTCTCATTTGGGGACACAGTGCGAAGATTGCTTAGAACACATCCCCACTTTCATTCTAAAGGAAGCTTCCTCTCCCATGACCTCCAAAGAAGAGGCCAGATCCTGTGGGATGACATTCCTTCTTCTTGACCTGGCCTGCATGGTCCCAGCCACCGACACCTGCTCTGGCCTGGGCTGTCCTGGCCACCACCAATACCTGACCTGGGCTGGAGGGAAGGGAGATGGGTCAGGGGTGGGGAGGGGTGGGATCCTTCCTGGTGTCTGTGGCCAGCCGGCCCCCTTGAGGGACCCCTGGGTGCTGGAGCAGCCCCTCCTGTACCCATCACACAAGACACGGAGGAAGACGCAGGGACAGACAAGTCAGAGCGAGGGACAAACACAGACACAGACACGAAGGCTAGGATGAGGCTGGCAGACATGTTTCCAGGCGGGCGGGGTGGTGCGGTAAGTCGCGCGCCTGACGAGAAGCCGGTGGGTGCCGTGGGGGAAAAGAAAGACAAAGCTGGCCGGAGCGGGAGGACAGAGTCGAGGCTTACCTCCGTGGGGCCCCCGCCGCGCAGAGGCAGGGAACCACTTCCAGGCGCTGGGATCAGCCTGTGCGGGGGCCGTGCGCCGTCAGCGGCCAGCAGGGCCTGTGTGTTGGAGGCAGGCGGGCCAGGCTGAGAGAGAAGGGGACGCCAGCCAGAGAGCAGGGCCACCGGGTGCCACGAGTTTGGTGTGACATCATCAAGTTCATTTAATTCACAATCAAGTCCAGGTCTGTGATCCCAGCACTCTGGGAGGCTGAGGCAGGAGGATCACAGTTTGAGTCCAGCCTGAGCAACTTGGCGAGACTGTACCTCAGAGCAAACACCCCCCGCCCCCCCCGCCCCCCCCACCTCCTGCATCTTCCTCAAAGGAAGAGCATCGCAGAATCGCGGGTAGCTGCGCCCAGCGGCTGGGCCATCACCCGGCTGGGATGGGGGACCACGGGCAGCACCCTGACCGCCGGCACAAGCGAAGGCCCCAGTTCCACGCAGCACCCCACGGAGGCTCATGCGGGCTCTCTGTATCCTTGGGTCCACTCACTGTTTTTTGTGGAAATAAAATACATCTGCACTGAGCACCTGCAGACTTTTTTGTTCCTGGTGCAGCGGCCCCAACCTTTTTGGCACAGGGACCTGATTCACAGAAGGAAGTTTCCGCACAGACCCGGGGCAGGGGACAGTTTGGGATGACGCAAGCTCGCTCCCTTTATCGTGTGCTTCGTTTCTGTCATTGCCACATCTCCGCCCTAGCTCCACCTCCGGCCTCGGAGCCTCACAAGGAGTGTGCCCCGGAGACCCTGGCATGCCTGGCTCCCGGTAGGGCTCCTGCCCCCGAGGCCGCTGAGCCGCCTGACAGGAGGTGGAACTCTGGTGGCGATGTGAGCGACCGATTGGCACTGACCTGCGACCTGCGGGTCAGAGGCCCCTGCTCAGACAACACGGTTTAACAACAGTTTACATAGAGTGCACGTTGTGCTATGGTTTGGATCTGGAATGTCCCCTGGAAACTTCCTGTCTAGAAGGTGATTCATTCATGGAGGTTAATCCGTTGATTTCCTCTGTGGCTAAAAGGTGAGGCCTGGTCAGGAGTGGGACCCTGGGGGGTGGCCTGGAAAGGGGTGGGCCAGTGGGTGTGGCCTATAAGGGGTGGGCCACTGAGGTGTGGTCCAGAAGGGGTGGTTCAGTGGGTGTGGCCTGGAAGGGGTGGACCACTGGGGTGGGGCCTGGAAGGGGTGGGCTGGTGGGTGTGGCCTGGAAGGGGTGGACCACTGGGGGCGGGGCCTAGAATGATCTAAGTCCCTCCTCAACTCCTCCTCTTGCTTCCTGTTGCTTGCTGTGGGCACCTTCTCTCCAGCAGGCCCTCTGCCATGCCCTCTGCCATTGCCAGCTGCCCAGGGGCAGACTGAGACCTCTGCAAGGTGAGCCTTTCCTCCCTCAGGTTGTGGGCATCAGGCGTGATGCCCAACCAGCGAGAGATTGAGGAAGACTCATGGTGTTGGGTAGGTACAGGTGACTTAGAAACAACTCGACGTATGCAGAGGGACGCGTGTAGGTAACGTGCAAACATGGCGCCATTTTATGTACAGGACTTGACCGTCCTTGGATTTTGGTGTCTCGGAGTAGGGGGCAGAGGCCTGGCGTCCGTCTCCCACTGGTGCTGAAGGGCCACTGTGTAGAATTACTGAAAAGAAACATTTTTCAAGGGAGAGTTAATGATGAGAGGAAAATGCTCAGAAGACATCAACGAAGGAAACTGGGAAACTCGTGTTCTGTATGATCTCAATTTGTTTTTATATCACGGACACGTGTACACATGATCCTTGGAAACGTGGTAAGCAAAATCCAGCCACATAAGACCACATAATGTGTGGTTCCATATATATGAAATGTCCAGAATAGGAAAATTACAGAGCATAAAGTAGATTAGGGGTTACCAAGGAGGGGAGGGGCGCCGATAGGACCGCGCACAGGCTGCTCCTGGGAGGGACCGACGGTCCTGAAGTCCAGTAGTGAGGGTCGTACGGCTCTGGGAGGACACTAGAGCCGCAGAGCTGGAGCCTTTTAAAGGGTGAATTTCATGGTGTGTGGATTTTATCTTAATAAAGCTACTGTTAAAAAATGTATCTTAATGTAATGGGAGAAAGTCGGGTGGAGATAATTACAATGACTTGCTGGAGGATAGGAGGTTTGTGGAGTTATTTATTTTCTTCTGCATTTCCCACAGTTTTCACAAGGAGAGTGCAGCATTTTTTTTCCTCTCTTGTACCCACTGAACCTCTGTCATTGTGGTAAATCTGTGAAGGGACAAAGAGAAGACACAGGTACTGCAGAGAACAGACCTCGCCGGGAACTGCCTGTGACCCACACCCTGATCCGGACCGATCTCCATGGTAGTGACTGGGAAAGTGCTTTAGCCCGTGTCCCATTAGTATAACCAACTTCCGAAGGGGGAAGGTTGATGTTGGCTCAGGCTTTGGAGGGCTTCAGTCCAGGACCAGTGGCCCTGCGGCCTGGGGCCGGGGGCAGCTGGCATCTCTTAGGGAGGGCCTGGTGAGCAAGGAGAGAGGAAGGGGCCCGGCTCCCTTAGCCCCCTGTGAGGTCACACCACCAAGGACCTATGTCCTCCCCCAGGCTCTACCCTAACGGCTCTACTCCTTCCCGTGGGGCCGTCCTGGGGGCGGGACTAAGCCTTTAATATGAAGGCTTTTGGGGAGCAGTCAGGGTCTGAACTTGGGCCGGATGTTGGCCCCGCTTTTCCGTTCTCTCCTCCCAGCGGGCTGCACTCTCTGGTCTCCTTGGTGGGTGGGGCCAGGTGACTAGCTGTGCCAGTGAATGGGTAGATCCATCGTGGGTCCCCCGGAGCTCTCTTTGACGAACCAGCTGTGCTGTTCAGTCAGGAGGCTGCTGTGTCAGCCAGCTCCTAGGACAAGGGCAGGGTCATCCCAGCCGCAGGGGGCAGGCATGGCATAGGCCCGAAGCACGAGGCGCTGTCCTCGCCAGCCGCTGGGTACCCAGGGTCTGTTGTCATCACACCGCCACCTCACCTGTGCGGCCGACGCTTTCGCAACACGAGACCTGAGGAGCTGCAGCCGCCATTAGACAGCTGCAGCTAGCTAGTGTCCAGAATAAAGCCAGGCAAATTTACTACAAATCACATCGCTCTAGGGCCCCCTGCCTCCGCCTGTGTGCACCTCACAGCCTTCTCTGTGCAGAGTGCCATTGGATCTACTTTTGGAGCTCTCTTCAAATAAAAAAGGCTATGAGAGAGAAAACCAGATGTTTTCTTCATTTCAAAGTCCAAGAAAGAGAGAAAGCAACCTCTGTCAGCAGAATACCCGAGAGTTTTGAGGCTGCTTGTTGTAGCAGCATAACCCTGTGTAGCCTGACTAATGTCAAGATGCAGCCCAGCAAGCAGATGTATCAAAACACAGAATTCAGGAAGGAGGAAGTGGAGATCTTCAAAATAACGCCACCAAGGAGGACGCGTATGAGCCCAGAAACGCGGGTGGCGCTGGGAAGAAGGGAAATGGTACGGATCTCAACAAGTTGAGAGGTATTAATGAGACCAGGGAGACAGGCAGAGCCCAGGCAGCTCGGTTGAGCTCGGCGCTTGGTACTTTTACAGCAGGAGTTCATGCCACGTCTGTTCGAAAAATTGCATTTAAAGTGAACCTTACCGATACTAACCTCTTGTCCCTTCCCATATTATTATTTAACTCAGTGGAAACCGATCTGGAAATTTCTCACTACTTCTGATGGACCCCGGAAATGGTAATAGGAGACCAGGAGCATGCGAGGTGGACACGGGCGTGCTAGAGAGCTCATGACCCCTGGGGACAGCTGGGGCTCAAACCCTGGGAGCCTAGGGGACTGTCTCTGAGTGGTTCCCAAAAAGCAAAGGAGGGGGGACTTCAGTCACCAACGTGCACCTGTCACTGCGGCTCCCCCGGGAGTTATACCTGCATTCCTTTCCTGGGCTGGGAGACCTGTCCCTGCCACCAGAGAGAACGCAGGCCCAGAGCAGGCCTGGCCTCACTAAGGAAGCCAGGGGACTTACTGGAACCAGGATGGCCACAGGGTAAGGCACCAACAGCATTAACTGAAAGTTATTTTTGAGTTAAAAAAATCCCAGCATAATAGATTAATATCAAATGAATTATGCAAAGTTTTTTTTTAAAAATCAAATTTAGGGGCTGGAGGAATGGCTCAGCGGTTGAGGCACTTGCCTAGCAAGCGCTAAGTGCTAGGTTCCCCAGTACCACATAAACCAGGCGTGGGGGTGCACGCCTTTAATTCCAGTGCTTGGGAAGCTGAAGCAGGAGGATTGCTGTGAGTTCAAAGCCAGCCTGGCTCCATAGTGAGTTCAGGACCAGCCTGGGCTACAGAGCGAGACCCTGGCTCAAAAAAAAAAAAAAGAAAAAAGAAAAAAGAAAAAAGAAAAGAAAAGAAAAAGAAAGAAAGAAAGAAAGAAAATCAAATTTAAAAGACTTCAGAGGCTGGGGTAGGAGCTCAGGGGTTAGGGCGCTTGCCTGGCATGCACAAGCCCTAGGTTTGATTTCCCAGCCCTACAGAAAAACTAGCTGGACATAGTGTAGACAGTGCCTGTAAGCTCAGCATTTGGGAGGCTGAGGCAG
>PVKB01002814.1:0-106237 GCA_004027205.1 Ctenodactylus gundi
TCATGTATGATTTCATACTATTCACATACGCAGTGGTAAACACAAAGAGTTAGCAAATAGGCTCACTTTAAAATTCCATGTAAGTTACAGAGGTTTTAAGGATTGTGGTAGCATTTATAAAAGTTAGAACTTAACATTTTGACCAATTTTACCTGTATTTTTTATGGGTTTGTTTGTGGTGCTAGTCTAGGATCAAAGACGGGGGTGCTCTACCATTAAGCTACGTCTCCAGGCTCTTTTTTTTTTTTTTTTTTTTTAAGACAGATTCTCACTAAATTTTCCAAGTGGACTTGAATTTGTGATCCTCTTCCCTCAGCCTTCCAAAGTGATTTTTTAAAAAATATAGCTTTCGTAGTAGGTGTGAAGTGGCATCTTGCTGCTTCCCCCCCCCCTTTTTTTTTTTTCTTTCTTCGAGATAGGGTCTTGATTTGTAATCCAGGATGGCCTTGAACTCACAATGGAGCCCAGGCTGGCCTGGAACTCAGAGCAATCCTCCTGCCTCAGGCTTCCAAGTGCTGAGATTACTAGCGTGTGTCTCCATGCCTGCTTTATGTGGTACTAGAGAATCAAACCCAAGGTTTGAGGTCGGTAGGCAAGTGCTTTAACTGCTGAACTAGTCTTCCAGCCCCTTCTCTTCCTTTTCTTTTTAAAAACTGTTTTGATTTTAGAAGGTCTTGGTTATAGTCCAAGCCAGTTTTGAACTCACAGTCAGCGGCCTCAGCTTCCTCAGTGCTTGGATTTTAGGCCTGAGCCACTCTATGCCTGGTACCATTATTTTGATTCAAATTTTTCTAATGACCAAGTTTGGTGAGTATCTGTTAAGATTTTTCTGGCTGAGGGCATTGCTCAGTGATTAAGGTGTAGGAAGGGTGAGGCTCTGGGTTCAATTCCCCAGCACCACCTACACAGGCCGTGGTGGCACACGCCTGTAATCCCAGCACTCAGAAGGCTGAGGCAGAAGGATTTCATGACTGAGGCCAGCCCGGGCTACAAAGTGAATTCAGGACTGGCCTGGCATACAGAATGAGACCCTGTTACAATGTCTTACCTAGACCTCCCCCTTCACATTGAAATATGTTTTGTTAGCACATAACACAGATATTGTCTAGACTGTAAGTATATCTAAATATTTAATCTGTGTCAAGATATAATATCTAGATATTTATAATTACCATCTTTAATGGTTTAAAATGGTATTTATTGAGAGGTATAGTGCTGCATGCCTGTAATCTTAGCAACGTGGGAAGCTGAGTCAAGAATATCACAAGACTGAGCCTAGCCTGAACAACTTAGTTTTATAACAAGACGCTGTCTCAAAATGAAAAAAGGACTGGGAAATGTAGCTCAGTGTGGAGGGGATACACACAGACACACATAAATACACACAGATAAACACACATGTATTAGTAATAGGCTTTGATAAGCCTATCAGTCTTTTGTATTAGTTGCTTTTGCGAACGTTTTGTTGCTGTGGTCACAATACCTGACACCCACAACTTAACAAAATAAATTTAACTTGGCTCACAGTTTCAGGAGATTTAGTCCATGATCATCATGAAGCAAAGCTACTCACTTCCTGATAGTCAGGAAGCAGAGCAGAAGACAGCACCAGAAATGAATCCAGAGACCAGATTAGGTACCCAAGATCACACTATGACCCACCTAGAACCACTAAATAGTGCACTTTCCTAATAATTCCCTAGGCAGCTCTGAAACTTAACTGTCACATTCTCCCCTTGGCAGCCTGACAGAGTAAATACATCTCCTTAAACCATACTTAATCTCTAAAATAAAACCAATCCATAATTCCAAGATAACTATCCCACGTACAACTGAAAATACATTAATCCTTTCCCTAAGTCTCAACAGTTACAGCGTTGCTCAAAAGTCTAAGACTCCACGTCTGAGACTCAAGTGAACTCAGCTATGAACCCTGTATAAGTCGCAAAGCAAGTTACATATTCCTAGTACACAATGCAACAGGGTAAATATTCCTGTTCCAAAAAGAAATAATGGGGGACAGAAAAGAATCAGACAAAATCAAGACTGAATATTAGGGCAAACAAATCCTGTTTATATATCTGGAATTCAGGACACATCAGGGTGAGACATGATTTCAAAGAACTTGGGGAATCCCGCTGCCATGGCCTGGCTGGCTGCAGGCCATATGGCCTGTCACGAACCGCAGCCATCCTGGCTACATATTTGCATTTCTATTATCTTCAGCTTCTGGGGGTCTCCACGTCATGTCTGACTTCCTGCCGGTAGGGTCGCTCACATACATTTCAGGGGCACATTGTCTGTCCTTGGCTTTTGTCCAAAACCAAAGTGGAAGCCTCAACGACCCCACATTTCTTGCATCGTACAGGCCTGAGCGCCCAGCATCATCCAGAAGCAAAATTAACAGCTTGACCCCACCACGGATCATGGCTGCAGCGGGCCGGGAGGCTGTGGCATGGTGACATGAATTCTGGGGAACCAATTACCCAAGTGGCCTGTCTGGAAGAGGTGGGCTAGGAAGTTTCCTTTCAACAAGTTTACTTTTAAGAATTTATTTTGCAGTACTGGAGACTGAACCCAAAATGTGTGCACCACTGAGTCATATCCTGGCCCCTTCCTTTTCTTTTGATAACCTTTTCCTACTAAGTTGGTATGAGGCTGGACTTGAATTTTCATTCCTTCTGCCTCAGCCTCTCAAGAGTGCTGGGATCACAAGGACGCATCCCACAACCAGCTTCTGTTGCATTGGTAGTCGTTTTCCCACTGCTGTTAGGATGTGACCAGTCTATGTGTGTGTACATGTGTGTGTGCACGTACACGGCAGTACGGAGAATCCAACCCAGGGCCTTTACACTGAGCTACATTCCCAGCCCATTTTTTAGTTTATTATTATTTTCTTTGTATGTTTTTTGAGACAAGGTCTCACCCTATACTCCAAGCAGGTCCTGAACTCATTATGTAGCCAGGAGGGTCTAGAACTCACGGCAATCCTACTGGCTCAGCTTCCTGAGTGCTGGGATTAGACGTGTGAGCCACCATGCCCAGCTCCATTTTTAGTTTTAATTTAGAGACAGTGTCTCTAAGTCAAGGGTCCCCAACGCCCAGACTGGGAACCCATACTGATGTGCAGACCGGGCTGTCAGGATACATGAGCAACCAGCAACAGGTGTGCAAGTGAAGGCCCACCCACCTGTCAGCACGCTCCTGTCAGGTTCCAATTCCACTGCTAATTTACAGGGAATGGCGCTTTGCTCCGTGCTGCCCTCCTGTGGCTGCTCACTGAAGCTGTCCTCCAACAATCTAATGCTTAAGAAGTAACCCTCGCTTCCACCCTGTCCCTGGGAGAACAATCTTCAACTAAACCCGTTCAAGGACCACCAAACCCAAAAGGCTGGGGACCACTGCTCTAAGTGACTAAGTTGCTCAAGTTCACAGCTGCAATCCTTCCACGTCGGACTCCAAGAATGCTGGAATTACGTCTGTACCTGAGTGTATTTTTCTCTTTTATCGAGGCATCTCTGGAACCCGGGGGGCTCTTTTTCTCCATCTGAAAATTCTTCTGTCACTAATGCTATAGATATATAATTACATCTATATAAACAGATATAATTTTCTATACACATTAATTTTCCATTCTCATTAATTTTATAAGCATGCCAATATTCCAGTAAGCAGTACAATATTCTAAAGGTTTCTACAGCTTATTTTAAAAAATAGTCTTACTGAAATGGAATTTTTTTTCTGAGACAAGATCTCATTCTGTAGTCCAGACGGATCCTGAACTCATGGCAGCCCCTCAAGTGCAGGGATTACAGGAATGTGCCACCAAACCCAGCTTATGTGGTACTGTGAACCCAGACCCTTTTAGGCAAGCACTCTAACTGCTGTGCTATTACTCCAGCCCCTGAAATATAACTTATACACCATATATAACTGACCCACTTGAAGTTTATCAGTGGTTTTATTATATTTACACAGATGCTGTTTGACGTGCAGTGGAATGACATCCTGATAAACTGAATGTAAACCGAAAATATCCCAAGTGTGTTAATCAGCTTGCCATTGCTAAGACAAAATACCAGAAAGGAATCAAGCTGAGGAGAAAAGGTTTACTTTGGTTGATGGTTTCAGATTTCAGTTGTTCCTCGGCCTGGGTGCGTTCAGTCCTATGGAAAGAAAGGTGGGACACAAAGGCACACCCCAATAATCTATTCTCTCCAATTAGGTCCAACACTTGAAGTTTCCACTACTTCCCGACAGCCAATTATCCGTGTGTGCATAAACAGCTTAAACCATTCACGAGGCCAGAGCCCTCACGATTCAAAGGCTCCCAGCTCTTGGACATCATCACTGCACTGCAGAGCAGCCCTGCAACACATGAGCTTTTGGGGTACATTTGCATCCAAACACTGAGTTTAAAAAATGCCTTTAACACCTAACTTACCAAGCATCCGTCAAGAAGGAAGTAAAAAAAAGGTCGCATGGGGTTGAGGCATTTAGGATGAAGCAGGGAGACAATTATTCCTTAGGTCCCACACCCGCCCACAGCAAAGCCTCTGAACCGGGTTCAGACTTACTGCTCCCCTCCCCAGCCCCACCCCAGGGAATGCCTATTACTGTTAACATGTGTTTATCTTTACATTCTGTACTATGGGCCCCATCCCCCCAGTGCAGAGGCTGAGCCAATAGCCAATGCCTTTCTCCCAGGACAGCTTAACTCCTGCCGGGACTCATCATAGGTCCTGAGTAATCACAGATGTAGCGACCCCTTGCATTGATTAAGTGCAGATGCTACTTTGAAAAACCACAGAGCACCACAAAGCGAGACTCTACTTCAAAACAACAACAAAAACCTGTATCACATTTTCAGGACTAAATCTGCCATTTCCCTCAGGTTATAATCCTAATTAGCCCCAAATAAATTTTATTTCTCTGTTGTGACAGGATCTTGCCAAATTGCCCAACCTGGTCTCCAGCTCAGTCATCCCCGCTCTGCCTCCTGAGTAGCTGGGATCACTTGACCAAGCCACCATGCCTGACTGGTCATTTTCTTTGTCGTTGACGAGGCTGCCTTTTTTCTAGGTTGACACACACAGTTTGACAACACAGCACACCACCAGGCATCGCTTGATCCTGCTCATGGCTGTGTGGCTGCCTGGGGCAGCAGCTTGCTGTAGGGCTCACAACAGCCGTCTGGGAAGTGATCCAAACTCAACAGTCAAAATACCTTGTACTAAGCACATCCTGCCTTCGCTACAGTGCAAAGTTGTATATCCCTAAACTGAACCATCATAAAGTTAGGGGTCGTCTGTTTATGGAACCACCTACACAGTCATGTTTAGAAACTGCTCACCACCTCAAGGAAAAGCTTCTGCCTTTACCTATTACTGCCCATATTATTTCTAAAGGGTTGCCACAATAGAATCTCAAAGTTGGGTGCCTTCAAAGAACAAAAATTGTCTCAGAAGTCAAGATGCTGGCGACGGCGTGCTGAGAACCCTCCCAGGCCTCTCCTTGCTTCTCCTTCCGTAGCAGACGTGTCACCGCTCCTCCCTGGTGCCTGTACATCATTTTCCTCGAGCGTATGTTCAAACTTCCCTTTCATCACAGCATCCGCCCTGTGGGCTTGAGCTCATCCTACCAACTGCCTTCAAACTGAATCTCTCCATGAATATCCTATGAAACAAAACATGTTGAGGTCCTGGGGGTTAGAATTTCAGCCCAGCATGGTTTTTGAAGGGATGACAGAAATCCACCCACAACTCTTTTGGCTATCATATTTCAAACTTCCTTTCCAAATCTTGATCACTAATACATGCATTGGGTCTTTGGTGATACTGGAAACCGAACCTAGGGCCTCCGCGCTGAGTTCCCTCCCTGGCGCTTTACCACTTCTATCCCGTCCCCTTTTTCATATTCTGAGATGCAGTCTTGCTAAATTGCTCAGGCTGGGCTTAAACTTGATTTTCCTGACTCAGAAGCACAAAGTGCTGAGATTATAGGCATGTGCTACCATGTCTGGTTCTATTTTCTTTCATTATATATTTCCTTATTCTAAATTTTCAGAAGTGCATCATATGTAGTCTTCTGTTACATGCATCTTTTATTTAGTATGACTTCTTCCAAGCTGATTCATACTTGCAATGTATTATCCACACTTGGCTGTTTTTTATGGCTAGATGGTATCCTATATATTTTACCTATCTATCCATTTGTAAAATACCTTTTTATAACTTACAGACTTTTATGAGTAATGTTCTATGAACATCTATGCACAAGTTTCTGTGAGAATAGCTAGTAAGTGAATGGATGGGTCATATGATACTTAATCACTTCAGAAATTGCCTGATCAGTTTTGAAAATGGCTGAATCACTTTACATTTCCACCAGCAACCTATGAGGGCTCTAATTACTACATATTTTTGCCAACAACTGCTATTATTGGCTTTTTGACTGTAGTCTTCTAGTGGATATGAAGTGGGGTCCCACTGTTAATTTTTATTAGTGTTTTTCTGCTGACTAATGCTGCCACATATTTCATGTTCTCCTGGATATTTATGGGTCTTATTTGAAAAAATGTCTCTTCTTGACTATTTTTAAATTTTTGAGTGGTGAGGTCCTTTGTGTATCCTAGATTCTGGTCCTTTAGATACCTGATTTGTAAATATTTGCTCTCATTCCATTGATTATCTTACTTTCTTAGGCATTCTGTGTACGAGCGATTCATCAAACCCAAGACCATAAAGATATACTATGTTTTCTTCTATGAGTTTATATCTTTGTTCTTATATTTAGGTCTTTAATCTATTTTGAGATAATTTTTGTACATGGTGTGAGGTATGTAGCCCAGGGTATCCATGAACTCACAGTAATCCTCCAGCCTCAGTCTTCCGAGTGCTGGAATTATAGGTGTGTGCCACCAAAGCTGGCTTTTGTGGTGCTGGAGAAATCAGATTCAGGGCTCTGCATGTGTCAGGCGAGTACTCTAACTGTTCCTTAAGCCCTGTGTCCTAACTATAAAAACAGGATCATACCATAATAGATCTTACCAAGATAACTTTATGGAGATTCAAATTTTTAAAAAAAGAAACACACTTATCTGTTCACAAAAGGGAAGAAACAATCCTGTTTATTAACCTTACTGCATTTTCAGAAAGGATTAAAAAACACACATTTCCTGGGGCAAAAAGCTGTACCAAAAGTATTCCTTAAAAAATAACTTCACAGACCAACAGTCTTGGACTTACACAAAGACACACATATAGACATACATTAGCTTTAATACACAAATCAAAAGTTTTTGCAACAATTTCCTACCAAATTCTTATTGCATTAATGTATTTTCTTTAATCTTTAAAAAATACTCATAGAAAATTACAAAATAATGTAGAATTAAGCCTGAGCCTATGTAGCCTAGTATTAATAAAGTCAGACAATACTTTATTAAGATTATAAAAATTGTTGTTGCTGTGTATTTTATGTATATACAGGATAAGTCTTCAAAATCTGAAATGCCACCTGTAACAAATTCTGGTCAATTCAATGCTTTTCCATGTATTTTAGTGTGAATCCCCAGATACCTGTGCTTTGTCCATTTTCAGTCTGAATTCTTTGAGCTTGTTCACCTATTTACAATTAAATACCTAGTCTCTAGAACTCTCCTCACACAAAACACCAAACATCTTTGTTAAATAAATTCACACAAAAGAAAAAGGTTGTTTCCAAGAAATTGTTCTAATATATGTACTCATGATAATTATACTGAAAAATAGTACACAAACTTTCTTCAGGGTTAATAAATGCTACGCAGCAGGCAGTTTTACAACCACTGCCATAGGAGCACATTTTCTTCGGACACTTGCACGATAATGCAAGCCAAAGGGCAGGACGCCTGGAACAACTCCAGGACACCCACAGTGTCTGGTGAGCTTCTGAAACCCGAACAGTGGTTTCTAGTCCTATTTGAACAGGGATGGATAGTCATGTCCAGATAGATGTTCTATCCCCAGAAATACTCAGTTTGGTGAGTCACCTCTTGGTCTTCTGAAACAGACAGAGGCAGGGTGCGCTGAGTAAGATCGGGGCAGCCATCCAGTTACCATTCACTGATCTGTTTTGGTTATAATCCTGGTCCAAGTGGGAAAAAAACAGTAAGTTATGAGTCAAAGACTTCCTTCCTTACATTCTTTCGCTATACCTGAATGCTGAAAGATCCAACAGAACCGTGCGCTACTAATCGTAATTCTTGGTACAAATTACTTCATAACATCCTAATTTATAATAATTTCCTTCACACAGATGCAAAACAGAACTAAAAGCAATGTAGTTACTGTGTATTACCTACACATACACATGTCTACAGTGCATGGAAGTAGTCTGCATCCTTAGTCACTTGAAATGGCATCATCTCAGATCCAAATGCTACACATTTTAACTTTTTTTCTTTCTTGGAATTAAATTATGATAACAATTAATAGAAATTATAGATATTATTACAGAAGTCAAAAAATATAGACAGTCAAAAGGGAAAACATTTTCAAAAATACCCATAATCCCACTAACACAGGAAGATGGCAAATACTTTGTTAGGTATCTATACAAATAGATTTTTATTCAGATACATTCACATTTTTTTCTTTGAGACACAGTCTCATTCTACAGTGCAGGCTGGTCCTGAACTCACTATGGAGCCCAGGGTGGCCTTGGACTCAAGGCAATCCTTCTGCCTCATCCTCATGAATGCTATGCATGGTGGAATTGGGCCACCATGCCTAGCTTATGTGGTGCAGGGGAATCGAACTCGGGAACTTAGCGCTTGACTCAGCACCTGCTGAGCCATTTGTCCAGCCCAAGGCAGGCTTTTTACCACTGAACTATGCCCCAAGCCCTTAAATATTTTCTAAAGACAGTCCCTTAAACTACGGCCTCCAAATAGAAAATGCATGTTTTTCATAAAGTGCCAAAAATTAGTAAGACTAGTGTCTATTAAACAATTAAGTCTAACTTAATAATCTCATCTGTTGCTGAGTAGAGTCTAAGATACACATTTTCACATTTGGTACCCCTGAAATTCACATGTACTTCATAACATTTTAAGTTCATTTGTAGTTATTTGATGTTTCATAAAATAATAGCATTTCTTGTAATTAGTAACATCTTGGAGTTGATAAAATATGGTATGTGATTTCTAGAAAGAACTAAAAATAAATATAGCTATACAAATATAAGACCATATTTACACTCATGCATTACATTACTACCTCCTTTTCTACTATTAAAATTTGTTGCTGATTTTATGCACGAAATATGTCATTACTTCCATGTACTTCAATTCCAAATGCTCTGCCCTACTGAGAGAATGAGATCTATGAACAACAGACTGAGACGAAAGTGATAAAAAGCTCTGAACAGTAGAATATCTGAAAAGAAATCCAGCTGAAATTAGAGATATTAAGAATAGATGTAAAAGCAGGGGAAGATGATCTGAATATTGTGAGAGTAGAATGAAGAAACAAATATTATAATTAGGCACAATTCCAAAATTAGAAAGGAACAAAGTGGCTGGATATAACAGCTGATGTATGATTCAAAGAGAACCAATCTCAGAATTATGGATGTGGGAGAAAGAGCAGAAGACAGCACCGAAGTTATAAAGACTATTCACTAAAATAATGCAAAAAATTCCCAAATCTAGAAAAAGAAATTAATTATCAGGTACAAGAAGCTTATAGAACACAAAATAACCTCAACCAGCAACGAGACTTGCCACGACATATCATAATTAAAACCATAGAAATACAACATAAAAAGAGAGTATTAAAAGCAGCAAGAGAAAACCAGACATTATTCTACTAAGGCAAACTGATTTGAATTATTGCAGATTTCTCAAGGCGAACTTTAAAGGCCAGGAGAGCCTGGAGCAAGATCTTTCACATTTTAAAAGACAGCACATGTCAACCCAGGTTGTTGTATCCAGCAAAATCATCCTTGAAAATTGAAGAAGTAAAAATTTTTCATGGCCAAGAATTCCTAAGGAAATGTGCAAACACTAGCCCAGCATTGCAGAAAACAGTGGAAGGAATCTTTGAGAGAAGCAGCACCAAAAAACATGGAGGAAAGGAAATATCTAAAGAGAAAGTATAAACAAAAACAAAGACTGATATTTGAATCACTTGATTGGTATCCTTCTAAAACAGTACTAACTGTCTCATAAATCATACCCCATAATTATTACTTTTAATAGTATATGTTTGCAAAACATAATAATTATATTCAACATGGAGAATTGGTATAAAATCTTTAAAAATATGTATGCATGAAGTTAGAGATGGACAGATACATGGAATGATAAACCAAATCCGGCAAAATATTAGTAATTAGTTATATTTGAGTAAATAATTTATGAAAGTTAAAAAAAATCTGAAATAACTACGCATGCCACTCTATTACTTTAAGTGTAGTATACTTATGTGATATAGACTTAAGTTCATTAATATAGCAATTCAATATAGACTCAAGCTCATTTAATATAATGATTCACTTACTTGGTCTGGGATATAAGTTTATCTTAAGAAAACTGATGCAATGATAACTTGAATGTCTTTTGAATGTACAAACATTTACTTTTCAGTACTCAGCTAAGGAATGTGAAATTTAATGCCTTTTTCCCCTGTTTTTCTAGCCTTCAATTTCATTGTTAGAGTTCTTTTCTTATGTGAGAACTCTATGGGTGTTATGGGTGAGTGAAGCCACATTTAAAGAATCTCAACAAAGCTATTGTAAGATACAGGAAAAAAAAAAAAAAAAAAAAAAACTTTGGGCAAATCACCCAAATAAAGGGCTCTGCTGGACCCAGAGAAGAGACATTCAAGATATGGCCACTCCAGCCCATTCTAGGGGCGGGAAGCTGAGCTAAGGAGTGGTGATTTGAGTGGTGAAGTGAGTCAGATACGGAAGATTAAATATGTTAAATATTGCATGGTTTCTCAGACCTGAGAAACTCAGAACACAGGCATTCTATAGAAACAAATGAGTGTCATAGTGGGAGTTACATGTGGACGGCCATGGTGTGGGAGGGCCAAAAATGGGGGAAGGGAAAGAATCATGATATTGATATAATATATATGTGCACAAAATACTCAAGCTCATTGTAAACACTACATATTGCATATATATTAAATAAAAATGGTGGGAAAAACAGCTCCGAACAGTAATTTAAACAAATTTGCCTCATCTTTGCTCACAAGTAGGTGTTGCTACTCCAGCAAAAGCAGAATGTAAGAGGAAGAGGCCTTGATGTTAAAATGTACCAACTTTTAAACGTAAAAATTGTAACATGGCTAGTAGAAATCATGGTGGCTAACTTTCTGTGTGTGCTTCCTACAGGCCAAAGGCTGGCTGCCAGGCTGACTCTGTTTGGCTCTTTGAGGACAGTCCCACTTTCCCTTATTCTGCAGTGGTTCACCTACCAGAGTGTCTCGTGGAGTTCCCATCAGGCTCTGTGCTGGGTGTTCAGTGATCTGTGTTGTTTCATTCAGCCCTAGAAAATTTTCCTCTACACAACAGATCGTGTTCTCCAAGTAATCTGAGCTGGTTTTCCATGTCCCTTTTTTTTCCTACTTAGGCAATTTCCTTGACTTTAGTCCTTTCACTGCTTTTAACTTTGGCAATAATATTGATAACCTATAATTACTTATTATCCTGGATATTTCTTTTTCCTAATTAGTAATTACAGTTTTAAAGGTCCCTAGTGTATTTACTGAATCATCTTCCAAGGCTAGCTGTGCTATTTATTTTACTCCTCACACTGTTACTTCTCTCATGCGGGTGATGGTGCTTGATTGTACAATTTAAGAGAGATTATGTTGCTGGCTTAGATGCCACGCAGAAAGGACTGACCCCAAGGAGTTCATGAAATGAACTCCTGCAAGTTCATGAAATCACTAATGGATAATCCACTCTATCTTGTCACCCATAATCCAGTCTCCTACTAAATGCATGAGGCTTTGGAGGATGGTTCAGATTCAAACTGTTAATAGGACTAGGGCTGATAGGAATACATGTACCTCAGTGAGAGCCGTGGGTTTTGTCTCCAGTAGTGAAAATAAATAAATAATCAATCATGATTTTTCAGTTCTTAGTAAAATAATGAGTCTGGGCAATCAGTGGATATGAAACAAGTAGGTAAAAAGGAATGGGAAAACTTACTAATGGAAGGATCAAGTTGGCTGAACTAAATGATGAGTCTTATAGCCCTAAAAACTAGTAGGACCTTAGAGTCAGTAATGTGACTCTAATGACGCTTCTGGTCAGCCTCTTTCAGTTGAGGGTCTCTGTGGAAGAGCAAAACTCAACAGAAACGCTGTGTCAGAATCAAAAAATGGGCTAGAAATGTGGCACAGTGTGAAGGCCATGTATTTTGTTCCTTGCGTACATACACATGCGCACACACACACACAGAGACAGGGAAAACAAATTAGGGCCTTAAGTTTCTAAAAATGCCTGCATCCTACTTTAACACTTAACTGAGGTTTTCTGGAGACAAGGGTAGAAGCACATCTAGTGTCCTGGAGGCAGTGGGACTGGGAAGTAGTCTAGTGGTGATGGGAGACTATCTGCGTGAGGGAACCTGGGGCCGCCAGGAGGGTTTGCGGCCCAGCACTGGACTCAGAGCCTGTTAATACAACAAGGAGTGAGAAGCCCGGCCCTTTTTGAGTTGATGAAGCATATTCAGAACAGAGGGCAAGGCTGGGGTGCCGCTCAGTGGTTAGAGTGGTTGCCTCGCACATGCAAGGCCCTGGGTTTGATTCCCTAGCACCGTATGAAAATTAGTTGAGTATAGTGGCATACACTTGTAATCTCAGCTCTGGGGGAGGCTAAGGCAGGAGGATGATGGTGAGATCAGGGACAGGGACAGCCTGGTTTACATAGTGAACTAAGGACTACTGTGGATATAGAGCAAGACCCTGTCTCAAAAAGAGAGAGAGAGAGAGAAAGCCACAGCCAGAATAAGCATGCTTTCAACTCAGACTATCCCTTTTCTCAAGGCATAAAAATCTGCTGCCACTCTTACATAACAATGACAATCAGTTAATTAAATGCTAAGCTGCTGGTACCGGGGAGCCCTGTGTAGTGCTGCACTCTCGGGGACAGTCCTTTCTGCGTGGCTTTCCATCCACGATGAAAACAAGGATGATGCTCTTCTGACTCTCCTCTGCCTTTTCCCACTTATAATTTTCTCTTAGAGAAGAGATTGGATGAAAAAAAAGTTCTGTTTTGCCGGCAAAAGCTATCTAAGCCAGCAACATAATCTCTCTTAAATTGTACAATCAAGCACCATCACCCGCATGAGAGAAGTAACAGTATGAGGAGTAAAATAAATAGCACAGCTAGCCTTGGAAGATGATTCAGTAAATACACTAGGGACATTTAAAACTGTAATTACTAATTAGGAAAAAGAAATATCCAGGATAATAAGTAATTATAGGTTATCAATATTATTGCCAAAGTTAAAAGTTCAGTGAAAGGACTAAAGTCAAGGAAACTGCCTAAGTAGGAAAAAAAAGGGACATGGAAAACCAGCTCAGATTACTTGGAGAACACGATCTGTTGTGTAGAGGAAAATTTTCTAGGGCTGAATGAAACAACACAGATCACTGAACACCCAGCACAGAGCCGGATGGGAACTCCACGAGACACTCCTGGAGGGGCCACAGGAGCACATGTAACCCAGAAGGGTTCATGGCCCAGCCCCAGCACTCCATGCTCTGCTTTCTTTCTGTCTTGCCACGCTGTGAACGGTTTCTAGGTGGAGGAGGCCTCTACCACATCCTTCTGCCATTGCTGGCTGAACATGAATGAACTGAGGCCTTTGAAATGTGAGCTAAAATACACCTTTCCTTCCTTAATTTGTGAGTGCTTGACATTATTTCCTAGCAATAAGAAAGTGACAAAGATACTTGGTGAGTCACTGAATTACCCAGGCTGGACTTGAACTTGTGATTTTCCTGTATTTCCATAGTGCTGGTATTACAGGCGTGCACCACCACACTTGGCAAATTTTTATGTAGTGCTGGGGAATGGAACCCAGGGCCTTGTGCATGTTAGGTAAGCTCTCTAACCACTGAGTTCCACCCGCCTCCCGAAAATACTTTGTTTTTATATAAGAACCTTCTATAAAGAACTTTGGTAAAGAACCTGCCTGGTAAATTGAATATTCGTACAAGAAAGACAGAGATGCAACTTTTCTGTATGAATCCACCAGTTTGCACAGTCACGAGATGGTACCTAGCCACTGGCAATGATGACCAATGATTTTGTTCTTAATCTCACAACTGTCTGCAATATAATGGAGAGGCTGCTTCGACTCACTTTAACCTAGCCTCGGCCTCTATGTCTAACTAAATGGTGGCCTCTCTGTCCCCCTCACCCATTAGAGATAATATGAGAACATTATTTAAGCAAAGGCCACTTTTAAACTTTATGGAATAAAGTGTGTCTAAGCCCCATTGGTCATGGTAGCCTTCCTCTACTTGTGGGCCTCACTAATTTCTACTACAGAAGACAGAGTTCTTACCAGTGAGTTAGACTGAAAAATGGTTATTCTGCTTTTGAGAGAGGAGTCTCACTATTTAGTCCAAGATGGCCTTGAATTCACAACCCTTCTGCCTCGGCTTCGTGAGTGTGAGATGGCTGCCATATAATACCACCATGCCCGGCTTCTCACGTTTTTAAAGCAAGCTATCTAAATGATACCAAATTTCTCAAATGAAACATGGTAAGAATTTTTAAGTAATAAGTTAATGATTGTGCATATTGTATATTATCAAAATGCTGATCTCATGAATAAGGTTATAATATATGTGGAACAACATAAAAGCAATTTTATTCATAATAGTGACTTTCAATATAACAAACAAACATTTAAAAAGTAATGAAAGTCATTTAGAAAATTGGATATTCTAGGAGAACACAATGATAAAGTTTTATCTTTATAATTAGATAGGGTGTTTTTTGGTTTTAAAAATATTAATTCTAGGGGCTGGAGGAATACCTCAGAGGTTAAAGTGCTTGCCTAGCAAGCGTAAGGCCCTGAGTTCGAATCCCTGGTACCACATTTGCTGGGTATGGTAGCACACACCTGTAATCTCAGCACTTGGGAGGCTGAGGCAGGACAACTGCTATGAGTCTGAGGCTAAACTGGGCTATACAGTGAGTTCAAGAGCAGTCTGGGCAACACAGCAAGACTCTGTTTCATAAATAAATAAGTAAACAAATACTAACTCCAGCTCAAGGGAGAAGTTAACAAATTTGTACATTTTTTTTAAAAAAAATAAGTATACATGCTACTGAAAATTGAACCCATGGCCTTTGTACTGAGCTGTACCTTCAGTCGTTTTCATTTTTGACAGGATCTTGCTAAGTTGTCTAGGATGCTTCTGAACTCTTGATTTCCCTGCCTCAGCCTGATGAGTTGCTGGGATTACAGTTTATGCAGTTTTTAAAGGATGATGAGACACTAAGCAAGAATGACTCTTGGGTCAGAGTATGCTCACCTGTTTTGCCTCGTGGCTTCTCTTCTCACCCTTTTAGGAGGAATTGGACATTCTGTCACCTCAACTTTCGTTGAATGGCGCAATGACTCATTAGTCTTACGTGTGGGAGTCATACCTATAGAAATGAAAAATAAATTAACTGAGTAACTGGAATATTATGAGAGAAAAGCAAATACGAATGTGTATTAATTTACAAAGAGGAGTTTAGAAGGGAGTCAGACTCCGAAGATTAAATATCACATGGTTTCTCAAATATGAGAAATCCAGAATACAAATAAATAACAGATTTAAGTGAGTGAGATGTTGGAGTCATGGGGAAGAGGGAGAAAGAGAGTGAAAAGGGGAAGGGATTGTGAAGGTAACATGAGTATGTGCACAAAATTCTCAACCTCAATGTAACCACTGTGTGTGTGTGTGTGTGTGTGTGTGTGTATGTATATATAGCACATATTCACACAAGCACTAATAAAAATGAGAAAAAAGAGGAATTCAGAACTAATACAGAGCACGCCACTTCCTCCTTCTGCTAAGCCCACACTTCACAGATGACATGCAAATTAAGCATGTCCTGTCTGTCTGAAGCGTGGGTCCCTGGTCCCCTTCTTCTTGCAGTTGTCTCCAGCACACAGAGAGCACAAGGTCACAGAGGGTCACAGAGGGTCAGGCGGTACCAAGCTTCTGCTCTATGAGCTTCAGGCTTTTCTCCTGCTCATCCAGCTCCTGCTGCTTCTTCTTCATGTCTGGAGTGTGCAGGTACTGCAGCTGGCCGTTGAAGTCCTTGTTCACAGAGCCCAGCTTGCACACAGCGCAGCGGTACTGCTGAAGGAGGTCTGCAAAGTATTTGATCAGATGACTAATACTATACCCAATCCCGTCTCCAGACTCTAAATTCAACTGAAGTATTTCACATTTCTCAATTACTGCTTTAAAAACTGCTGAGCCTAAAGTAATACCCAAACTACCCAAATTCTTCAACAATAGAATAAACTGTGAAGTACTTACACATAAAAATAGTCTCCTGCAAATAAAAACGCACAACTACACACAACAGTGTGAACTGAACAAAGCCAGACACAGAAAGAAGTATGCATGTTGTGATCCTATTTATGTATTTACTTATTCTTGAGACAGGGTCTTGCTCCGTAGTCCATGCTGGTCCTGAATTTAGCATGGAGCCCAGACTGGCCTCGAACTCACAGCAGTCCTTCTATCTCAGACTCCCCAAGGCTGGGATTACAGGCATGTGTCACCATGCCCGGCTTATGTGGTGATGAGGAACTGAACCCAGGGCTTGTGCTTCCTAGTCAAGTGCTTTAACTACTGTGCTATTCCTCCAGCCCCATGATTCCATTAATATAATGAGCTAAAATGGGCAACACAGATATATGCTATTTTAAGTTGAAAAGTTATTGCCTTGAGGGTGTGGTGCAGGAGCATTTTATTGGTTAATGTTAAGTTTGATACTAATTTTGTAAAACTGTATCAAGTTGCATGTTTATGAAATGTGCACTTTTCTGTACGCTTCCATGAGTAAAGAACACAATGTGCACCACGGGCGCCATGGTGAGTTCAGGACCAGCCTGTGCAACCGAGCAAGAGCCTGCCTCAGGACAAAAACAAAACAAAAGAATACACTGTGATACACACTGACGGATACAGGGTGGAAAAGTATTCAGTCTTAACAAGGGAAACAGTGCCCAGGCTTGCTAAGGCATGGATAAACCTGGAAGACAGTATGCTACATGAAATTTAGCGGTTATAAAAGGATAAACACCACCAAATTCTACTCATAATGAAGTATCTATAATAGCCAAAACCTCACAGAGTGCTGACTGCCATAGGCTGAGGGATTCAGACTTACTGCTGACTGGGCACCAAGTTTTAGTTTTGCAAAGTGAAGGGAGTTCTAGAGACAGGTAAGCTATCCATATAACGCTACACTACCTGACACAAAAAAGCCCAGAGTACTAGATAAAAGCCTATTATTTGTATTTGTTACTAATTTTTCATGTTAGAATCTCAATACAAAAGCCCTAAAAGGACAGGTTAAAGTCAAATTAGGGGTGCTGGAGGAACGGCACAGCAGTTAAAGCTAGCCCCAAGTTTGATTCCCCAGCACCACATAAACTGGGTGTGGTGGTGCACATCCGTAATCCCAGCACTCATTAGGCTGAGGCAGGAGTACTGCCGTGAGTCCAAGGCCAGCCTGGGTGCTAAAGTGAGTTCAGGACCAGCCTGGGCTACAAAGCGAGACCCTGTCTTTAAAAAAAAAAAAAAAAAAAAAAAAGTCAAACTAGAAATTGCTACTTAGGTACTTGCGCAACTTACCTATTTGCTCCCCTAAGATCCGGCACTGTTTTGGTACTGGGGCTCCAAATACCATTCCTCGAAGCTTATCCATTGGAGGAGCTTTATTCTGAAGGCCCCCAAACTTTCCATTACTTCTAATTCGATCTCCGTCTCTGGTCAGCAGTGTGGGACAGTGAGTAATTTTAACAACCTACAGCAAATAAGTAGATTTTAATTAGTGAGCAACTTATTTGAATTATCCTACAAAATCATCTAAAGCTTCTAAGATTAGAAATGACATGAGGTCATGGTAGACCGCTCACAACATTAAGAATCTAGAGATGGGTAAAATGAACTAGGAGGAAATTGAGAACATGGAAGATAAATCAAACTAGTTTTGTAGTGACATCGTAAATGGAAAAAGGGAATCTGATGGCTTGACTGGTAAGAAGAAAGAAGAGAGGGGGACCGTCACGCCAGGCGAGCACTCTAACAGGACCTAGTAACACATCCCCAGGTCTCCCTCAATTGTGAAACACAAAGTAACACGAAGTAACAATCCTTAATATCCCCAGGACTACAGAAGGTATCTTCCATGTTTTCAAAGTGTAAAACTGTGTGAACTTCATCTTATACATCTCACATCATTTTGCAACTTTTAACAAAACGTTCTGTGCATCTTCCTGTTTTTACACACAAAATTTCTTCTATTCTCTTAACACGCACAGCCCGTTTGCTATTTAAGTTATTTACAATGAAGATGTTTAATCCTGGCTGATGGACATTTAGATTCTTTTTTTTTTATAATTTGAGACAAAAATCTTGCTAAGTTGCTCAGTTAGGCTTGAACTTGCAATCCTTCTGCCTCAGCCTCACCAAGTTCTGAAACATGGGCCATATGCCATCACACCCTGTTCATTTAAAGTCTCCTATTACCAACTTTTTATATCCTGACGCATATTCTTTTGTGGTGGGGGGATCCTGGGGACTGAACCCAAGGTTTGTTGCATGTACTCTACCCATATTGATCTAATTTCACCATCTAAGGTAAAAAAATCTGGATATAATCACACATAAATGAGAAGAGCCACAGGGAGGAGATAGCCTCTTACAATTCAGGGAGACAGGTCTGGAGCAGACCTTCCACTTGGAGCTCTCAAAGAAACCAACACCGCTGACAGTTTGAAGCTGGACTTAGAGACTAAACCTGTGAGGCAATAAATGCCTATAGTCTAAATAAGCTGTGATGTCTATATTTTGTTATGGCAGGATGAGCAAATTATTGTAAAGTGACCTACCAAATGACACTTCCAGAGAATTATTCCTGTTCATGTATTTTGCCCAATTTTATGTTGCTTATCAACTTACAAGATTTAAATTCGCTTTGACAATGTTAGTCATCTGCATGTGCATTCCTAAGTAAAACAATTTTTATAAATACCTATACAATATTAAAATGTAGAAACATAACTAGAATTAGAGCCACAATTTACCAAGAAATTGAACACATACCTCTTTTCTGTAATGATTGGCTGCATCCAGATTATCCAAAATAATAGTGTCTCCTAACAGCATACCAAACACTGAAAGTTAAGGCAGCATTATAAAATTAAATATTAAAAAACTATCACATATAAGCTAAATAAGAACACAATCAGTAATCTACACCTATCAAAAATGTCTGTACAAAATAAGCCACCGAACTATCATTTACCTGTTTCACAATGTTCTACATTATCCGGAAATGTTAACAAATCTCGGGCAAAAACTGGATCTCCAATGGGTTTAAAATATAATTTTCCATTTCGGAAATGAGGTAAAGGTCTAACAACAACAACAACAAAAAACATTAAAATACATATAACTTTTAAATTTCAAAACATATAATATAAAAAATGAATATGCTGCGTACTATATTAACCACATAATTAATTCACACTCACTACAAGTGATATTCCTAGATGACCGGTTATCACATCCTTAAGAAATGAAAACGTTTACCACATAAAAATATCCACTTGGCTTTCTCTGTATTTTTTTTCCTTTTCTTGAGACAGGGTCTCGCTCTGGAGCCCCGGCTGGTCCTGAACTCACTATGGAGCCCAGGGTGACCTTGTACTCACGGCAATCCTCATGTCTCAGCCTCCAGAGTGCTGGGATTTCAGGTGTGTGCCACCACGCCCAGCTTATGTGGTGCTGGGGAATCAAACTCAGGTATTTAGTCCTTGACTTAGTGCTTGCTAGGCAAGCACTCTAACCAAGCAGCCATTTCTCCAGCTCCAACTTGATCTATTTTTAGATTATAAAATAGAGTTCCATGTGAGTTTTCTAACACAGTGGACTTAGTGTTTGAATTCAGATTCTCTCCTGCAGGTCCTTGTTCAGACCCAATTATAGGTCTTAAAAAGCTTTGTTTACAATACAATTCTGGAGGAATATTTAAATTTTTTTGTTATAATTTCCTTCTAGTCTTTTAAGGTGGATTCAAAAAAGCATAATAAAAGCACTTGTAAAGGTTTTCTATATTCTACTAATAAAATATACCCCCTCAAGATCTGCTTTGGAGGGGTTGGAGGAACGGCTCAGCGGTTAAAGAGCTTGCCTACCAAGTGCTAAGTCAAGTACTAAATAATCAAGTTCAACTCCTCAGCACCACATAAGCCCAACATGGGGGCGCACACCTGAAATCCCAGCATTTGGGAGGCTGAGGCAGGACTGCCTTGAGTCCAAGGTCAGCCTGGGCTCCATAGTGAGCTCAGGACCAGCTTGTTCTACGAAGCGAGACCCTGTCTCAAAAAAAAAAAAAAAAAAAAAAAAAAAAATTCTGCTTTAGATCTGTGTGTGTGTTTACATCTATCAAACACACATGTATATACATTTAACATTTAACTGGCAATAAAACTACTGCCAAATATACCATCACACTAAAACTGATGAAGACCAGAAAGTGTGTATTTGAATTTCTCCTCAGTTTCTTTCACAGGAATTATTTTTATTTTTGGGAGGGGGTTGGTGACTGAACCCAAGGCTTTACACATGGTTGGCAAGGGCTCTACCACTAAGCTATACCACGGCTCCTTTTAAAATTTTTTTATTGTGAGACACAGTCTTGATAAATTGTGCAGGATGGCCTTGAACTTATGGTCCTTCTTCCCCAGCATCCTGAGTAGCTGGGATAATAGGGACATGACACTAAGCTCATCTCTGGGAGATCATTGTTAAATTAAGGGCTTTGATAAAGAACACCAATGGATGGAGGCACAGCTCAGTGACAGAGCTCTCGCCTTACGAGTATGAGGTCCTGGGTTTAAATCTCAGGCCTAAAACAACAGTAAGAACACACTAGACAATGTATTTCAGAAAAACCAGTTACTTTTACTTCTTCTAACCTTTTCCAATCCGGAAGAGTCTTCTTATAAATAGAGTCGAGGGGCAGCACCTGCTGACGACCTTGGGTTTCGTCATATATCCGACGTGCAGCATCAGTGGTCAGAGTGACCACGCAGTCCATGTCACTTGCCAGGTGCCAGGAAATAACCATTGCAGCTCTGTCATCTTCAATCTGTGCTAGATGTGCGATCTAATATCCATTCAGTTCCATCAAGTAGAACAAAAATTGAAAAAAGCAAACAGAAATTTAAAAATATATAAAATTCGATATTAACTATTTCAAAGCCTATGACTACAAAAAGTACCATCTGGTAACAAAGAAATAAAAATAAAATTTCAAATTGTAAATACTCATTTTTGTATTTTAATGCGTCTATACATCTGGAAGTCTTATTGATAATCACATAATATGTTTAAATAATGTATAATAATCATTGCAGGTTTGTGGTTTTTTTGGTGGCAGTGTGAGGGATTAAAATCAATGCCGTGTGCATGGTAGGTAAACACTCTCAACCACTGGGTTATATCCCTATCTCTTTTCATTTTATTCTGAGATAGGTTCTCACTAAGTTGCTTAGGTTAGCCTCAAACTTTTGGTCATTCTGCCTCAGTTTCCCAAGTATCTGGGATTACTGGCATGTACCAACAAACACACCTTTAATATAATTTTAAGATTCAATTAAAGATGGATATAGTTACAGTGAATACACCTTTCTAAAAGCATTTTATAGGGTTGAAGGAATGGCTCAGCGATTAAAGCGCTTTCCTAGCAAGCGATGAGTCAAGCACTAAGTACCCAAGTCCGATCCCCCGGCACCACACAAGCCAGGCGTGGTGGTGCATGCCTGTCATCCCAGCCCTCCAGTGGCTGAGGCAGGACTGCCACGACTCCAAGGCCAGCCTGGGCTCCACAGTGAGTTCAGGACCAGCCTGGGCTCCAGGGCAAGACCCTGTCTCAAAAATAAATTGAGCTAAAAACAAACAAATAAATGAATGAATAAATAAAAGCATTTTACTATCGTATACTCATTCTTTCAGGAAAAATGCCAACATGAAACAAATGACAATTATTTAGTTTTTGCTGACAGAAACATCTTTTTTGCACAGTAGAAATAATCCTTTACTATTCATGCATATTATCATTAGTTATCAGCACTCCTGCCCAAGGCGCACCAAGAAGACACCAGACTCTGGCGCACGGCAGTGGTTTGCTCGTGCCTACCCTTTAGTGCCACCTGACACGGCAGTACAAACCTGCCTACCATTAAGTTTGTTTTGGGTCATGCTGGAAACATTGTAATTTCTGCCCTTTCTTCCAATTCACTAAATGTTTGTGAAAGGAAATTAAGAAAACAGACTTGCAAAAAATTACTACATGTAAATTAAGATGAAAAAGAAGTAACCAACATAGAAAAAGACAAATCAGATATAAAGAGAAGAAACAATTCTTATTTGTGACAATGAGATTTATTTTCTAGAAGAAAAATTACAAGTGGAGTAGTATCTATTCACAATGGTATATTAACTGAATCCAAAAAACCTGAAAACTGCTAATTCTTTTTCATTTAAGGATGAGATTTAATATTTTGAATTGAGAAGACCAAAATAAATGGGTGTTCACAACCTTAAAACTGTATTTCAAAGTTTAGGTGTAAATCTTTCATTTTTCCTATTATATTTCTGTTTCTGGTTTTAATTTTAGAATAAATGCCTTGAGGATTACTTTTTAAAGAATCAAAGAATACTGAGGATGTTCTGGAAGAATCACAGAGTTTGTTCTCTTAATAATTAGAGTAGGGCCAGTGCTTCTGAGGGGACAGATAAGCAAAGCCATACGACAAAACTTCAAATAAGGAATAACTTGGTTTTTAATTTTTTGTTTTTGAGACAGGGTCTTGCCCTGTAGCCGAGGATGGTCCTGAACTCACTGTGGAGTCCAAGGCTTGGACTCAGCAATCCTCCTGTCTCAGCCTCCTAAGTGCTGGGACTGAAGGCCTGCACCACTACTCCCAGCTTATGTGGTGCTGGGGAATCAAACTCAGGTACTTAGTCCTTAACTGGTGAACCATTCCTCCAGTCCCTCAAATTAGAAATACTAAGTAAAAGGCTGAAAGTATATTTCTCCTCGTGAAGTTTATCTTACACGTCGGTAGAAATCATATACAGTGAATAAGAACTTTGTATTGTGTGGACTACTGAACTGTGGAGTCCACTTTTTATAGTTCTCTATACTGTTTAACCACATTGTGCTTCTTTCTATAAGTTAGTTCTGAAGAATAACATTTTAAAACGTATGTTAGTATCTTATTTTATAATTCTAAGCTTACCCTACCTTAAATTTTTGGAGACAATGTAGCATGTTTTGGTCACGAACGGCACTACACATTCACCCCTATTAGTGTATGGCTCACTTCTGACACTAGGGGACTGCCCACAAGGAAACGGCCAGAGCTCTTGAAGTCAAAAGAAAACTAACTGTATCTTAACAAGTTACTTAAGTTCACAGACAGCCCATTCAATCCTACGTAAACTAGAAATACTACAATGGTTCATCCAATGGTCGTGACACCACAGCCTCTTGTGAGTCTTGGCTCTGGCACTTGCTAGCTGTACAACCTTGAACAAGTTATTTGGCTTCTCTATACTCAGTTTCAATTTCCTTTCCTTCAAAATGGGGGTAAAAGCAACAATACATGATGGATATTACATTTAAAAAATTGTAAGTGGAACACATAAAATATATGCCACAAACCTAAACAGCATTAAAAACAAGATTAGAAGAAGCGCAGATGATGTGATGTGATGCAAAGAGAAGTGACTTACGTAAAGGACCTATTAGCAGATGATCTAGAGAGTGATGAGAAGATGAACAGAGTGTGTATGATGAGTGACACTGGGGTAAGAAGAACACTTAACCCACTTGATACAGGCACCAAGACAGAAAGGACAGAAGAATGACACTTGTTCCTTTGGCAGGAAAGATGCAGGGCACTTTTAGTTTGTTCTTCTTTTTCTGAAAAACCTTGGAAATCAGTAACAACACACGACTTGGAACTATTCCCTTCTCTGTGTAGTTTACCTTTGGTTTCAGCCTCCTGTAAAGGCCTTAGCTTCCCATAAAGTCTTAGGGCTTGAGGCATCTCTGAGTAGAACTAAGACATTAGCAACTTCTGCCATGGCTCTCAATAGTAATAATGAATTTCAGTTTTAAACTCTGATATAATCTTATCATAGTATCAAGAGTTATTGACAACTTATTCAAATCTTAAAATTAAAAGAAATTTACACTCTGTCATTTTTAGAAGACTGGTGGGTGGGGAGAGGTACTATATTGAGTCCAGGGATTTCCAACTAAGTTCTATTAGATCCTTTTTCTTTTTTTAAATTTAGATAGGTTCTTGTTAAATACTCCAAGCTGGGATTGAACTTGTGATCCTCTTGTGTTAGCCTCCTAGTGCTAGGATTATTAGTGTGCAACATGACACCCAGCTAAACAACTTATTTTAAACAAAAGAAAAGAATGCATTGTTTCTGATCAAATTAAATACAAACCTTTCCCAAAACATCCCCACTGCCTTTAGTATAGTTTGGAAGAGTACATGATCTTCTGGGTTTTTTCTTTAGCTCCTCTTGTTCTGTTATCTTTCTCTGCAAAAGTGCTTCAATGTGTGGCACCTGTAATTTTTATAAAGAAAAATGACTCAACATAGCCAATTACTTTTATAGGCAGCCAAGAAAGACAGAACAGAAAAACCAACAACGTAGAGAATTTCTGAACATAATCAAATCATTATTAATTTAAAAATAAAAACAAAAACAAGCAAAGAAAGAAACAGGCCAGAGGAATGGCACAGTAGTTAAAGTGCCTGGGGGTGGGATGGCACACGCCTATAATCCCAGTACTCCAGAACTCGGGAGGGTGAGGCAGGAGAATTCCTATGAGCCCAAGGCCAACCTAGGCTCCATATTAGGTTCACACCAGTCTGCACTACAGAGCGAGACTCTGGTTTGAAAAACAAAACAAAACAAAAAAAATGACCCAATTCCCATTTCATGTTGACTGTGGTAGTATGTAACTGTGATCTCACCTACTTGAGTGAGGCAGAAAGTAAGTTCAAGGCTAGTCTGGGATACTGAGGGCTCCACAGTGGCAGAACACCTGCCTAGCTACATGCAAGGTCATAGATTCAATACCTAGTATTTTAAAAAACAACCAGCCACCACAACCAAAACAAATTCCCCGTGTGTGTGTGTGCTGCTGAGGAATGAACGCAGGGCTTTGTGTGTGCTAAGCAAGTGCTCCACCACTGAGGTATGCCCTCAGCTTAAAGACAGAATTTTTTTTTTTTTTTTTTTTTGGTACAACTTGGATTGAAACCTAAGGCCTTGCACATGTTAAGCACAAGCACAATTTCTGAAATGTCTCCCAAGTCTCATGTTTTTGGCAGGTGAATGGGTCATGGGAGAATGTACTCATCAGGGGATTAAGCCATTGATGATTTCACAAGGTGGGCCTGTGGGAAGGGTAGGCCACTGGGGGCGTGGCTCAGATTGGTACATCGCCCTCCAAGACAGCTCCCTTCTCTGTTCATGGCCGTCATAGGAGGAGCAGTCCCCTCCATGACACAATTCCTTTGAAGTGGCCAACCATGCATGGACTGAGACCTTTGATAAAATGTGAGTTAAAATAAACTTCTCCAATTCTCCTTTAAGTTGTGACTGTGTCCAGTGAAAAGAAAGTAACTAGTACACCATGTATAGCACTTCTGTTTGAAACTGAATCAGAACGTAAGCTTTAAAATCTACACTGCTTTTAGGCTAGGGGCATAGCTAAGTGACCAGAGCACCCATCCAGGAAGAATGAGCCTCCAGGTTTGATTCCTCAGCACCACGTAATAGCTGGGCATGCTACTGCATGGCTTTAATTCCAGCACTGGGGAGGCTAAAGCCATACTTCAGTGCAGCCTGGGCCACGCACGCACGCATGCACGCACACACGCACGGCCCACCTTTGCTGTTTTCTGTTACTTTCTTTACTATCATGTATACATATCAATGATGGCTTATGCAACCTCTTATCACAGTATTGAGTTGGCATACTATTATTTAATGATGTTATAACATTAAAAATATAAATTTCAATTTCTTGGATAAGAGTACTTTATCATTCTGTTAACACCTTTTAATGTCTTTTAAGTGACTATATCATAATGTATGTATCTTTGTACTTTAAAACAATACTGTCCTAACAGTTATAAATAGTTTAGTTTAACACAAAATCGTAAACATATACCTGTTGTGTTGTAGGAATATCAATGTTATGTAGCTTTAGTTCATTTCGCAACTGAGCTTCTTTTAATTTTGCTTCTTCAACCTGGCCTTAAATTAAAAAGAAAACAAAACTCGATCAATTTCTTACAGTTTACAAAATACAGTTTTTAAAAGTACTTAATTTTATTTTCTTAAAAAAATTTTTTTGCAGTGCTGGGGATTGAACCCACTAAGCTACCATCTCCAGCACACGTCTCATTTTTATTTAGAGACAGGGTTTCATTAAGTTGCCTGGACTGGGCTCCAACTGTGATCCTTCTGCCTTAGCCTCCCAGAAAGCTAGGATACGGGCCCACGCCATCAGAGCCTGGCTCTTTTTACTCTTTTTGATGCTTGGTGCTAAGACGAAGATGGACAGTTGTACTTTACAAAATAAAAATTAAACTGTAAAACTGAAGGTTCAGTTCTAACATACAAAAATGTAAAACAAAATTAACACAGGCAAGAGGGACGTTATGATATATTGCAAACTCTAGTGATTTCAAATAAATTATTCCTATGACACTGCATACTTATACACAAGTATATGAGTCTTTATAAAAATAATAAGCAGTTACTGGACTTTGCTCTGACTGAACTGTTTGGTTTTGTACAGATATAAAAAACGTGCTCTTTGAGGCAGGTAATAAATATGTGTTGGTTAGCTAATCCAAAATTTTAACCACAAAACACAAAGTCAAACACAGCAAAAATGACAAAGGGAAGAGATGGCAGCGTGATTCAGCAAATGCCTCACTTAACTCCAGTCAGTGTACGCTAGTCCATCTGTCCCCAACATATATAAAATACACACAGCTCACAACTCAAACTAAGGCGTGGCCACTCCCCGGGGGTTATGCCACCTACTAACTTTTATGAGGAGCAAAGTTAGATCATAAATGTCAGACACATGTTGGTGTCTCATGGCTTTCACCATCCTGAAGTGTGATTGTTTTTTAATGCTTTGAATACGAGATTACTTACATTTAATTTCATCAAGAAGCTGTTTGCCGGTTTCAAATAGGCTTCTATACATAATAATAGACTTAGACAACTCATCTTTTTCTTTTGTAAGTGCTGCCATTTGTTGCTGCTTCTTAACATCTATGGAAAAAATTTAGGTAATTCATACAATTTAAAAATTGTGACTTATCCCATGTAAGTCATGACACGATGTTAAAGAAAAGTGCAGTAACCTAAAGCAACCACCACCACCAAACTTAGTGCACAGCGAGGAGTCTACTTCCTCAGCAGCTTACCGTTGTAAAACATGAAAGGGAGAATATATGGGTCTAATGTTCTTGATAGAGATGGCAAGCGGGGCTCGAACACGATCAAATATTCAGTACTATCCTTTCCAGGACTATTTTCTGTCAGCACTAGACTCTGTATAAATAAAAAAGCAGTAAGAAAAAACACATATTTTTTTAAAAAGAAAAATTTCAGTGTCACATATCTCATCATTCTGTTTTCAAATAAATGGTCAACTTTAAAGGTAAAAGGTACTGATTTTTAAGATTTACTGAAATCATCACCACCACCACCACCCAGGATATAAAACTTTTTACCTTTTGTTATTAATCTGACAGTCAAATCATCTTATCAATTCAGCTTATGCAAGACTCTATACAATGAAAAATTATGAGAAGTCTCTTTTCCTTCCTACCTGCTATGTCAATGTCCATTTAGATCTTGTGCTACAAAATCTTCTAGTTTTTAACCTTTAGTTGAAGCAGTATGGAACAGCTAATGATGTGAAAGTTATAAAAAACAATCACAAAGAAATGCCCAAAGCCCAATGCTGAGTTTAAGTTACAGTGGTTACCATGGAAATAGACCACCAGTCCCAGGTGACAGAACCAGAGGTTCTGAAAAGCTCTAAAGACTTGCTATTTAACTTTTTACTAATTGGTGCACAAAATCTTTAATGTACTTTATATTAAGACCAGTGCATGTATCTATCTAGTTATGTATTTATCTCAAATGTTTTTCACCATGCTACAGAAATCAAAAGATAGTCAACTTGCTTTATATAGTACCATAAAATATAGACAGAAAATAATATTAAAAAAACAGAACAATCTATGACAAAATTTAAGTTATAAGCAACTCTCCCCCCTCAGAAGAGAGTATGTTAAGTTCACCATTAAACCAATCTGACTCCTGCTCAGTTTCTAGAAGCTGTTTCCAAGGTATTTATCTTACAAGTATAAACCAACAAAAAATAAAGGTTTCTATTTTTTGTTTGTTTGTTTGTTTTTTGAGACAAGGTATCATTTTGTAGCCCAGGTTGGTCCTGAACTCTCTATGGAGCTCAGGCCAGCCTTGGACTTAGCAATTCTCCTGCCTCAGCCTCCCAAGTGCCAGGGTTACAGGTGTGCACCACTATGCCTGGTTTATGTGGTGTTGGGGAACTGAACTCAGGGCCTTTTGTTTGCTAGACAAGCGCTTTAAACACTGTACCATTCCTCCAGCCCCAGGTTTCTGTTTTAAAACAACATATACTTAAACTTTCTTTCAGAACTCAATTTGATATGATGATCAGTTCATAAGGTGTATAATTACTGATTTTAAAAATTTTATGTAATACACAATTCTACACTATAGTATTCACTATGTCTGGCTTGAAAATGTCACATGATCACCTAACAATTGCCCATAATACAGCACACACTGCGCCCCTGAATGATTGCAAACGTCCTCTCTAGATGGACAATGAGGTAAAAGGTTTTTTTAAGTAAGTACATATCAAATCAAATCCCCTACCAAAAACAGAACACTTCATTCTCTCCCCAATAATGTATAAAGTATTCCCCAATGAAAGCCAATATTTTAGATCACGTATTCTTTTTCTTAGCACAAAGGGGTTAAAAACCAACGTTTCAGCCAGCCCCTCCCTGAGTGGCATTTGGCTGTGCTTCTTGCATTTACTGGTTATTTATACTCTCTCCCAGTAACTTTGCTCATATTCTCGGACCAATAATCTTTCTTCTGGATCTCTTACTTAACTGATTTGCAAGAAGTTCACGTTTAAAACATAGGTTCAGAGATGTGGGGGAGGGGTGGCACGCTCAGTGCCTGCTTTGGAAGAGTAAGGCCCAGGTTTGATTTCCCAGCTCCACATACGCCAGGCGTGGTGGGGCACACCTGTAATCCTAGCACGTGGAGATGGAGGTAGGGGGATTACCATGAGTTTAAGGCCAGCCTGGGTCACACAGTGGGTTCAGGACCAGGCTGGACTACAGAATGAGACCCTGACTTAAAAAATAAACTAATCTTCTATTCTATACAGAGAGAAATATTACTCTCCCATTTATTACTTTACATTTTTCCCTTTTCTATTACAATATTAGGTAATGAGCCTCTAGCTACAATCACCCAGTGACAAAAATTACCAACAGTTTGGCTTCTTTTAATTCTGTTTAAGACATGCTTATAATACAGTTTAACTTTAAGTATAGTTAAACACTGTTTCCCTTTATGTCTTAAGAGGCCTCTCATTCTCAAACTTTTATACCTGGTAATTCATCATGAACAACTATCAAAAAAAAAAAAAAAGAGAAAGAAATACAACAAAACAGAAATGAAGACAAATGAAGGGTCTGAAACTGGATCAAGACTAAATGAGAACTGGGCCTAACAGAAATGAACAAATGCTTTTCAGACTGCAACTGAGACACTGTATGAAACTCCAAATTTTAGTAGGCATGTAGTAGAGAATGTAACCAACACAATTACCAAACTAGTGCAGTTTCAAATTTTGATTTTTAACTTGAGACAAAATAATATTTTGTAAACAAATATGGAGTGGTGACGAATAATAAATGTATTTGGGGCCACTGTTTCCTAAATTTCCCTGAGATCACCTGCTAGGCTTCATTTACAGTCAGTGGTAGATACAGGAGGCCTGGGTTCAATCTCCAGCAGTGTAAAAACAAAACCTATAGCTTGTTAAAAACCAGAAGCCCTGTAACACACATGCTACTGTAATGTGTCCACTCAACACAAAAACACAACAAAGAACAAAACACAGTGTTACTAAAGCTTCAGATTTTTCGAAATAAATTAGGAATATAGATTTTTATGTAAAAGTTCAAGGCCTTCAAATATGGGTAACATAACGAAAATGTTGTACTGGTTAGTTATTTCAACACCAACTGTCAAATCTTGAGGACAGATAAAGTTGGCAGATTGCAAGATTATAGTTATTAAAATAATGCAATATTAACAATGGGTTAGAAACAAAAATGCATGACAAGAAGAAATAAAAACATTACAATTCAAATTTACTAGTACAGAAAGAACAAGTCAATAAAAATATTAAAAAAATAGTTGAGAGCTTTCTTAAAAGATCAAAATAAAATCCAGACACAGCAAAGATTATGACATAAGATTACTAAAGGCACCACTGTGACTATCATCTTCCCCAACAAAACAAAAAACTAAACATCAGATTCAAAAATGTACTTCTATACAAAACAACATTGATGGTCTGTTGCCAATTTTGATTAATTTCTTTCTTTCTTTCTTTGTTTATTTGGTACTGCAGATCACACACTGAGCTACATCCTCAGTCTCTTTTTTGGTCTGGTATTTTTGACACAGTCTCACTAAGTTCCTAAGCTGCTTCAGCTGGACTTGAATTTGCTATCCTCCTGCCTCAGCTTCCCAGAGTAATGGGGATTACATGCCAGCAATTTCCTAAGGAAAGAACCAATATATGTAAAAATATTAACATATACTTAGGAAAATACCCATGGAAACCCACTTGATAAAAACAAGCTCTGGAAAGAAAGTATATTTTCACCAAACATTTGTGAAAATAAATTGTGGTCACTGTATGGATGAAGTATGCTCATATTCACTACTGAAAACATATATATCACAGTTAAATTACAAGAAAAAAAGTCAAGTCACAATAAAAACATTTCCAATGAACATGTAGGATATATTAAAATGTGTATACAGAAACTTGAGGGAGTTATACACTAAATTGCTAATCACAATTGTTATCCCTGAAGGGTGACAATGTCATGTTTATTTAAGGATTTTTTTTTTTTACATTGTGAACTATTTAATAAAAATTATTTTCATTTAAAAAAAACAAGAGATAGCCTTTTAAATTTTAATTGGCCTATGTTTTCTTCTGTTTATATAACAACAGTTCTACAGCAAAACACGAAATGGAGGGGACACAGCTCCATGATACAGGGCTCGCCTAGCACGAGCAAGGGCCTAGGCTCAGTCTCCACCACTGAAAAACACAAACAAGAAACCAAGAATATTTTTTGTCACCATGACCATTGGAGAAGTTATGTCAATTTGAGGCAGTCAGGAACCAGGCCTAGATTAGGAATTGAGAACTAGCTTGGATTAGAGTGTGAGTGACTGGTCGTCCAGCAAATGAGGGAACAGCACCCATGCAGGAGCACCCATGTGGGAGGCCCAACTAAAACTGCAATGGCATAAACGGAAGGAAGAAAAAGATGGTCACAGCTTGTACCTCTGGGAAAGCTCTCGCCTTCCCAACTGTCTACAGACACCCACTTGATACACTCCTCAGATCTTCATCACAGATTCACCCCCGTCTTGACTTGCGCCTGTCTGCCTGTTCCAGATCTTCAGGCTCCAGTCTTTGCCACTGTTCTTCAAATAACCGAGATCTGCAGCAGACTCTCACCAGCTGTCCTGCTGTCCTGGACTGGAGTTCTACTTCGCAGCTGAGCAGCCATCTGACTCTTCAGCTCTCCCACGTGCAGGCCGCCATCTTGGACTACCTCCATCCTTGGATTTGTAACCCTTCCCAATACATCCTTTTTGTTATAATTTCTGTAAATTCTGCCTTTTGAAAGAATCCTGACTAATACAGTCACTAAAGCTAAAAACATAGCTGTAAGCAGAAAAAGCTAATTGTTATACCACAGGAAAAAGGTTTTACCAATAATAATGATTCTGTGTTCACTCTGCAATAGGTTAGAGTGAAACCATGAAGCATTTCAGCTTATTTTCCAATTTAGTCCACTGATTAAAACATCTGTATAGCTACACTTACACAAAACAGGTGTATTAGTATGTTGGTTTACAATATTAAATACAGATATCTTATCTATCGAAAGTCAAAAATTTACCGTGATTTCAGCTGTACCATTCACGAAGGGAAAGTCAAGTGTTCTGACTTTCCCAACAAAGAGTGGAGTATCAGTGTCTTCGGCATTGTAGCCTTTGATGGTAGCTACCGCGGAGCCAGCCAAGTCTATTCCTGTATGGTTGCCAAACCCATCCTTTAAATGAGGAGAAATAACTAATCAGAGGAACTAGAAGACTGAATCCAAGACTACAAAGTGAGAAACAAGGCACAACCTAATGGAGGTCCATCAGGATACGCGATCTTGATCCTTCTTAACCTAAGCCCTGGACACTATGAATCAATACAGCTTGTATATACTGACAATAACTACATGGAGTAGTCAAGGAAAATAAAAGGAAAAGTAGGCGAATTTCTGCATTTGAGTAATTTCTTAGTATATGTGGATTTACTTCACTTACAATGTTTGTACATTTCTACTCATATCCAAACTCAAGGATATTTAGATTTAATTCATTACACAAATTTCTCTTCTAATCTTAAGTCTAAATCTGACTCTCCAATAACATTCCTGTAAAACCCAAATACCAGACAATTCATTTTTCCTTGTAGTGCTGGAAGATGAAAAACATTACCGTGATACTGAGACGTAAATCTTTGACTAAGGTCCTACTAGCAATTGAGCGAACATTAGAAACAGCAGGGGTGGCTGGTTGAATCTCAGGAACTAACTTCACAGGCTGATTAGGGAGAACATCAACTATAACCTTACAAAACAAAAGAAGTATTCTAATTAACAAAATATTAATGCTGAACTTAGAAGAAATACTTAGAAGAAGAAATAATGATGGTATATACTAAATTAAATGAAACATCACTTTTCCCCACATTTTATTGATATATATACGTGCAAAATTTAAGGTTTACAATGGAGTTGAGCATTTTGTGCACACATGCATCCTGCCAAGGACACAAGGGCTTTCCCACGCTCTTTCTGTCCCTCCCCCCGAAACATCACTTTCTAAAGTTTATTTCCATTAACTGCTTAAAATTCTATGGCAACAGCTCCCAGACACATGCTACCATGCCAATCTTTTGGAATATTTAAATATTTACAGTAAGTATCTAAGAACAAACTTAGAGGCATTTAGTAATATAATAGCCGGGGGCAGGCAACACAGGCCTGTAATTCCAGCGCTTTATAGGCAAGGGCAAAACGATCTCAAGTTTGAACCCAGTGCAGGCAGCTTAGCGACTAGGCGAGACCCTAACTCAAAACCAAAAACTGAAAAATGGACAGGGATGCAGCTCAGTGCGAAGGCCCTGGGTTCAATTCTTAGTACTCATCCGCACAAAAACTAGGTATGTGAAATATTTAAAAAATTTTGTAACTAAAGCTGCACATGATCATATACACCTATAATCCCAGCACCTGGAAGGCTAATACAGGAGGACTGCCATGAGTTCAAGACCAGCCTGGGCTTCATAGTGAGTTCAGAATCAGCCTGGGCTAAAGAACAAGACTCTGTCTTAAAAAAAAAAAAAAAAAAGAAAGATTTTGTGCACTAAAAAATTAGAGATGATGTATGCTATAACTATCATTAATTTTATTACTCAGAGTAAAAATAACTGAAAGGTTAGACTTTTTTAGGATTAACAGGAGCAACTTTTACACGATATACACTAAAATATGTGTCTTTGATATAATGATGTAACTACAAGTGACTTTTGTGTCAGGCCTAATTACTGCACATAATTTAAATATATTCTATCTAATTTTTCTTTAAAAAAAACACACTACACTAGTGTCTGCTTATTTACAATTCTACTTTCAGTGGTTTCAGTTATTTGTGGCCAGCCATGTATTGAATGTACTAAATGAAGTTGAAAAAATAAACAACTGATAAACTTTTTATTATTATATTGCTATAATTATTCTATTTTATTAGTTACTGTTCATATGTCATTATATGTAGCTCAAAAATTAAACTTTAGCATAGGAAGACAAAACACGGGAAAAAGCAGACTGTTCAGCCCTGTCTTTGACTTCAGGGCCCCGGCTCTCTCCACAAGCCCCCACCTCCTCCCTAAGGGAGGACTACCGTACTCATACTTTGCATCCAGCAGTCAAATCACTTTGAAGCCAAATCCATTCAAAAAATAAGTGAGAGATATAAAGCTAAACACATTATATAATAAAGCAAGCAAACCTGTTCACTGTTGAGAATATTCGCTTTATCCATCATAAAACAAAACTGGATACAATATGTTCCCACTTTACTAGGAATTACTTTATCCCTAAGTGGAAAAACGAGAAAATAATGTATAATTTTTAAGCAAAGAGGAAAGAAACTTAAAGCAGCAGAATTTCTTTTCATCCCAGTTACATAAATAATAGGAATTACATTCATCTTCACCCAGTAAACATTCTTATGTATTGGACTTAATCTAAGGTTATCTGTAGATTCCTTCACAAAACATCTGGATATGGGAAAAATGGAAATAGCAATTTCAAGTCGAGGAAGTAGTAAACACATAAAATATGCTATTAAAAGTCATTTTGCTTCATTTATACATTATCGATTTGTAACTAACATTTATATTTCAAAATTGTAGGTCATGTTGTTGATTTTCCATGCTACTTTATTTTCTATCCAGGCACTATTCTAAATATCTGACTTTATATAATCAAACTATTTACTGTGATTTATTTATCAATAAGAAACTCAATGTTCTAAGAGGCCCACTCACTAGCCTGTTTTGGTCACACTTTATCACAATGAAAATATGATTAATATTATTGTAAAAATTAAACAGGACCTCTGTTTCTAAATCACAGAGTAAGCCTTTCTGATGACAGCAACTGTGGGAAAAATATTCACTTGAAGATATTGAATCGCTAACAAGTTAAAACAACTGCAACAGACAGAGTAAGATAGGATGGGGCCCTGGGAAATGAGTTGTGCACATAAGGCAGCCTCGGAGCCCATTCCAGGGGTGTAGGTCCCCTGAGAGCAGACACAGGCTCCCTCAGGAAGTACAACTCAAGACTCAATCATCTCAGTGCCTGACAACTGACAGATGCAAATATAAGCCCTCTCTGTGGGGAGACTATTACCCTAGACGTAGCATGTATTCCTATAGCCATTAATAAATAATAATGTCTGGGCTAACAACAAGATTAGACAGAGGCAAACAGAAGGAAGATAACCAAAATAAGGCTGAGAAACTCCAGACAGAATTTTGCTGCTTTGGTTGACAAAAGACAAGACTAAGAATCCCACCAGACAACAGGATACTTAAAAAACTCCTAAAAAGTAAGCTGGCGTTGGCATGCACCAATAGTTTTAGGTACTCAGTAGTGCAGGTGGGAGGACTGCTAAGCCCAGGTGTTTAAGGCTTCCTCAGAAACATAACCAGACATTCTAAAAAGTAATAAGCAAAAACCAAAGACTAAACGTCAGAACTAGAATTAAAAATGCCAGCGAGAAATCAGTAACTCAAAGATGGATTTATCAGTATATTAAATCCTACTTGCCAGAGAATCAGTTTACTGGTGGTAAGTCAAAGCAAGTGCTGACAGAATAAGGGAAGAGAAAAGAGGGCTAACAAGAAAAGAGGTCAAGAGGCAGATGTACTGGGAAAAGAACTAAGAGGCATTTTTTTTTTTTTTTTTTTTGAGACAGGGTCTCACTCTGTAGGTCAGGCTGGTCCTGATTTCACTCTGGAGCCCAGGCTAGTCCTGAACTCAAAGCAACACTCCTGCCTCAGCCTCTCGACTGCTGAGATTACCAGTGTGAGCTACCATGCCTGGTTTATGTGGTGCTGGGGAATTGAACTCAGGGCTTATTCAGCCAGCAAACACTTTAACTGCTATGCTATTCCTGCAACTCCCTAACAAGTTTACAATTAAGAGCTCCAGAAGAAGAGGAAAAGATTGAGACAGACAAGTAACTTGATGAAATAAAACTTAAAAACTGTTAAAAAATGAAGAAAACATAAGCAAAGCCTACAAAAATTAGAACGAATACATGACATGAAATACTTAGGTATGTTTATGGTAAAACTGCTGAGAACAAGATCTAAATCAAATGAGGAAAAAAAATGACTCCAAGAACAACAAGACAGACAGCTAAATTCTCAGTGGAATGATAGTATAGTGAAGGGTGGCTTCAAAGTACTGCAAGAAAATGTCAACCCAAAATCCCTCAGTCATCAGGGAGTGGTTACGAACACCTGTAACCTCGGCTCCCCGGGAGGCTGAGGTAGGAAGTTCTTAAGTTTGAGCTAGCCCAGAAAAATGTAGAAAGAGACCCAATTTCAAAATAAAACATAAAAAATCCTGGGGATGTAGCTCAGTGCAATCGGTACCACAAAATACACAAACAAACAAACAAAAAAGTAAAGAAACACCACAGTCAATAAACTTTCAACTTTGAAGGTAGAGTTAAAAAAAAAAAGGTACATCATCACCAATGGAAATACGAAAGGACTTCTTCAAATAAAGTTACCTAATGAAAGTGCTCAGTTTAAGAATAACAGAAAATAAAAAGAGACTAACAGAAAAGACAGTAAGTCCAAGTGAGCACTGACTATATATAACATTAATGAGGCCTGGATTAGTTTAACATGTACAACAAAAAGGCCTGTAAGTTAGGAAGAAAAACTGGAATTAAGTACTCTGAAATCCATTACTAGATTGAATACCCATGTTGCATTCTCTAAGAAAATCACTAATAGTTAATAATTTAATTATCAACTTCCTAAAGCACAGAAAATGAGAGTTAGAAACATGAAATTAAAAAAAAGAAAAAGGACCAAACAGAAACTCTGAAACATGCCGTTCTCCAAAATACTTCACAACAAAAAAATGAGACAGTTAGGGCTGAAGGAATAACACAGCAGTTAAAGTGCATGCCCAGCAAGCATAAGGCCCTGGGTGCAATTTCCTAGCACCATGAAAGGTGGGCATGGTGGCAAACGCCTGTAATCCCAGCACTCTGGAGGCTGAGGAAAGAGGATTGCTGTGAGTTCAAGACCAGCCTAGGCTACACAGTGAGCTCAGGATTAGGCTAAACTATAGAGCAAGACCCTGCCTCAAAGACAGAGGGAGAGGGAGGGAGGGAGGGAGGGAGGGAGAGAGAGAGAGAGACTAACATTGATCATAAATGACTTTTTCCTTAGGTGAGTAGACAAATACCTCCAAGGTTTAGATTATTTTGTAACAATATGTGCATAAAAATATAAAATGATTTGAGAAATACCTGAAATAGAAGCAGCCATCTTCTTTGTCGTTATCTTTTACTTTATTACAACTAAATGTTTCTGCCTAGAAAGGGGAGGAGAGAAGGGAGAAACTATAAATTTTATACAGTGTACTCAGGATGAGAACTTACTATATCCCAGAAAGTAACCAGATCGCATATAGATATATAAATATACAGCTGTTCACAACACCTATGTATCTTTACAAAAACATGCAGGACACAAGGAAACAAAAAGATGCCATTACTAAAGGGTATACACTGTATCCGGTAGTGGTGATACAGTCTGAAGAATCACTGAACTGATGGTCTAAATTAAAATAAGTAATGATCTGGACTGCTTGGGAACATTCATATTATTAAACGACTTACTTTGCAAAATACATGTCTTAAATGAACCATAGAAACACTGAAGTGGGTTATTAAGTAGAAATGTGCTGACAAACTGGAGTCGGGGGAAAAATACACACCAAATGTTTAAGGGCTGGGAAAAGATGTATGCTCTCATTAAGACTTTTTAAAATATTGAGTTCATACTGAATTGGTAGACTTTTTAAAAATCTTTTTAAATGTGGGCATTACAAAGTTTTAATATCAAACATGATATTATCCTTTGACAGATCTGGTTCTAGGCCTTCAAACTGTTCTCTCCACATTCCCACATCTGTATCCTATAATTTATCACCAACTCTTTCTCATTTTCCATACTATCTCTTAATGACATGTAGTAGCTTTTACGCTGTTACTATCTTTTGATAAAGCATAAAGTCATCTTAAGATGTTAAGAAAAACACTGTAGGCTACTCTTTTTCAATACAATCAAAAAGTTGGGCACAGTGGCGTGTGCCTGTTAACCCAACTACTGGGAAAGCTAAGGCAGGAGGAGTAGGACTACAAATTCTAGGATAGCTTGGGCGACACAGTGAGGATCTTTTTTTTTTTTTTTTTGAGACAGGGTCTTGCTCTGTAGTCCAGGCTGGTCCTGAACTCACTATGGAGCCCAGGCTGGCCTTGGACTCACAACACTCCTCCTGCCTCAGCCTCCCAAGTGCTGGGATTACAGGCAGGCGCTACCACGCCCACCTTATGTGGTGCTGGGGAATCGAACTCAGGTACTTAGCACTTGACTTAGTACTTGCAAGTGCTTTAACCACTGAGCCGTTCCTCCAGCCCCTGAGGATCCTTTCCAAAGAAAAAGTCATACACAGCTCAGGATATTAGAAAAACAAGAACAAGCCAACCCCAAAGCTATCAGAAGTAAAGAAATCATAAAGATCAGAGCAGAAATAAATGAAATAGAAACTAAAAAAGAAACAAAAAGTTGTTTTTTGAAAAGATAAAAAGATTGATAAAACCCTAACAAAACTCACAAAAAATAGAAAAGAAAACCTACATCAATACATTTAGGAATGAAAATAATAAAATTACAACAGATAACATGAAAATCCAAAAGATTATACTTTGAAAATTTATATAATAAATTTTGAAAAATCTAAGAGAAATGGTTAAGTTCCTAAACACATATCAACCACAAAAGTTAAAAGAACAAGAAATTAAACATCTGAATAGGCTAATATCCACCTATGAAAATGAGGAAGTAATAAAAACCTTTTCATCCAAAAGCCCAGAATCTAATGGATTCCCAGCAGAATTCTATAAAAAATTCAGGCAGGATTTAATACCAATGCTCACCAAACTTTCTCAAGAAATTGAAAAGGTAGGTAGAAATTTCCCAAATCGTTTCTCAGAGCAAGCATAACTTTAATTCCAAAATTATACAAAGACCCAATGAAAAAAAAAAAAAACTACAGGTGAATTTCCCTAAATGATTATAGATGCAAAATTGCTCAATAAAATCCTCCTCAACACAATGCAGCAAATCATAAAGAAGATCACACACCATGACCAAGTAGGCTTCATCATGGACATGCAGGGATGGTTTAACATGTGCAAATCAATAAATGTCAATCTACCACATTAACAGATGCAAAGATAAAAATCACACAATTATCTCAATAGATGCAGAAAAAGCATTTGACAGAATCCAACACCCATTTCTGATAAAGACTCCGAATACAAATAGAGGGACCCTACCTCAACATGATTCAGGCTATTTACAACACCTAAGCCAATATTATCCTAAATGGAGAAAGACTGAAAGCATTTACACTAAATTCATAAATAAGACAAGGGTGCCTACTGTCACCCTTCCTATTCAACATAGTGCAAATTCTGGCAAGGAATAAAAGGAATACGAATCAGAAGGGAAGAAGTAAAGATATCCCTATTAGTAGATGACATGACACTCTACACAGAAGAGCCAAAAATGTTCCACCCCAAGATTCTCAGAACTAATAAATAAACTGAATAAAGTCGGTTACAAAATCAATACCCACAAATCAATAGCATTTCTATATACCAATAATTAATCCAAAGAGAAAAAAAAATCAAGAAAACAACCCCCTTTACAACCGCAACAATAAATAAATAAATACATGAATAAATAAAGTACTTAGAAATAAACCTCACCAAAGTAGTATAAAACTACAAATCCCTGAAGAAAGAGACTGAAGAGGCCTTCAGAAAATGAAACGACATATGTGTTCCTAGAAAGGAAGAACTGAAACTGTCAAAATGATTATACTACACAGTGCTATCCAGACTCAATGCAATACAAAACAAAATACCAAATACTTTCTTCATAGACCTAGAAAAAAATGTTAAAATTTATTTGGAACCAGAAAAGGCCCAGAATTTCTAAAGCAATTCTAAGTAACAAGTGCAAAGCAGGAGGAATCTAAGAGAAAGGGGTTAAACTCCAACAGTGATTAAAACTACACGGTACTGGTATAAGGACAGGATGGCTAGTGCAGCAGAATGGAGGATACTGAAACAAACACAAACACTCTTAGTCACCAGATATTTGATAAATGGGACAAAAAATTTCACTGGAGAAAAGGCAGCATCTTCAACAAATGGTCTGAGAAAACTGGATCTCCACATGCAAGAGAGTGAAATTACACCCTTAACTCTTACCATACAATAAAATCAGATCAAAATGGATCAAACATCTGGATATCAAAACAGAAACACTAAAATGAGTGTAAGACAAAATAGGTAAAACCGTAGAAGACATGGGAACAGGAAAGGATATTCTGAACAGAATACCAACTACACAAGGAATCTCAGCAAGAATCAACCAATGGGACTATATTAAACTAAAAAACTTTGGCACAGCCAAAAAAAACAATCAACAAGGTGAAAAGACAACCCACATAAGCCGGGCGTGGTGGCACACATGCCTGTAATCCCAGCACTTGGAAGGCTAAAACAGAAGGATTGACTCCAAGGCCAGTCTGGGCTCCCCAGTGAGTTCAGGACCAGCCTGAGCTACGAGACCCTGTCTCAAAAACAAAAAGCAAACAAAAAAGAGACAACCCACAGAGTGGGAAAAAATCTTCACCAGAACACTTCAGAGAACAGATTAATATCTAGAATATATAAAGAACTCAAAAACATTAAAACCCCCTAAAATAAACAACTCTGTCAAGAAGTGGGCAGCTGAAATGAAAAGAAGCTTCACAGAAGAAGTACAAGCGGCCAACAAGCACATGACAAAGGGTTCTTCATCAATGGTCATCAGAGAAACGCAAATAAACACAATGTTAAGGTTCCACCTCATCCCAGTGAGTATGGCCTATGTCAAGAACTCAAAAAACAATTGTTGTCGAGGATGTGGGGAAAAAAAGGAACTCCACTCCACTGCTGGTGGGGATGCAATCTGGTACAACCACTATGGAAAGCAGCCTGGAGATTCCTAAGAAAGATGACAAGAGAAATTTCATTTGATCCAGCTACTGAGCTACAGGTATGGTTCCCCAAAGAAATAGTCAACATACCAAAAAGACACATGCACATCCATGTTTGTAACAGCACAATTCATAATAGCCAAATCCTCGAAACAATTCATCTGCCCATCCATAGAGGAATGCTTAAAGATGTGGTACCTATATACAATGGAATACTACTCAGCCATAAAGAAAAACAGTTATGAAGCGTTTGAATGAAAATGGGGCCACCTTGAGTCAATAATGTTAAGTGAAATGAACCAAGCACAAAAAACTGACTATAGACATGTGTCCCTTTTACCAACTTCACAAAAATAATGGCATGAAAAGGCCCCAACGTAAATGACAGGTTAGAAAGAGGGCCAATGGTCAGCTAGAAAAGTAAGCTGCTGAAAAAGGGGTGAGCATAGATGCTCACTGATTCCCTAAACCATATGTCTCTAATATGCTATAAAATTTGGAATTCATGTATATACAAATTTATGAAAAAAGTCAACAGTACTGACAAAACTTTTTTTTTTTTTTGAGACAGGGTCTCGATCTGTAGTCCAGGCTGGTCCTGAACTCACTATGGAGCCCAGACTGGCCTTGGACTCACCACAATCAATCCTCCTGCCTCAGCCTCCCCAGTGCTGGCATGTGCCACCACGCCCGGCTTAATACTGATAAAACTTTAAACACATGCAGATGCCTTTTTTTTTTTTAATCCTAAGGAATGGAACAGATTAGTACCCAGCTTTCGAATTCATACTACATTTTTACACTACATTAGACTCAATTTTAAGTTAAATGAAAAACTATCTGTAATTTCTAAAAATGCTCTGTTACTCACATTTGCTGGAGGTCGGTTCACACTGTTAGGCAGCGTCCACATTTTCATAGAAATACGTGCTGGGTTAATATTTTTAATAATGTTCTCATCTTCAGAAATCACACTGACCATAAAATCTGTCATGGTAAACATACATTGTGAGACTTAGTTAAATTTTAATAATAATCTTCTGATAAAAAGGCTTTAACCAGCATTCTCCTAAAAGTCATCCAGGAAACACACAACTCAGCAACTCAGAAATAGGTCGAATGGCCCAAACATCATACGCGGTATGGGTTCTTAGAATAGACTGCTTACTTTCCCCTATGATTTTCAATACCATACAGTAATCAGAATAGTATATACATAATTCCCAATGTATTTATAATCTATAGTATTTACTGGATACCCATTGTAACTTTTTAAAAAGAAATAAGTCTTATCCCTCCCCCACTGAATTTAAACAGAATTAATAAAAGTATAAGAGGCTATGTATACATGTAATTACATTGTTAAAAATTATTATTAAAAAGCTTAACTATACTTTTTGGTATGCTTCACTACCCATAATTGCATAGGCACTCATCCCGTCAATAAAACAGAAGTCTCCCACAAAATTACCTGTGTAAAGCATAAATGAATTTCCTTGTGACTTGTCATCTACCAGTCACACTACATTGAAATTACTTGCTTATCCAACTGTCTCCTATATGAAACCATACTTAATGGAAACTATATTTACAACTAAAAGTGAAACACAGTATCTTGTGTTTATTGTCTCAAAACAGCTTTAGTTATAAATCCTCACATGACGTACTTCTATCCAAATGAGAAATACAAATTAGGAAGATGCTCTTGGTTATGATGGATTTAAGATTAGATCACAACATATGCAAAGCGTAATACCACAATTCTCATTGTTGACCTCTTATTTTTTTCCACAGAATTTCACAATTGAGAGAATGGCAAAACATAAAAAGCTAGTGAACATTAAGTGACCAGCTCATATACAAAATTTTAGTTTGTTCTTAACATTACAGTACTGCACAACAAGGGGGAAAGTAGACACTGATGTCAGATGGATTCTCTGTGCCATTTAGAAGGCATGCTTGTTCTTTTTAACACACTGAACATCAAGTATAAATACTTTACCCAACTAATATCACTACAAGGCATGTTATTGTGACAGATTTATTTAAATACTCACCAGTGAAAACACCTCCTGCTAAAAAGGAGGCATCTTTATCATACTTAACATTGAGACGAATGGGTTTTTCAGGGTCTGGAAGAATCATTAACTTAATAATGGGTCCTTCTATGGTACTCTTGTTATAGATGGCTTTAACCTGCACGGTGTGTTCTCCCCTAACAAGAATAACGAAAAAGGGGTGGGGGTTCAAGTTACATGAGACAATTTACACACTTTAACTTCTTTAGGGAAACTCTTTACTCCTTCCTGCTCAGGTCTCACTCTGGCTTAACACCACGCGAAAGGATAGTTACTACTCTTTAGCAACTAGCAAGAAAAACCAAACTCTACAGAACCGGTATCAAACACTTTGGTTCTTACCGAGGGGCACAGACAGCAAGCACCCCCAAGCTGGCCCTGCCTTTCTCGTCTGTTTTATGCTGCTGGTTTGAAGGCGTGAGCTGAAAATAAAACAAAACAAGTTTGTTAACTAGAAAATCCTAGAGATTGATCAACCTGATTTCTATTATAATTTTCTTCTATTCCTCTTCTAAAAGTTATACTGCACATACCCCTAAAATCTGTGAAGTTATACTTGTACATACTTTTAAAACTTTCACATATGAAACTAGCTGAAATGTCATATGTAACAACGTGAGTGCCCTTACTATAAATTGTGGGCACTCATTCTAGTCACTTGAAAGTGAAGGCTTGGCTGCCACATGAAAGTAGTATCAAAGTAAACAGTTAAGCAAATCTTAGTAAACACTGAAAGGAAAGGTAAAGAACAGAGAATGTTATAGTGCCTAGATTTGAGTGTGCTGGTGTTTATGTTCCTCCAGTGCTGTCTTCCACACTCACATTAGCTTTGAAGTACACCCTCAGTGTGTGTACAGCCACACTTCCTGTGCCGTATCAGTGACACTGATACAGCAACCTGCAGTTCTGTAACTTTTAATAGGAGATTCTAATTCATTTGACCAGGATGAACAATTATTATCTTCTGGATTATGTTGTTACAGAGGGTCTGTGCTTTAGAACACAATTCAGTGTAAGTCTAGGAGCTCTGCCAAGCTCTGGACCTCTCTGTGTGACTGGAGACCAGGCATCTACAGGTTTCTTTTTTGCTTAGCCTCAGCACATTTCCCCAATCACACCTGTTCCTTAATCCACAGTATAGGTCCATTTGTCTGCATTCACTTTTTTGTGAACAAAGAATTACCTATCCATTCTAACCAAAGATGCTAATGCTCCTAGTTCTGCGTAATGAACAGACAAGCCACCATACTGTACAATGTTGGCCCCTTGTTACACTGGTTAAGACATAAGTCCTCAAAATAAGTATCCTTAATTCGATTTATACTATGCACCAATAAAGATTATACAAGACTATATTTAAAAAGAGAAAGAAATCAGACGTCTAAAGATATTGGAGATACGATAATGAAGTACAGTGTAGATTTTTTCTTTTGCAATTCTGAGAGTTGAATTTAGGGCGTTCCACAATGAGCTACCTCTCTAGCTCCTTATTTTGAGACAAGGTTGCACTAAATTGCAAAGCTGCCCAGGCAGGATCTTCCTGCTTACTTGGGATGACAGGTGTATGAGGCCACATCCAACTGAAGCACAAAATTTTATTTTCCTGTTTGCAGCCCTGGGGATTGAAACCAGGACTTTGTGTGCACTCGGCAAGTACTCTACCAATGAGCTACATCTCCTGAAAAATAGAATTTTCAGTGAAAGACGTTTAAGGAAGTTTGAAACTTACCTTTAAATTGCTAGCCTTTATGAGAGTTATTTTAACATGTGGTACTGGTGCTGGATTATCCCACTGGTCACAAAGCTGAACAGTGATAGGGTGTTGTAATTCTTTTCCATTAATCACTGGGATGGGCTGAAAGGGACACAAATATTTTAAGAAGCAATAATACGTAAGTGCAATAATTACTAGTATACACATGCACTCGCACAGCTCTTGGTCCTTGAGAGAAGAGGACTACTTTGTAATGATCTACACTGCACCACTGGCTTGAAATGCTTTCTCCCTTGTAAATATGTAAAATTGGTGTAATTATAGGATCCCATCTGCTGACCTATGAAACTTATCTTTCAGAGGATGCATCCCTGAGCAAGATACCTAGAAAGGAACCAAGCTTCTGTGTCAGATTTTAGAAGTTATTAGCAAGATAAAAAAATAACTAAAGAGTGGGAAAAAAACAAATTAAAGAATGAAAAAAGAAATCTAATATATTATTTAACTCTTATTTAAATGTTTCTTCTGCTTCCTCCATCCCCATTCTTCTCTAAGTGAGCTGGTTATCAAATCATGTTTGGAGGTCACTAGAAATGGGATCAGTGCTGCATGATGGATGAAAAACCAAACATATGAATTTTTGACAACAGTCTAGATACAATGCCTGTCTACTGTGATGTTTATGAGGCCACAGTCTATATTTCACCTGCCAAAGATTATAAAAAGGCTGAACTTCAAAAAGGGCTGAGAGTTTCCAAATGTAAGCATATTGTACTTAAATTTTTACCAACTAGTTGTCTAAAAACTGCTCAAAAGGATAACCTGCACTTTTACAGGATTCCTAATTACTTTTAAAAGATTTGTTTCAGTAAGTTATTTTAGCTCAAGTTCATGGTAATCAGTTGTTCTGGGAAACAATACAAAAAGCCAATTTCCAAAACCTAATGTTTATAAAAACAAATCTGTTCTCTGTCCCTTTTATATTTTGGCACTTTATGTAGCATTTCAGAATTTCAATTTTCTTATTCATAAAGTAACAGTGATATACATGTACTATTATATATGCATCTTTCCTTTTGTAATTATTATGCTGTGTTGTATCGGTTCCCCTTTATTACCCGGGGAAGGCAGGCGAAGCACTGGGAAACTCCAGGAAAGATTCCCGCTTCTTTTGCCTATCAACATACAGATAACTCCTCAACCATGAGCTACACCCCAACCATTCTATTTTATTTTGAACAGCGTCTCACTAAGTTGTCCAAATGACTCAAACCTGTGATCCTCCTGTCTTATCCTACCAAGAAGCTGGGATAATAGGCATGTATCACTGCTTTAAGTGTTTCATTTTTAAAATTTCTGATTTACTATCATATCTAAAAGTAACCCTTATAGTAATATATTCCGTAGTTAACAAACTGTCACTATTTTTGTGCTATTAACAAAATCATACAAAATGATAAATATGTTCATTTCTTTCACCTCAAAAATACATAATTGCTTCAGAATAAAGTAGATCAAATAATTATCAGCAGCAAGAGGCACAACACATGTTAACTTATACTGTAGTTATGTGGATTTATCCTTCTTTATTAAAAAGGTTATCACAGACAGGTAAAATTCCTGTTATACTAAACACAAGAATCTAAGCATGTCAAACTAGAATTCAATCAAAGCATATAAACTTTGAGATAGAAAGACTAATTTCAAGGATGATTAAGTTCAAAATACTACTGTACAATATAGTGACAACTAATAATGTGTCTTTGAAATCTGCTAAGAAGATTTCTAAACTATCTCCCCATATAACAACATAGGAGGTAATGCACATTACCATAAGCTCAGCTCAGCCATTCCCCTATACACACGCAAAACAAGAAGTTACATGGGACAAACAGATATAATTTTTTATTCATCAATGAAGAAATAAAGGTCTTAAAATTTGGATTCTAAAAATTAAGCAAAAAAAATCAAAGATAGTAGTATCTGGTAGACATTTGCAAAATTTGAACTTAAGATTTAAGTACTTTCGTAGGAAAGCACACTAAGTGTGTATGCGTTTAATGACTTCATGTCTGGAGTATATTTTAAAAACTTAAAAGCTCTGGCCATAAGTGTCACACACCTGTAATCCCAGCACCCTGCAAGGCTGAGGCAAGAGGATGGCAAACTCAAGCCCAACCTCCACAATCTAGTGACACAGTAAGACTCTGTCTGAAAATAGAAATATAAATAGGACTAGAGAAATACAGAAATAGAAATATAAAATAGAAATATAAACAGGGCCTGCATCCAATGATAGTGCTGTGGCCCCTCCCCCACAAAGATCAGTAATGAACAAAACTAGCACACTGGAGTTCATTATAACTTGTTGAAAATTTGTAATATAGTTTAAAGATCAGAATTATTAACTCATAAATAATCAGCTATCAAGTAATGGAACATAAAGATCCACATTACCTTGCTCTGTTGTTATCACTATGATCATCACTGACTTCAACAACAAAACGTATCTATTCTAATCCACTGACAATCTCAAGGTACCAAAGCCAGGTGAATTTCCAGGTGAATTTCAAAATGCAAAGATTTTACTTACCTCCTTTAACTCTGGCCAATCGATGAGCAGAAGCTTAGCTGGAGGCCCAGAAATTAGCTGGACTCGAATGAAGTCAGAAAACTCACGCCAAGAAAAGCAAAGGTCCTTATTTCCAGGAGGACCTGGAAAAAATCTGATGCCTCTTACGCTTACAGTTTGTGTGCTTTCCTAGTGAAAAATAAAAAAAAAAATTTAAAAAATGGAGAAAAGACAGGATGATAGAACTTCGCTTTTTCTTTATAAATAAAATGCTGTCATTTACCTATGGCCATAAAGATATGTTTCTAGGTGACATATACGTCCATACCACCAAGTGGCACACAAAAAAATTTTATTTTCCTAAGAGGCCAAATTGTAACTGAATTTCCTTCCTTCATTTTCTGGGGAGCACAATCTAAAAGGTTCTGGTTACATATATCATTCCAGGTTATATTTTCCTAACCATCCCCTTCCTTACGCAAACTGAATAAACCCTTTATTTAACTAATTATTTATTTTTGAGACAGATCTCATTCTCTATAGTCTGGGATGGTTCTGAACTCACTCTGTAGCTGGCCTCTAACTCACAGCAACACCCCTGCCTCACCCTCCTGAGTGCTGGGATTACAGGCCTGAGCCACCATTACCCGACTTATGCGGTGCCGGGGAATCGAACTCAAGGACTTAGCATCTGCTAGGCAAGCACCTTAACCACTGAGCTATGAACTATTCCTCCAGCCCCTTAAATATATCCTTTACCTGAACTGTGAAACTAAAAAAAGTTTGAGATTTTGAAGTTTTTCAGATTTTGAAATATTTGTACAGACTTTACTTAAACATTTCTAATCTGAAAATATGTGAAATACTTCAAGATCTGAAATTTTACGTCATGCCAGGGCATTCTGGATGAGGACTGCTCAATCTGAACTGCCTCTTTCTGTCACTCACTGGCAACCTTTATCCTGTTTTCTCCTGCTGTGTGTCACTTTCCTTGCCAGACAGTCACATGACTTTTCTTCAGTTCGCACACATGATACCTAAAAAAAAGGCTCGGCCTCGGCAATCCTCCTCAGGGACACCCTGTTTCCTTACCTACTTTATTTCTTCTTCACTGATTTGTCTCTTTCATGGCCTCTGTTGACATGATGATCTCTACCAGGGTGCGGACTCTGGCCCTGCCCAAGTCATTACTTGAAATGATGCCTAACACAGCACACTAAGGAAATTAATGAGACTCCCAATAATTTTTGCAACATGACCACATGACCTCAACTGACTCCATACTAGTATTAGGAACTATAGGACTCATATTTAACCATGACTTAGTGATTTACTCATCTTAAATTCCCAGTAACTATAAATCTACACAATCAAAATTTAAATACGAGATAAAACTTCATGTTTTATTTTTTATTTATTTATGTATTTATTTTGAGACAGGATCTCGCTCTGTAGTCCAGGCTGGTCCTGAACTCACTAAGGAGCCCAGGCTGGCCTTGGACTCAGGGCAATCCTCCTGCCTCAGCCTCCCGAGTGCTGGGATTACAGGCATGCGCCACCATGCTCAGCTTATGTGGTGCTGGGGAATCGAATTCGGGTACTTAACACTTGACTTAGTGCTTGCTAAGCAAGCGCTTTAGCCTCTGAGCCATTCCTCCAGCCCAAAACTTCATGTTTCATAGCCTGAAACCACTGGAGAACATTTTATGTAATAGATATTACAAATATCCAAAATTAATCTTCTTTTAAAAGTCCAATGAGAACAGAGAAGTTTTTTGTTTTGAAGACAAATCAAATAGACATTCATTAGTAAACATATTGAAAGATTTATTTACAAAAATACAACTAGAAGTGATTCCTTTTTAAAGTCATATTAAAGGTCATTTTTATTTCAAATATTAAAAACAAAACTGCATTTTATATATCATCACAAATAAAATATGAAATTCAGAAACCAAGATGAGGTAATATAATTAATTGTGAGATTATACTGGGCTGGAATTTTTTTACGTACGTTTTCACCTTCCTTCCCCTTTCCCACACTCTCACCCACTCCCGACTTTCCCTTTCCCTTTCCACAATGTCCATTTTCTTAAATCTTCTGTATATTTTACGGTTTTTATGATTTGGTCTTCTCATATTAGAGAGACCATATGATATTTAACTTCCTGGGTCAGATTCATTTCACTGCTTGTAATGTTCTCAAGGTACAGCCATTTATTTACAAATTCATTATTCTTAACAGCAGTGCAACAGTCCACTGTCTGTACATTCCATGTTTTCTTTATCCAGTCGTTGGTACTTGGGCATATTAGCTTCTTCCAAGATTTGCCTATTATAAATTATGCTGCTAGGAACATGGGTATACGTGGAACACTACTGTGTGATGACTGTAACTCTTTTGGGAAGATTTCCAGAAGAGGCATAGCTGGGTCAAATGGGATGTTGATGTTCAGTTTTCTGAGGAACCTCCACACTGCTCTCCATAGTGGTTGTATAAGTTTATGTACGGTCCCACTAGCAATGTAGGAGGGTTCCTTTTTCCTCATAGCATATGTTGTTTTTGTGAGTTCTTAATAATAGCCATTCTTACTGGCATTAGATGGAACGATCCTTAGTGTTGTTTTAATTTGCATTTCTTTGATGGCTAAAGACACTGAACATTTTTTCAAGTATTTGTTGGCCATTTGGACTTCTGAGAGTTGTTCATTCATTTCAGATTCCCATTTTTTGATTGGGTCTTTTATTTTGGAGGGTCTACTTTTTCAATTCTTTGTATAGTCTTGGTGATAGTCCTCTGTGTAAGCAGTAGCTGGCGAATATTTTTTCCTGTTCCATGAGTGCTCTCTCTTCACTCTGCTAGTTGTTTCCTTCGCTGTGCAGAAGCTATTTAATTCCGTTTAGCCCCATTTGTCAATTCTTGGTACTATCTCCTCTGCTTTGGATGTTTTATTGAGAAAGTACTTGCCTATACCTATGTCCTCAAGGGTGTTGCCTACTTTTTATTTTGGATTGGAATATTTTAGGCTAGGTGTGTCCAACCTGAAGTCTGTTAATTGTTTTCTTTGTCTCTTTTTTGCTCTTGATTTTTTCCAATGTTACGGTGAAAGTTTTTTAAAATGTACGGATTCATAAACAGAACATTGACTATATTATATATTTTACATATGGCCTGAGTCAGCTCCCTTTTACTAAAAAAAAAAAAAAAAAAAAAAAAAAAAAAAAAAAAAAAAAAAAAAAAAAAAAAAAAAAAAAAAAAAAAAAAAAAAAAAAAAAAACCAGCAAGCCACAGGCTGGATGCACTTGCTCTACATACAATAGGCCACACAGCTGGCAAATGTAGCAATGTGTGAAGCGCTGGCATGTGACTAGGTTTCAGGGGAGAACTGAAAAGTGGTCACCGCGGACCTGGTCAGAAGGAGCGTAACTGCAGGGCCTGCCAGGGAACATCAGGAAAGGGTATGAAAGAGTACTCACGAAGCCATCCAGGGTGCTTTACCATAAAATAAGAGATTTTTACTATAAAAAGGTAGAGCACAAATGACCAGGAATATAAAGCCAAAGTTTTGGTGATTATTTTAGAGAAACAGTGGCAGATCACTTTGAAGATAAAAGATACTACAGCACCTTCCTGAGCACATGAGGATGGTCTCACTGGGAGGAAGCGCTGAAGAATCAGGAAGTGAGGTGACTGAAGAACAAGTGGGTGAAAGACAGGAAAGGTGCACAGAGCCACAGGAAGTGGGGACTGTCCACATGTAAACACGGGGGCATGCTTACCTTCTCAACCTACACCTAAGGCTGAGGCTAGACTTGGGAGAACCTAAATGTTAGACAGAGACTTGATCACTGCAGAAACAAGGTACCATTAAAAGTTCTGCAGGGCTAGGGATGTAGCTCAAGCAGTTGAAGCAGCTGCCCAGCAAGCCCAAGGATCTGGCTGGATTCCCTGACACCACATACGCTGGGCATGGTGGTACAAGCCTGTAATCCCAGCTCTGGGGAGCCTGAGGCAGGAGGATTGTTTTGAGTTCAAGGCCAGCCTACACTACAAAGTGAGTTCAGGCCTGGCCTGAGCAACAGAGTGAGACCCTTCTACACCTTCGGCAGGGCACCGATATAGCTAAAGGTTCTAAAAAATTAGAAAGCTCTAGCATAAAAAATTAAAGGGGCAGAAACCCTAGTAAGGAAGGGAAGTAAGGAAGCTGTTCTTTGCGTTATCCTGTCAAGTACAAAGTGTCATGGAGGCACAAAGAAATAGGTTTTGAAAAGCTCACCTTCCCTCTCTGAGAACTGACAAAGCTCTCCTCTCTGCCACACTGGCCTGGAGGGCTGCTGGAACCCCAAGGGCAGAGGGCCTGGCCCGAGGGTTGCTCCGACTCCCCGTGCAGGGCCAATCACACTCATCTGTTTTAAGCTCTATGAGTGTCGTCAGGGCTCCCGTGAGTCCACAGCCACAGACATGGTACGCAGGGCGCTCCTCACTATCCACTTTAGTGGAGGGGGGAGTGTGAAGAAGCACGTGCACGTGCACAGAACAGCTCGGATTTGTCTCAAAATGATACAGTAAGGTCAGAGAAATGCAAACTGAAGAAACACCGAGGTTCCACCTAACACTAGCAAGAATGGCAGGCATTAAGAACTCAAAAACAACAAATAACTGCGAGGCTGTGGGGAAAACAGGAGCCCTCCTACATTGCTCATGGGACTGTAAACTGGCACAGCTACTATGGAAAGCACTGTGGAGATTCCTCAGAAAACTAAACATCAACATTCCATTTGACCCAGCTATACCTCTTCTTAGTATCTTCCCAAAAGAGTTAAAGTCATCACACTATATTGATACACGCATACTCATGTTTTAGCAGCACAATTTATAATAGCAATCTTGGAAGAAGCCAATCTGCCCAAGTACAAAGACTGGATAAAGAAGATGTAGCATATATACACAATGGAGTATTACTTTGCCATTAAGAATGACAAATTCAGGTAGGAAAATGGATGTACCTTAAGACCACTATGCTTAGTGAAATGAACCAGACCCAGAAAGTTAATATATCAAATGGTTTCTCTAATATGAGAAAACTAAACTATGAAAAATGTGAGACCTAAGAAAGTAAGAAAATGGTCGTTGTGGAAAGGCAAAGGGATGGATTAGAGGGTGGGAAGGGAGGAGGGAAGTAATATGTAAATAAAATATAATGAAAAATGACACGATAAGGAGAGAAGCCAAGTTACAGCTGAATGATGGGAACACAGTAATCACTTGTGTTGTTCTGTCTCCCTATATACATGTTCAAAATTTTTCACTATACAGTTCTCAATGTCTTTTATGACTTTTCTGTTTATAAAAAAATAAAGTTGAACTTCGTTCAGTTATTTTTGGTTTCCTCAATTTTTCAAATACATAAAACACTGGTATGAGCCAACTGCTAGATAGAGAAAGTAACCATACCTGCAATGTAGTTTTCAAATCTGAGTTATCAAGTCCAACCCCCGCAATCGACAAAGCAGATAAAGTACTTGGTGCAAATGCTGGAACCTGATTTCCATACTGATCTGTAATTATTATAACTTAAAAAAAAAACAGAAATTTTGTCTGAAAGTGTTACATTTCTAATAAAAGACAAATATCTATAACACACCTAAGTTGTACTTAGAAATATTAATCTTGTTCTCTTACATAACATACTTTTTGGTATGTGTACAATAATTATACCTGTTTCTCTTATAATCACTAAGAAATAAACCAGGAATGTATACAAGTATAAATCTATACTTCCAGCCCCTTAGTAGAAATTTTCCTTAGGAAACAGTTAAGGGAAATATTCTAATACTATGCAATTTTCAAGACGTAAGAAAAAGCTGGCATGGTCACATTTTTGTAACACCAGTCTGGAGACTAAAGCAAGAGTACGAGACAAGTTCAAGACCAGCCTAGGCAATTCAGTGAGCACCTTTCTCAAAAAAAAATAGAGCTGGTAATGCAGCACAGTGGCAGGGTACTTGCCTCCCATGCATGCGGCCATGGATTCAATTCCCAGTACCATGAAGGGGAAAAAGATGCAAAAAAACAAAACAAAACAAAACAAAACACCACAGACTACAAAAGAATCCATTCATATTTTACTTCATACTTATTATTTCTTCTGACAAGTGGCGAGATTTTTTTAAACAAACTGTTTTTGCCAAAACAACATTAAGGTACGGATGGCAAAGGCTACCTTTCAGAGTGCACATGCTGAAAGATCAATGAAAAGGAACAGCATAGAAGAACATAAGCCATACTGACCTATCTCTCCTTGAAGCTCCTGGCCCATATGCACTGTTTTACCTCCCTTTAACTCACATTTTAAATGTTTCGGATCATCAGGAAGTGGTCTGAAATTGGTTAACAAGTTAGAAGGCTTTAGTAGTACCATTACATTTAAAGTAGCTCCAATATGCCAAACAGGATACACACATGATTTAAAATACAATGATATCCCTCAAAACATTTTAATTTATAAAATACAGCTATTTATCTAAAAGACACATTAACATAAAGTATCTAAACTGGGTTAAACAGAAATTATAGAAACAGACGGGTAAGAACACCATACCAACAGAGCTGGGTACTGACAGGGTTAGTGGCACACGCATATGACCCCAGGACTTGGGAGGCTCAAGCAGGAGGATCACTGTGAGTTCAAGTCCAGGCTGGGCCACACAGTGAGTTGAAGGGTGGCATGGACTACATAATGAGTTCAAGACTAACCCGGCATACACACCCTGTCTCAACCCCACCAACCCCATCAAAATAAAGAGAACTGCTATGATCAGACAGATATACCTGGATATTTTATCTCAAATGCAAAGCTACTGTAAATGTTGTGAACAGCAGGAAAATAGTAGAGCAATTTGGTCAAAGAAGTTACTGGAAAAGGCCTAGGAAAAAAATAGGGGGCTGAAGTGGAAGCATCAAAAGTTTGAGCTAGGCTGAGCCACTTAGCGAGATCTGTTTCAAAAATACTAAAACAGGTTGGGTGTGCAGCTCAGGGGAAGGGAGTCGCAGGTTCAACCCCCAGAATGAAAGAAAACAGGGAGTGGAGAAGAAGGGAAGAGAGAGGGAAAGGAGTAGAGATAATCAAGGAATTCACAGGGAAGAAAATATATATATATATATATATATATATATATATATATATTTTTTTGAGACAGGGTCTTGCTCTGTAGCCCAGGCTGGTCCTGAATTCACCATGGAGCCCAAGCTGGCCTTGAACTCTGGGCAATCATTCTGCCTCAGCCTCTCCAGTGCTGGGATTACAGGCTTGTGCCACGAGGCCCAGTCTACGTGGTGCTGGGGAATGGAACTCAAGGTCTTGCGATTGCTAGGAAAGCAGTCTAACCTCCGCTATTCCTCTAGCCACAAAAGATACAACTTTTACACATGTCTGTCCCTTTTCTATGAGTTCAACATATTTAAATGATTTTTTAAACTTGTCACTAACCAATGCAAGAAGTTCTCCTTACAAACAACACATCAACTGATCAGACCATATCTTTTGTATTTTTCATGCTTTTTACACTGCTGCTTTAGAAGAGCTTTCCTTTAATAAAGTTCTTCTAGTCACTCAATGACCAATTCAGCACAGGGTTAAAATCATGGTTAGAATAACTTACTATCAGGAATCAAACTTTACTCCAAAGATAACCTTCCTATTTCATACAAACTATGTTTTCTATCATACAAACAACTTTTATATGAGCAGAGTGGAAAAAAATATTTTGGTTGGCATGTAAATATTCAAATTTCTCAAAATATATCAAGTCCACAAACCTTACTGTAAATGCACTTTCCAAAAATACATGATCATCCTGAAAGGAAACCTGGCAATAGCGCATGTCTTTCACAGATGTTGGTACTTGAACGTCAGGAAGTAGACCCTGGAGCAAGTGGTCTTTGTTTATCTCAGGAGTCCAATTTACCTAGGAAAAAATTACATATTTAAGAATAATATAAAGCTTAGCAGGTCTAACGCCTTTCAACTGCCACTTACTGAAGAATCATAAAGCTAAAGTGTAATCCATTCTTCTTACCTCCAAGGAACAGGAAAGTTCTTTTAAGGTAAAAAATGATGGAAGCATGATAAAAAAAAGTAACTTCTTTGATTTTGTTTTAGTGTCACTGTTTTTTTCCACAGAATAAAAGCTCTCAAGCCATTTCTTTAGATCTCTCTCACAACATTTTCACAGTAGTCATTACAGTTTAAAAAAAACACATCAGCTCTGGGATGGTGGTATATGTCTGTAACCTCAATAGTCTGGGAAGCTAAGACAGGAGAGTCAAAAGTTGAGCCCAGACTGGGCAATTTATTCACACCTGGTCTCAAAAATAAAGAACTGGGGATGTAAAGTTTTATACTAAGCCCCTTGTTCAATCTATAGCACTGGAAAAACAAAACAGGTCAGGTTATGTAATCAATTCTGCCAAGTAGGGATGAAAGCAGTGAATGAGGTCTACAATAGGCAGACCTGTTTTAGGTGAGGTGAAAAAACATGTCGTTTCTATGATGTAACTACCTTTCTGCTCATTTGTTGGTCATACGCTCTTTTTTGGTGTTTTTAGTTCTGAATTTTACATCCCTTGAACTGTGTATTTTGTCACAGTTCTATTTTGAAGCTCTCCATGCTTCATGTTTATGAATATTTAGCTCTACTTTCCCTTTGGTTTTAGTGTTCCATGGCTGTTACTTTAAATCATGAACATTCTATCCTGTTTTCCAGTCCCCTCTGCTGTAATAAGGGAAGGTAAGAAACAGGAGTTACATACGGAAGAGCATTGGGAAAGGCCTCGCTTGTCCAAGTTCACCTTTCCAAAATGTGGCTTAAGCCTTGGAAGACAACAAACCAGCATAAAGACTATAATTAGGAAAAGGGTAGTACTATTTTTGCTATTTCAGCGAAGAGTAGTATGTAATTTAAACTCTTTGGTGCCCATGAAACACATTATATGCAGCAAAATGTTTCAAATGCAGTCCATAAGCTCAGAAAATGGCAAAGAGAAAGTACTGTACACGGAAAGGCTTCCCAGTAGAGGTGCGTACCTGACCTTGATTAAGAAAATCCCTGAAGAGTGAGAGGCATTCTAGGGCGAAAAAAAGCAGCTTAGAAGCCAGATCCCTGGCACCACTTTTATACTACTCATCTACAAATCTGCTGGCAGATCGAAACATGGCTTGCTTTTCTTCTCTTTTAATCCTCATTCCCTCATTATGGGGGAAAATGAAAAATAAACTGGTTGGAGCAAGAATTCCAAATAAGGTTCCTAAAAACAAGGTTAGCTTAACTCCTGCTAAGTTACTAGATCCTATTTTTGGAAACTGAAGACAGGTGCAAGGCACAGCAGTACGAAAGAACCATTCCTACAAGTGCCCCAAAATGCAATGCTCTAGAGATTTGGCCAACAAGGACCCCTTGTCCATGGTCCCAGCTCACAGGCACTGGCTTTCTAGAAAGGTTCTCCCTAAGAAATCTGAATTTTCAGAAAACTGTTTCCCCACTCTCAAGGCTTGAAGAGTTGCATCTCTGCTGACATCAAGGAAAAAGCATAATGATGTTCCAATAAAATTACCTTCTGGACAGTTCTGCTACAATGTTGGTTGGAAAGCACAAATCCATTCTAATGTGACTAATATGTTAATGAAAAATTGAAGCAGAAGACAGATTTCACTTTTGCTTAATTAAGCATGATTTCATTCATAAAAAATTTAAGTCAATACATAAAACTATACCAGCTGAACAAAATCATGTAAAAATATACAAAATGGGCTGGAGGACGAGTACAACAATTGAAGTGTTTGCCTCTAAGTGCAACACCCTGTGCTGATTCCCCAGCAGCACACAGGCCAGGTGTGGTGGCACAGGCCCAGAATCCCAGCACTAGGGAGGCTCAGGCAGGAGGACTGCAGTGTGTGTGAGGACAACCTGAGCAACACGGCACGTTCAGGACCAGCTGAGACTATAAAGCAAGGCACCTCCAAAAACAAACAGAACCAAACCTCCTTTAGTTGTCTGTTCAGAAGCTGCGCTTGTCTTCGGGTACTGTTACATCTTTCTGTCCAACCCCAGACAACTTTCTTCCCCTACTTTACAGAGACTCACAGAGACTCACAAACAGTACCCATGTGCTCTTACCATGAGCATAGTAGATCAATGCAGACCACTTCCACGTTACCACAATATGCATGTATTTCTAAACGATTAGTTATGTGTATTAAGGTTCCCATTTCTTTCTTTTTTTGTGTGAGACAGGAACCCACTCTATAGCCCAGGCTGATCCTGAACTCACTGGTGTAGCACAAGATGGTCTTGCACTCAGGACAATCTGCCTGCCTCAGCCTCCTGAGCACTGGGATTACAGAGGCGTGCCACCACACCCAGCTTTTACATGATGCTGGGAAACTGAACACATGGCCAACTGCTCTGCCATTCCACCAGCCCAGCACAGTGACTTTTAGAACCAACTGTACTCACAGACATGCCAGCACAGGTCTGCCACTACTTTCATAAACGACAAAACAGAGTGCTACAGAGCTGTGCACTTAGACGACTGAGACCTGAGTAGTCCTGACTTGGTGCCCCGTTCAGTGAGATGCTAAGTTCATCACGCAGATTCAGTCCTAACAAGGCCTAAGCGTCACACTTAGATGATGCCACTGACAAGGACAAAAACACTTCTCTAAGGAATGTAATTTCAGAGTGTGGTATGCCAATCTGAAAAGGACAAACCAGGGCTCAGTCATTAACTACACTGTTTCACTATTTGTCTTTACACATTACTGGTTTAGTACCTTCAGAACATGCTTGCAAAGTGGAAATCTTGACTGTGACTGCAGAAATATACTGGCTGGGAAGTGTACAAATAAATAAAATTCAAAAAGCTGAAAAACTCTGCAAACTCAAAATCATTTTTCTAAGTATAACTGTGTACACCTGAACCATACATTTCAATGTAATAGATAAAAAATTTTCCTTAGCCCAGAATTTTAAATAGTATTTTCTGTGTTAAGAATCTTCTTAAACTTATTTGGTCTTTCAAACACGAAAATGAAAGGAAATCACATATATAGCCAATTTGTTTAAGATACTTACTTTGATTTTTTCTGCTAAAGCTGATGTTATATTGATTTCTCTTTCTCCTTCATCATACATCTGAAAAATAAGATTGCGCATAACATCGCCTGCTATCCAATTAACCTCATCCTGATGTTTGATCTGGATTGCCTTTTGTCCCTCTACGCTAAATATCTGTAATCGTGCGACATGGCTGCTGGGAAGCAACTTGATGGTCTTCTCCACAGGCAATACATCTTTACAACTCTAGAAAGAGAAGAAAAAAAATGCATACTGAGTGATGGCTGTACTAAAAACCTTTTGGGAGGGCAGGCTACTGAATTTTCAACACAGGACCTGCATTCTGAATCACACATCTAACCCTTACCTAATTTTTAAAAATAACATTACTGAAGAATTCAGAGTACTACAAATTCAGATTCAGTGCCCATCACTTATTAATGTGAACTCTATTAAAAATAACTTTCCTAATCAACTGTCACAAAATAACTACAACATAAAGAGGTTAATGAGGTAAATGAAGTCGCAAAGAGCCAGAAAAGGACTCTCAATGGCCTGAAGGCTGAGACAGGAAATTTATAAATATAAAACTCAAAGGGTCCAGCGCTCCCTAGGGGCAAACTGAAGAATTCCACAACTGCTAACTCTTAAACCTCTCAATAAAGCAACAGCAGGATGAAAAAACACAGGAACATTCCTCAGAAAGCCCCTAGCCAACAAAGGAGGCCCAAACGAGAAGAGAAATTAAACCTTCAAAATCTTAAAAGTCAAATAAACAATCTTATTGAGGGTTTAAATTAGAACCAAAAGATAACCTCCACAAACCATTGGAAGACTTAACAACAAAATCAAAATATAACCCACTCAAATTACTGTAAGACCATAAGACAGAATCAAAACTTCTGGTCAAGACAGTGACTGAGTAACAGCGCTGCACAACGTCTCCTCATAGACCCACTTAAAAAGTTGAGAATTTAGTTAGAAAAAGTGTGTTTGGTGTAGCTAGGAAAGAGAGAAGAAAGAAGGTCAGGGGAAAGCCAGAAATTCTGAAGGATCATCGAAAGCAGAGAAAAAAAAAAATCCCGCGGCCCAGGAAGCTGCCGCAACTGGCCGCAAATGGCTGGAGCGAGAGGCAGCTGTGGACAGAGGAAAGCTCGCGTGGGCTGGAACATCTGATGGAGCTGGGCGAGAACGGAGCACCCCAACAACAGACAGGAAGCTGCAGGCGGGTCAGAAATCCTGACGTCACATCGGAAGAGGAGGAAAAAAGCAGCCAACTTGGCACAGCCCCGAGCTGCCGGCATCCACAGACCAGACGGAGGAAAGTCCGGAGCCAGAACCTCAGCCTGAGAGATAGCCAGAGATAGCAGAACCATGTGGAAACGTGGTAACAAATCTCCTACAAAAAGACCCGACACCCCAGAAGATATGAGGGATACTGAAATTGCAGAATTCAAAGATGAAAATGGCAAAAATGATGGTAACTTTTAGGCCCAGATATTCAGTGATTTAAAGCAGGAATTAAAGCAGGAAATAAAACAGACAGCACAAGAGCTACACCAACACATAGCTAAGCAAAAAGCAAGCCTTGAAAAGCAACTAGAGGAGACCAGAGAAGAAATAGACCAGAAGATAATGAAGGCAATACAAAAAATGAGAGAAGAACACACAGAGATATAGAAAAATTGAATGCCGATATTCAGGAAATGAAAAGCACGCAGGAAATAATAAGCAACCACTTTAAACAACTTCAGAATAGAATGTCAGACCCAGAAAATAAAGTGACTGAGCTGCAACATACAGGCAATGAAGAATACAAAGTAAGTAAGTGAATCATTACAACAGCTGATAGATGATTCATGGAGAAACAACCTCAGAATTATGGGAGTCCAGGAGAAGACTGAGGACAAAACAAAAGGCTTAAAGGACATGTTTAATGGAATTATGGAAGAAAATTTCCCAAATCTAAGAAAAGAAATGAACATGGAAAAATTGCAGGCGTACAGAACACCAAACAACTTTGATCAGAAGAGATCCTCATCACTAGACATCATAATTAAAATTCTAGAAACCGAACACAAAGAGAAAATACTAAAAGCGGTAAGAGAAAAACAGAAGGTGACCTACAAAGATAAGCCCATCAAGATAACTGCAGACTTCTCAATCCAGACTCTAAGAGCCAGATCATGGAGCAATGTCATTCAAGCACTAAAAGAACATAAATGCCAACCAAGACTGCTATATCCAGTAAAATTATCTTTTAATTTAAAGGGGGAGCTTAAAACTTTCCATGATAGAGAAAGCTTAAAGGAATTTGCAGCCACTGAACCAGTACTGAAGAGACTACTTAAAGGAAACTTAGAAAGTGAAAGGGAGGCCAGCGACACCAATGACCCCAGAGGAAAAGCAACATCAGCTAAAGGAGAATGAGCTGAGAAAAAATCTTTTGAACTACATGCTTGTAGTTATTTTCTAATGTGAACTGGTGGGTAAGGCCAGGTTTAAGAATAGCAACAAAGATATAGCAAAATATAGAAAAAAAAACTTTTAGTAAATATCCCATTAAAGGGATTAGTGGGATTCAGAGAATTGGCATCAAGGTTTAACTACTGCGACCCATTCGAGGAATAGGAAGCTGAGTTAGAGTGGTGACTTAAGTGAAACGATTTAGGTGCAAAAGATTAATATGTTAAATACTATATGGTTTTTCTGACTTAGAAAACCCAGAACACAGACATTCCAAAGAACCACATGAAGTGATAGCTGGAGTTGGGGGAAGGGATAGGGAGGGAATGGGAGTGTCAAAAATAGAAAGGGATTGTAAAGTTGATATGATACATAGGTGTACGAAACACCCAAATTCATTGTAAATACTATGTATTACATATGTATATTAATAAAAATAGTGTGTGTGGGGGGAGAATATAAGACGGAATCAAGCAACAGTTCCTTCAGCATGGTTTACATGTTTTTAAAAATGTAAGTAAAGAGCTGAAAATAGAAATGACAAAATAGCCAGCAGACCAATGAGGAAACAAACACAAAGTCGAACTACAGAAGACAATTCAAACTGAACGACGCATTCACAAGAGTTCAAAAAAACACGAAAAGACACTGACAAAGCATCAGGAAATGAAAACCTCACTGGGAAGTTGGAGAAATAGAAAAACCCAGAACGAAGACAGAGCTTCAGATCTAGAACACAGAATAGAAACCACAGACCAAACTTTCAAGAGCGTTCAAGTAATATTATATTTGGGCTGGAGGAATGGTTCAGTGGTTAAAGCACTTAGGCAAGTTAAGTCAAGTGTTTAGTACCCGAGTTTGATTCCCCAGCACTACATAAACTGGGCATGGTAGCATACACCTGTAACGCCAACACTTGGGAGGCTGAGAAAGGAAGACTGCCATGAGTCCGAGGCCAGCCTGGGCTCCATAGTGAGTTCAGGGCCAGCCTGGGCTCCAGAGCGAGACCCTGTCTCAAAAAACAAAGAAAAACAACAAAAAAATCGTATAAATAAATAAATTTTAAAAATGAAAAATTACAAAAAATAAAAGATGAGGGCAGAAATCAATAAAATTGAAATAAAATACAAAAGGTAAATTTTAAAAAGCTGGTTTTTTAAAAGGATAAACAAGATTGATAAACCCTTTAAAACGATAAACTAAGATTTGATACAAAATGTTAAAATAGTAACTGTATCATTTCATGTTGATTGTTTTTCCCTTTATTTTAAAGAAATCATAAATACTTCAATTTTTAAAAGTTAAACAATATACCCTGGGCAACATAATGAGTTCAGGGCCAGCCTGGGCTACAGAATAAGATTCTGTCTCAAAAAATAAAAAAATGTCAAACAATGTTCCATGAAGTATTATTAAGCTGTTAAAGACTATAGTAAGACCCAATAAAATATCAGCGGGTAGTAATTGACAACTTACAGGTATTTCAATTCTGGCTTTAAGTGTCTGGTCTTTTTTAATGTTTTGAACTTGAATAAGAGATCCTGTTAAAATACTGGTTCCGGAACTACTGCAATCCACAACATACAATGGAAGATTTGGAGCACCTAAAAACTGTAAGAATGCAAAATATTTCAATATCCCAAACAAGTGACTATTCAAATACTTTCCCACAGCTACTGTTTCTGGCTACGAATAAGAAAATTCTAACTAGAACCTAAAATAAAACAGAACTGTTGAACAAAAAGTAATTTGCCTACAATGCTGAATGTTTTAGAAGGAAAACCAATTTCCTTAACCATTATTCTTTTTTACTCTATTGTTTCATTTCTGTAATCTTTTTACTTATCTTTACTTATCCATTGACAATGGAGAATATTATTTTATTTATAATACTTTATCTAAAATAAAGGGTTATAGCCGAGAGAAGAGGGCAGGAACCTTCCTTCCATAAATCTCTTTAACAAAACTGGGTAAAGACGACATCTTCACTGGCTTACAGTTACTGAAAACTACTAGCAATGAGAATGCCTACAAATTTCCCCATCGAATAACCAACCACTCAAGATTCAGACCCTAAGTAAGACTTATTATTGGAATAAAGTAACGAACAGACATGGTCCTTGCTGTTTACTATCATGGAACTCAAAAACCTAACTGATTTTATATCACAATAAGTTTACCTTGCAATGCACAATCAGTTTTGGTTGTGTTGTTATGTTTTCTGATTCATCTAGAACTTCCACCTGAAAAGGGAAAGCTGTTCCATTTTCTATAACTAAAATTTCAGAATCAGGCTTCACTTTCAGTCGATGAGGGGGACCTATCAGAAGATAACACAATGAAATACAGCCAGGTTGCATACTTATGACTTACTAAGAAAGCACTGAAATGGCAAAAGATTCATTTTTTCCATAAATAATGCAAGAAAGAAAAATGAGGCAATGTCCATGTTTAATCACATCTATTTCACAAAGGCACAGACTCTGTGTATGACGAGAAGCTTGTCACATGTACAGTGTCATGCTAACATCTGGGTTCAAATTCTCTGCTACAAGCTATGACATAGTGATACCTCAAACTAAATCACCTCAACACCTAAAATCTTAAAAATACTGGGGGAAAATGATTCAAGATGGAAAATAAGTTTACTACACTACTTTTTATTTACATCACAAGTGATTTTTCCAGTACAGATAAGGATATGACTGCTTACAGTCATTCAAAAGATCAGGTCATATAGGAACATATCCAGATAATTTACTCATCACATTACTTACTACGTCATAAGCAAGTTATGCAAATTCACTGTAAGATTAATCAAAGGCTTACGCTTCTGCAGTAACTTTATTTACTCTATAAGCAGTAATATTTAAAAGTCAATTTGTAATACTAATAATGTAAGTTTAACTTGAAACACTTAATTTTACTTTGTGAAAATATTATTTAATATTTATTATTTGCTATCTGTGAACACTAAGTGAAATTTTAACCTCTTCTCACTATAAATCTCAATAAACTCAACCAAGTACGTTACCTACATTTAAAACCACTACACACAATCCTTTTATCATAAACCTCACAATAATCAAACTGAAAAACACCATTCTTATCTCCATTTTATATCTGAGAAAAACATCTATTCATAATGAACCCAGAGATTTAGTTACAAAAAAATACTTAGCCTACAAAAATTTAAGTATTTTGTCCAGAATGCAAGTGATGGGCTCAAATCCTGTTTTGTAATCTGAAACCCCTTGATTTCTATCCCTATCACACTAGTGTTAATTTCCAATTTTTGTTTTCAAATCCAAAATAAAGGGAAATAACCTGGTCAATAAAACTTTCCTACCTAATTCATACTGTTTAGCTAACCCCTAAAATAAATCACAGGTTTATTTCCACTAGAATTTGTGAAAGAAAATCTCAAATATGTATGTTTCCTTTTGCTTGAAACTAGTACAAAAGATTGCACATAAAGACATGATTAAAGCTTTTTAAAGCTGCAGCTAAAATTTACATGCCTACATATGCTATTTCACAAAGCCGGCATGCATATGACACTGTGCTCTCCATTCAACCACAAAAGAACCATTCAAAGCCAGCAGTACGTGTATTCATGAGCTCAGTTCTTGCAAAAACCTCATTCAAGCATTATACATGTGAATAAATTGAGTCATAGACCACGCTACCTAGACCAAAAAGGGCTCATTCCAGAATACACTGTTTCTCCATCACTGCTTCTCAAATTAGCCAGCATTTCTCATCCTATGTAACTCTAGCAATTTCCTTTTCTCAATTTAAGTCATTCTCAAATTAGCTTAATATAGATAAAATCAAAAACTTTTCTGAAAAATATGAAATGTATCAACAACAGTAATGGACTCAGTTCCATTATAAATCTAACAAGCATGACCCAGGAAAAGTTTCCCAGTGTATAATCAATATTCAAATTTTAGCTCAAGATTATTCTTAGAACTTTACTAACATATTCCTGATCTTCTTTAAACTGGTCAATTCTGTTAGTGTTAGTTATATTTAACTATCCAAATGTGTTTTCAAGACATATTATTTTCTACTCTGCCAAACCCCTGAAACTCTACATTACCATTACAATTTATCGTAAGAATATATTTAAAAGAGATAAGTAATTTCTTAACTAACATTACCTGGTAGCAATCTAATTTTCAAAATTTGTGAGTCTTCTTTTAAACCCGGAAGAATAACTTTTAGATTAAAATTCTGTTTAAAAAATAAAAGGTAGAAATGTAAACCAATTTCTAAATATACACTTACATAGTTTATCACAATTCGAAACTATTTTTTGCTTTTCATTTTCATTATCATTCTCTATATCTGCTATTCAGAGACTCAGAGAAAAACACTGCACTATATGCCACCCCAGAGACAACAGTCCCTTTGGATTCCCAAGGTATACATCTGAGTAATTATCAGACTTATGATGGGTATTATAAAAGTGTGAAATAAAGCAGTGGAAGAAATTAAGTATTTAGAAATTTCTAAATATAATGCAATATTCTAGACTGGATTCTGAACAGAAAAGTAACAATTACCATATACATCTGAATAAAGTCTAATTTTGTTAAATGCACTATATCAATGTTAACTTCTTGCTTTTGATACATACATACGAGAATTTGTAACATGCTAATAAAATTTCTATATAACTGTATCTCTAAACTCTTAATATTATTTCAAAATGTAAGTTCTTAAAATAAATCTAGAAATCTTTTTTAAGTTAATCTCACTGAAGTCAGACTTGTCAAAAACTTCAAGTCCTTTTTCCAGAAAACTCTGAATTCGGAAAGATAGGCAAAACTTGATTTTTAACTTAATTAAATTAAGTGGCATACACAGGTTGAATATTCCTCAACCAAAATGCTTGGGACATAACTATTTTGGATTTTGGAATATCTGCATATATAACAAGACATCTCGGAGTTCAGACTGATAAGACCCAAGTTTAAAAAGAAAATTCATTTACACATCTCAGATACACAAAACCTGAAGATAACTTTATATGATATTTATTGTTATGCCCAAGTTTGACTGCAACCTATTTCATGAAATCAGAGGTGGCAAGTCAAAATTTCAGATTGTGGGGGCATTTCAGATTAGGAATGATTCACTTGCGACTCACAAATTTCATGTACTTTCTCCCTCCCTCTCATTTCACTCCCAGCCCCAAATATACATTCTATCTCATTTTGTCTGTCTCTCTTTCTTTGTAGTATTGTAGAATGAACGCTAACCCCACACTGCGCATTCTCTTTTGAAGAGTCTTGCTTTGTTTCCCAGACTGGTCTTGAACTTGCAGGCCTTCTGCCTCAAACTTTCAGAGAAATGGGATTACAGATATGTGCTATCAGGCCCAGCTTCAGCATACTCAATTTTAATTTTTTTTTTTTTTTTTTTTTTTTTGGTACTGGAGATCAAACCCAGGTCCTTCACAATGGGCTATATCCCGGCCCATTTTTATTTCTGATTTTGAGACAATGTCTTCTTACTAATTTGATAAATTGTACAGACTGGGGTCAAACTTGTGATCTGCCTATCCTCGCCTCTCAGAGTCCTGGGATAACTAAACATCATATTGCTAGAGAAAAAATTTAAAATAAACAATGAAGGGAACTAAATAGTAGAAAAAATAATTTACTACTTACTAGTTAATGTTTCCTTCCATTACCTACTTTATAGATCTAATTGAAAAACTACCTTATTGAGATTTATATCCTCATCTTCCTTAACCATGTGCCCAATAAACATCACCACTTTATCTAAAGCATAGAAGTCCAATCTTCTGGGTATAGTAAATAAAAAAAAGGAATTATCTTGGGCTACAATAATGTAGTTAACACTCACAAAAACCCTCCCTTTTTATATGTTAACACATTCATTTACCAAATAATACAAGGAGCCTAAGTTTCATTAGTAAATTCACATGGCTCAGTAACAATAAACACCTGCCTCCACATGCAGGTATAAAGAATTACCATTATCAGTAATCATTATGTTTTATTCACTAAGTCACACTAAAACAATTAATGTCTCTTAAACGTAGGTTTTCAAGTTATTATATGCAGGGCCCAGGAGACAAAGCTTACGCTCACAGCCTAACCCTGTCTATGTTCAAGCAGTGACTGCTCAACTATGTCATGATAAATACCATCTCAAAAAAAAAATCACAGAGTAATGTCAGGTCTACCATCTCGCAGTGTCACAATACCAGCCATGCAAAACTACAAGAATGCCTATGTGGATATGCCTTGCCTAAATACCAAATTCCCATGTTTGAAGGTATGAACTACTGCTTTTCAGCTCTTCAATGTATTTTCTTCTAATAAAAATAAAAGATGGATGAAAAAAATAGGAGAAATAAAAACAGACTACCGAATAATTTTTGAAAAAATGACTTTTAAGATAAAGACAGTTGAAAAACATTTGACTCATAAATATTTAAACACTCTCAGTAGAAATTTAGATTTGGTGCACCGTGCCCATAATCCCAGTACTTGGGAGGCTGAAGCAGGAGGACTGTGTTTAAAGCAAGCCAAGACAATATACTGACACTTTCTCAATAAAACCAAACTTGTAGAACAGACAAAAAACAACTGCAGTAGTGAATGTGCCAACTCTTCTTACAGATGTACCTAGTTAAGTCAGGTGGGATGATGTTGATTTTTCCTAATAACTCAATATTACTGCCACTTTGGTTATAAAAACTGGTCATTTAATTTTACATTTCCAATTTCAATTTTACAATTAAAGAAACAAATAACAGGTTTTATAATATACATGTAAAATGCTTACCTTGCCTTGACAAGAGTTTACAACACCCTTAGCTGTAACACCTCGAATTAAACAATTTGGTCCTTTGGTTATTTCTTCATAATGTAAAGATAAACCACTGCAAAAAATAAATTATTTTTAAAATTTCCTTCCATTACCTAAAATTAAGGTGCAAAGGTGACATGGGCATATTTAACGTATTTGTTTAACAAATTAATTTTCTCTAACTAGGAAGAAAGTAACAGAAAAAACTTCCCATTTATTTTTAGGAAATAACAAGTATCCATAAATGATACCACTAGGCTAACAATGAAAATGGTATAATACATCATTGTAAAATTTAAAAAGTGAACATATTGAATTAGTAAAGCCACAAAGTGAGAAATAATCCAAACAGAAGACCACGTACATACGTCCCCAAGAAAAGGGTATACTCAACTAGGTGTTCATTCTCAGCCTTGTAAGGATTCTTTCAAATCTTTCACCCTATGGGATTTCAGAAAAATTTTAACTACTAAACTGAATGCATAGCGATTTTACAGAAAGTCCACAAGACTCGGCACCCTTCTGCTGAGACTTCCATCAACTCAGAAGATATCCCTGCTTCAGATTCAGATCCACCTGAGGAAATCTTTGTATCCTCTTCTAGGAAACAAGGTTAAGTAAGATGACTCTGCTTAGGCTTTTACTGATTATATTGCCTTTTACTGCCTCGGTGCTTGCTGTCTGTACTTCACACGTGTCTCACTGGCCCTGCTACTGCAGAAAATCCTACTCCTCTTTCTTGCATCTACTCTTGCCTAGAACAAATCAAAGGACCCAACACATGGTTCAGCGAAGTAAAAGACAGTATTTTGAACCCGCCAAATAAGGAAGACTCATGGATATGGCCCTCATGGTTATCTGAGCTGCTACTTTCTGTTGGGATCCTTTTGGTTAATGTTCTTATTCTTTTGGTTCTTGTTTAATAAATTGTGTATCTCATTTTTGTCAGTCTAGAATTGAAGCTGTTTGATTCCAAATGGTGATGACTGTGGATGCATCTGTGACATCTCCCAACCACTTCAATATGGGACCTCTCAATCAGCCAGATAATCTCCATCGGGAGTGACAAAGGTGCTGCCACCCTATTCCCCCTAAGAGCAGAAAGTAGCCAAAGTGGTCATCATCCATTTTTCCCAGCAGCAAGGCCTCCCAATACAAAGAGGTGGGGAAAGAGGCAGATTTCATTAGGCAGACTCAGGATAGCTAGGCTGGGTAGGTCAAGATATCCCCAAATGAGAAATTCATCCCCAGATGATGAACTCCTCCCAGATACAGAACTCTGATAGCTTAAGAAAGACCACACCTTGAAATGGCTGAGGATAAATCTAAAGTAGGGCCTAGGGTCTGGGGTCTTATCTTGGGCTCTCAAATTTGATCTTAAGCCAATAAACTAGGTTTGTTTGCTAATGTGCACCAATCAGTAAAGGGCAAATCTGCATAAGAAAATAAACATGCATGATCTATAACAAAAATGTATACAAGGTGATGGTAACTGCTAATCAACTGGCGCCTCCACCCCCTTCCTGCATGCAGGGGAGCCCCTTTCTACCTCACTTTCTTCCTTATGCTTATCACTATAAAGTTACTTCCTATTCTCTAACCCTCCCACCAAAAAATAACAAAAACAAAGAAAAACTCCAAATAATCACTGGCAGCCTGGTGATGGAGTCGGTCAGACTTTATACTGAGATTCTCAGAAGAAACTACTATAAGCAGACAAATGCCTAAGTCACCTTTTATCCCATGCAGTCATCTTTACAGACTAAGAGAAATACAGAAAAAACAGTGAAAACTATATTATGTTGAAAAAACATCTGAATTTTTCTAAAGAATGGAGTCCAAATGTTAAGAGGTATTTTCTAAATGAATTGTAAGACCTATTGAAAACTACAACAATTTAAAGATTTCATTGTCTTATATTTAATTCTGGAATAGGAGAACACTTCATTTCTACTTCATTCTAACAGAAAACGTTTTCAGTGACCAGAACAGAGCAAGAGGCTGATTTTACAGAAAAAAAGAGTCAAAAGCAGATTGATTATTTAAAAATTACCTCCCTCACAAGGTAAGAGCAAGGAGATAAGTGATTAGTTAACACTGAGTTATTTCACGTTACTGCTTTTGTATAAAGGTTAAGATAAAAGAGTTTCACTAGCATGTCAATTGAAACTGGGCTGTTTTAGAAACTTGGGTTTTTTAAGCTCAGAAAAACAGCTTGGCTTCATCTTAGTGAGTGGGATTTTAGCATGAGTGACTCCATGCTTGCTGGTATGCTGGTGTCTCCTCCAAAACAATGACTTCTTGTGAATTCTGTCTGACAAACTTAATGTGCCTTCTTTGAAAAGCAAAGGAACGTAAAAGAGCATAAGAGACAAAACCTCTCCGGGAAAGAAGGCACATTAAACACACATGTACTATCACTATTTCTGAAAAATCTCACTAATATGAAAGTAAAGGATTTCTTGTATTTACTTTTAAAGGCAAAGAGAAAGGAAAAAAAAAGACAAGAAGTTACCTAATTCAAAATAGGACAAAGAAATGAAAAGTTGACTGACGGTCAAGATGGCGGCTGAGTAACAGCCCTGCACAATGTCTCCTTACCGATTCATTTAAAAAGTCAAGAATTACAAAAAGGGTGTTTGGTGTAGCTAGGAAAGAGAGGACCATCCACAAAAACTGAAAGGCGGCCAGCGGGAGGCCAGAAATTCCGAAGGATCATCTAAAGCAGAGAAAAAAAAAAAAAAAACCTGTGGTCCAAGAAGTTGCTGCTGGCAGCTGAGGAAGGAGGAAAGGTCGTGGGGAACTGAACATCTAATGAAGCTGGGAGACGACGGAGCTGGGAGAGAACAGAGGACACAACAATGGAGAGGAGGCTGTGGGCGGGTCAGAAATCCTGAAGTAACATCAGAAGAGGAAAGAAGCAGCCGACTTGGCATGGCCCCGAGCTGCCAGCACCCACTGATCACAAACAAGGTCCAGAGGCCAGAACCTCAGCCTGAAGTAAGCACGGACCCGGAAAAGTGGGAATTATTGGCAGCGGGCGGCCCCAGCCTCAGAAACACTAACCCACGAGTGTGTGCACTACAAATGCAGCATGAGCTCCCCCTAGAAAAGGCCCCAGGATCCCAGATCAGAAACAGGGCTCAGCAGCCATCTCAGGCAGTGACATCAGCAGGAGCCATTTTCTTCCCTGCGCACCAGAGACAGCCAGAGGTAGCAGAACCATGGGGAAATGTGGTAACAAATCTCATACAAAAAGATCTGACACCCCAGGGGATGGTACCAGGGATGCTGAAATGCAGAACCCAAAGAAGAAAAGGGCAAGAGTGATGGTGACTTCTTGGACCACATAGTCAGTGAACTAAAGCAGGAATTAAAGCAGGAAGCAAAGCGGGAAATAAAAGACAGCACAAGAGCTACACCATCGCATAGCTAAGCAAAAAGCAAGCCTTGAAAAGCAATTAGAGGAGACCAAAGAAGAAATGGGGAAACATGGTTACAAATTTCCTACAAAACGACCTGACACCCCAGAAGATGATACCAGGGACACTAAAGATGAATATGGCAAAAACAATGGCAACTTCTGGGCCCAGAAATTCAGTGAATTAAAGCAGGAATTAAAGCAGGAAATAAAACAGACAGCACAAGAGCTACACCAACACATAGCTAAGCAAAAAGCAAGCCTTGAAAAGCAACTAGAGGAGACCAGAGAAGAAATAGACCAGAAGATAATGAAGACAAAAGAAGAAGTTAGAGAAGAACACAACATACATAGAAAAATTGAATGCCGATATTCAGGAAGTGAAAAACACGCAGGAAATAATAAGCAACCACTTTAAACAACTCCAGAATACAATGTCAGACCCAGAAAATAAAGTGACTGAGCTGCAACATACAGGCAATGAAGAATACAAAGTAAATAAATAAAGCAAATCATTATAACGATTGATAGATGATTCAAGGGGAAATAATCTTAGAATTATGGGAATCGAGGAGAAGACTGAGGACAAAACAAAGGCTTAAAAGACATGTTTAATGAAATAATGGAAGAAAATTTCCCAAATCTAAGAAAAAAAATGAACATGGAACTATTGCAGGCATACAGAACACCAAACAACTTTGATCAGAAGAGATCCTCACCACGACACACCATAATTGAAATTCTAGAAAGCGAACACAAAGAGAAAATACTAAAAGCGGTAAGAGAAAAACAGAAGGTGACCTACAAAGATAAGCCCATCAGGATAACTGCAGACTTCTCAATCCAGACTCTAATAGCCAGATCATGGAGCAATGTCATTCAAGCACTAAAAGAAATAAATGCTACATCCAGAAAAATTATCTTTTAATTTAAAGGGAGAACTTAAAACTTTCCAAGACAGAGACAGCTTAAAGGAATTTGCAGCCACTGAGCCAGTATTGCAGCGAATACTTAAAGGAAACTTAGAAAGTGAAAGGGAGGCCAGTGACACCAATGACACCAAAGGAAAAGCGACAACAGCTGGAGGAGAATGAGCTGAGAAAAAAGTATGTTAATAATCAGTAAAATATGAGTAAATAAGATATGAAAATTAAATTCTGAAATAACTAAATTTGTCTTCATATCTGTCACTTTAAGTATATTTATGTGGTATAGATTTAAGTTCATTTAATGTAGCAATGTGATATAGTTTTAACTTTGTTTTATTGTAATAATTCAGTTATTAGGTCACTAATGAAAATTTATACTAGGCAAACTGACTGATGTAAAGATAACCCTGTGAATGTACAAGTATGCACCTTCCAATACTCAGCTAAGGTATTTGAAATTTAATTTTTTTCTTCTTCTTCTTTACCAAATTTACTAGTCTATTGAACTACATGCTTGTAGTTATTTTGTAATGTGAACTGGTGGGTAAGGCCAGGTTTAAAAACAACAACGAAGACACAGCAAAATATAGAAAAAAAATCTTTTGGTAAATACCCCAATAAAGGGACTGGTTGGATTCAGAGAAGAGGCATCAAGATTTAAATACTGTGAACCCGTTTGAGGAATAAGAAGCTGAGTTAGAGTGGTGACTTAAGTGAAATGACTCAGGTGTGGAGAATTAATATGTTAAACACTGTATGGTTTCTCTGACTCGGAAAACCCAGAACACAGACCTTCTTTGGAACCATATAAAGTGATAGCCAGAGTTGGGGGAAGGGACAGGGAGGCTGTGGGAGGGTATAAAATAGGAAGGGACTGTAAAGTTGATATGATACATAGGTGTACGAAACACCCAAATTCATTGTAAATACTATGTATTATATTTGTATATTAATAAAAATAGTGGGGGGAAAAAGAAGTGAAAAGTTACTTAGCCATTCCAAGAAAAATGAATCTTAAACTAGCAACAGAAAAAGTTGGAAACCAATCTACCCAAGGATTTCTAGATACAACTCAGGAACTGGTACTACCAGGTCCCACAAGACATGGGAGCAAAGGGCAATCAGATTAAAGAGAGCTTGGGGAAGATTACATTCCCAGATCTCCCTACCCACCTCTGACAAGACTGGATGAAATAGACATCTCTGAAACCGGGGCAGCACATAAAGTGAAGGAAAGGGAAAATACTATAACAGACAGAAGGGGTAACAGTAAATAAAGGCAGACTGATGCTAACAGTTCATCCCCAACTCCGACCCCAGACCTATGTCTTGACTGGCTGGAACTCAAACTAGAATTCCTCCTAGCCACAGATTCTTTTATGAGGACACTGCACAACTCAAGAAAAAAAGAGCTGAAGAAGTTGAGCAGGAAACCACCACCCCCACCTTCTCCCCACCCAAGTGCTCCGGATAGGTTATCTCTCCTTCTCAAGTTCTCCTATCCACATGTCAGTTCTCATTTACAAGGAGACGTCCCCAATGACAACCAGGTTATCTACAGACACGCTGTACAATGAAGTGATAAGAACTTAGAATTACAGTAAACACTAAATACTGATTAAGCCAGAATATTAACTCCACTAAAGAGTGAGGACACAGGAACATTTGGTGATGGTAACAACATGACAGTCTGTCCTTATCTTCTTCAGTCAAAAGTCAAGAGATAGGGCATAAAACTGAAGAATCAAGCAGTAAGAGTAAAATAACTTAGATGTACACCAGTACTTACCAAAAAACACATGTAAAATAACTGAAAGTAGTGCTCTGAACAGTGGATCAAATGTAGCATGGGAGGACAGAGTCCTTGCTTTATAAAAATTTTTATCTATTTGATTCTTTAAACAGTATTAATGAATAAATTATTTTAAAAAGTTAAATAACAGTAGGTTAAGAAAGAAATCCACACGTTCAATGATCTTATTTTATTTAAGATAAGTTCTATACAGTACACCTAGATTTCTCTTTAAAAGTCCAAATTCTTAAGTATTACTATGGATGTTTGATGACAGAGACTTCATTAATAACCAATGAAGGATAATAATGAATTTATAATAGATAACAGGCACTGATAAATGCACTAATATTATCTATTTGTGACTAAACTGTATACATTTTATTATTTAAATGCTTAAATATTCAAATCTTCTACTATTTAATATTTAAATGAATACAGTATGTCAAAACGATCTGAATGAGCCAGGTACAATGGTGAACACCTCAAGGCTTAGTCAAAAGGATTCCAATTTTGAGCAACTTGGGCAATGTAGTAAGACCCTGTCTCAAAAAATAAGAGCTGAGGACGTGCTTCAGTGGGAAGGCAGCCCTACGTTTGATCTCAGTATTGCAGGAAGAAAAGAACTTTTCATTAATAAATTTTTGCATCTTAAATGAAATTAAAACTATAAAAGCTCATTTTAAGTGTTTATACCTACTGCTTTTTAGGAATTTAATCATGACATAAGTATCTCAAGAACTGCAAGCTAGAAGGCAAATGTAGGTACTTCTGTTCTGTTATCTCCAGCTATTAGTTGCCTGCATATACTAAACACTGCCATGACTAAATGACTAAAGGATCACACCACTACGGAGAAAAGTACACAAACACAATAAAAGAAGATACATACAAAAACTGAGCCCAAAGCTGGGGTGCAGCTCAGAAGATGAAGTGCTTGAGTAACAAAGGCAAGGACCTAGGTTTAATTCCCTAACACCACTTAAGCTGGGAGTGGTGGTGCACGCCTATAATCCTAGCACTTGAGAGGCTGAGGCAGAAGGACTGCTGTGAGTTTGAGGGCAGCCTGGATGACAGAAAGACACTGTCTCAAAAAAAAAGAATTTTTAAAAATCTGTACAAAGCTGGGGATGTAGCTCAGTGGTAAAGCTCTTTCCCAGCACTCACTGAGTCCTTTGGTTCAATCCCCTGCACCACAAACAAACAAAACAAAAAAGGGGGCAGAGAAAAATCCGACAGCCACTGCAAAAAGAAATACTCAGTACTTATTAAATACTTAGAAGAGTACAACTCAGGGATGGAGCAATCGCACAGGGGTTAAAATGCTTGCCTTCTAAGCACAAAGCCCTGAGTTCAATTTCCTAGCACCGCATAATCTGAGTGTGGCGACGCACACCTGGAATCCCAGCACTTGGGAGGCTACAGCAGAAAGACTGCAATGAGTTCAAGGCTGCAAGGCCAGCCTGGGGTACACAGTGAGTTAAAAGACCAGCCTGAGCTACAGAGCAAGACCCTGTCTCAAAAAAAAAAAAATCAATCTCTCAAGATTTATCAGTAATTTACTCACAAGCACCTCAAAAACAGTTACGGTAAATGAGAAGCATCCAGCATGCCATCAATAGACACACTGTTACCTTTTAATATTAGGCTATTAAGCAAATACAAATTATAGAGGACTCAATTTTCCATGAAACATATAAACCTTCATGCTTATGATTTTTAAAACACCAAAATAAGTTAAAATGTCATAAAGTCTGGGGCTGGTGCAATAATTCAGTGGTTAAAGCGCTTGCCTAACAAGTGCTAAGTACCTGAGTTCGATTCCCCAGCACCATGTGAACAGGGCATGGTCTGTAATTACAGAGAACACATGCCTGTAATCCTAGCAGTTGGGAGCCTGAGGCAGGAGTCTAAGGGCAGCTTGGGCTACACAGTGAGTTCAGGATCAGCTTGGACTAGAGAGCAAAACTCTGTCTCAGAAAAAATAACAAAAAATAAACAAACAAATAAATAAGTATCACTTAAGTTTAAGCGGCCCCAACTTTCAACTAAGTAATATCAACTAATAAAACTGTCAGGAGACATCGTATTACATTTACAAAAAGAAATAGAACAAAACTTAAATACTTAAAACAACCTCAACAGTTAATTTTGTCAAAAGTTAAATGAAATAATTTAAATACAATACTGTAGTCAAAGACGGTAGCTTAGGGTCAAATAAATTCCAAAGATTATGTCACTAAACATATTAAGTGATGATACTAAAATTAGCCTCATGTAAATTATTAGAACTTAAAAAACGAAGAGGAGAGGACAGAGAATTCTTTTCGCAAAAAAGCAAATAAATGGGAGAGGGAGATGATATGTAAATAAAAATTTTTAAGAAGGCAAATATATGCTAATCCTTACCTTGCTTCAAGAACTGGCTGAATATCAGTTACTAGTTGGCTGGTGTGACCAAATTCATCTTGAAACTCCAAAGGGATATTGAATGGGACTCCAACACGAAAAGGGGGATCCAGAAGACCAAAGGAAAATTTTTCTGGCTTGCCCTCTTTAATGAAACAAAATAGAAACAAAAGCAAATCCAATGGTCAGCAAGTCCACTGGAGACTAGAACCAGTCCCACATACGTGTATGGAAAATCAGACTGTGACAACAATGGCATTTTAAATCTGCATAAAAATTACACTACCAACAATCTATATGGGAGAGTAATTAGAACTCTTTTTCACTTCATTTTTCTCTTTTTGGAGAATGAAACCAGAGCATTCATACAGACCTTCATCTTGAGACAGCGGCTCACTAAGTTGCTAAGTTGCCCAGGCTAGCTCAAGTTTATGATCCTCCTGCTTTAGCATCCCACAGCGCTGGGATTACAGGAATGCACCACTATATATCTAGCTAAATAATTACAACTTTATCTCATACCATATATAAATAAAATTCCAGAAGTACCAAGAAGTGTTTCTAAATGATGAAATTATTATTAGTCTAAACTGAGGGATATTTACAATCTTATTGTGAGAAAGAATTTCTCAGGTAAAACACAGCAGGCGATAGCTACAAAAGCAATCAACAGGTTGAAGAGAAGCGCATGTGGGAGAATACCGGCAACATGTACAGCCAAGAATTAAATCAGAATATACTTAAAACTTATAAACCAGAACATGTGTTCATGCTCTCTGTTTTTCTCTATATTTGGGGATGAACACAGGGTCTCACATGTTAGCCACTATTTATAAGGTCTAGAACTGAGCTATATGTCCTGCGGTGAACAGCTGTTCTCAAAATACAATCTCCAGTTTAGTAGTTTGGAATTTATCAGAAATGCAAATTCTACACCCTACTATTCACACATGTTGAAATCAGAACCTGGTTAGGGCCCACCATCCTATTTTAATAAGCCTTCCAATGGTTCAGATACAAATTCAAATGTGAGAGCCAAAGCTGTAATTTAAACTATGAAAATGGGCACTAGAGACGAACAAGTTTTCAGATGACAAACAATACCCAATAAATGCTAGAAGTATGCAATATAAGAACAAAAGAAACAGGCTAAAGGAATAAATAGCACAGCGGTTAGACCGCTTGCCTAGCAAATGTGAGGCCCTGAGTTCGAGCCTCCAGCACCACATAATCCAGATGTGGTAATGTAGACCTGTAATCCTAGCATTTGGGAGGACCAGGCAGGAGGGTCACCAGAGTTTAAGGCCAGCCTGGACTCTACCATGAGTCTCCAAAAAAAAAAGTTTAACTGCCATCTTGCAAGAACGAACATGTGGGAAACCAAACTTCACGGTTTCACTGGTGAGGTAGCATGGAATTGCCTTTTCAGAATTCATGATATCCACCCCAGAGACATTCTCGCACATGCACATAACACATCTTTTTTAAAATAAACTAACTAGAAATCTAAACAATTTACTAACACGAAACTGCTTAACCCATAGCAAATCTAAACTAGAAATATGTTTTTATGTTGCTAAAAGAGTATCATACAGGTTTCTACGTACAAGAAGAAATGATCTTTTAAATAGACATCTCCTAGTCATCTTTCTGATCAAAAATGGCAAAGTAACTATAAGCACTTAGATCAGTTCTCTCCAAAAACCCGTAATAATGACATCACAGATTTTTTTATTAGGAAACCTAAATCTACAAAAAAAAAAACAACAAATAAGAATAATAGAATTTGAAAGCTGAAGAACATATAGGCAAGTGTAACTAACTTAGCAGAAAAATCTAATACCAAACTCTCAAACAATAAAAATATTGAGAAAAAAATCTAAGTGACACTCTAGGACACTCAAAAGTCTCAAGAACTGCAGCAGCAAACTGTGAGAAACTGTACGAAGATCCCAAGGTCTGTTGGAAGTCTATTTAGGAAAGAGTTCTCCAAATGCCCATCCCTCAATGTGCACACCAAGTCAAATGTCTTCCTCAAGCCCAGCAAAAGACAGAAGGTTTATTCTCTGTGGGTAGAAAAGGGCAGGTCTAAGGCAAAAAAGACCCAATACTACTAAAAAATGTGACAGTTTAACTAAGAAGAAGAAATTCAACATAAAGGTTATGTATTAAAAGTAAGACCTTCACGGCAGCCCAACAGGTTGGTACCCAAAATACTGACAGTCAGGTGATTACCCTCACAGCAAGAGTGTAAAGCTCTACATCACACAAGAAGAAGAGTCAAAGACAGGAACTTTCAGGATTTTTCCCAATGAAATAAACATTTCTAAGAGCCTCACTCTTAAAAGTGAGGAAATGACTTGTCCTGTAAGAGAGCACCCAACATGAAGTGCTCAAAAAAAAAAAAACCCTAATATTCCCATTACCCCTGGGGAATAAAGACACAGTGTGTGCAGTAAGAAGAGAATGCTTTCAACAGGGAAAAACCAAATAATAAAAGGATTTTAAAAACTAAAAAAAAAAAAAAAATGATTGCAGAAAAGAATGAGTTAAGTGTAGACTATTTAGGTAATATCAAATAAAGCTGAGAAATAAATCAAAGGATAGGTAGAAGAAAAGTGGAGCACTAATCAAGAAAGTCAACATCTTAGTACTCAATTTTTTTGCAAGACAGGTAAGAAATCAAATAACTCAAGAAAAAACATCCTAGAAATAAAAGAGGGGTTTACAGAATGACAGAAGCATGAGCATTGTACCCAGCACCCAGATAGCAACAGGTTCCCACAAAACAAGGCAAGTAAAATTTTCAAAAATTGAGAGAAAAATGATTCCTAAAATACATGGGGTTATGTAAATGGTTAGTATCAGAACAGCTTTAGACTTCAGAAGAAATAATAAAATGTAAGAAAATATATTTTTGTAATTTATCTTTTTCTTAACTAATTTATAGTTTGAGTCCATTGTTGTTTGAGGCAATCATACTGTTTCACAGACCTTTCATTTTTCTTTTTATAATACATCTTGATCATTTTAATTCCTTTCCCAAAAAAGTGACTATCAAGTAGTTGTAAAACATTTTAAAAATAAAGTTGGTTACCTGTTAAAATCTTTTATCTAAAAATTTGCCTTGATTTGAACTAATCTTTAGCATTTATAATTGTATGTTAGTGTTTTTGCTTACCTTTGACAGAAAATTTAATTGCTTTAGATGGTAATGGTCTTCCGGCATAGGTGTCTGCATTACTTTCATTCAATACAACTTGTAATTTCAATGTGTAATTCCCCAACTTCTGAATATTTTCTGGATAAATAAAAAAAAATAAAAATCAAGACGAAGTCATACTGACTAATATGCTACAAGTATTTTTGTGACTGGGTTTTTCTATGTTGCCATGGCAGGCCCAGGCCTCCACTGTGCTCCGGAGCCTCCTGGGCAGCTGAGACGGCCTTTGCACACCTGCGCGGGAGCCCTGCTCGGCCCGGGAACGCAGGCCCACAGCCAAGGCAAGCACTCTGCTCACTGGCGTGTCTCCAGCCCCTGATTCATTTTTTAACATTCAGAATAAGGACTCACCCATTTTTTTAAACCAGTATGGCCATTTTCCTCCATGCTGACTAATATGTGAAATAATTTCTTTATTTCCACTTGAAGCTTAAAAAAAAAAGAAACAATACTGCCTTAGAAAACTGAACATCAAGTATGAATGTGAGATATCGCAGTGGTATCAAATGCAGTTACCTTTATTTGCTATGTATTTAAAAAACTGTTTTTGAAGTTTCAAAACATTAGAGACTATCTTATGTAAGTGACAAAAATCATAAACTTACTCATTCATCAAAAGATCTAAACTTTACTGATAATGTATTTTATTTATTTATAAATAAGCTCACTTGGTACAAAGATACAGAATTTTCCATTATAGTTAGTCTGTGTACTTACAGTGCAGTATGACTTTAAGCTCAACTAAGAGCTTCTTTGACCCGCCATGACTTGTTCCTGGAAGCTTTTGCATTGCTTCCCCTTTTTTATTCAGTATTTCAATTCTTAATGCACCTATGAGTTCAAATAAAGAACAAGTGTCTTAATTACACCCAAACAACATGGTCGGTCATCACACTGCATGGTCTTTTACATACTGGAACTACAAGACAAAATAAAAGCACATCTGGTATGAGAAAACAGCAACGTACCGATGGGAGTTCCAGCAGGCCGAATCTCATTAGGTAGCAATTCATCTCCTTCAGGCCAAGTCACTGACAATCTATCAGGGAGCCTGTTACGAAACCAGCATTATTAGTATTTCATGAACTTTGTTGACCATATTCTTAATTAGAAACGTACAAGTTACCAGAATCATAGAAGTTATTTTCATATACTTTGAAAGGTTAAATTTGGACTTCTACATAGACAGATCAACTAAAAATTTTTTCTCTAATTTTACGATGCCTACTAAAAAAGCCAGACAAAATCTCTTGGAAGTAAGACCCAAAAGCTGCTGATTTTTTGTGTTATTTTTCAACTTGTTTATACTACAACTTGTCTTTTGTAGACAGAATAAACTCCAAGAATAGAAAACCCAGTAAAAAAAAAAAATTAACGATTGTATTACTACCTATAAAAGCAATAACAATTTCGGCTTTCTACTTTTACTTTTTTTTCCCAGCTAAATTCCCTCAGAAGATACTATAATTTTCATCTAGTTGTCAATCAAACTAAGATTTTTTTTTTATTGTAGTCATTACTGTATCCCAAACTGGTATTTTAGATACAGATTTCTTTATTTCTCTAAAAATCCTGTATTCTTACGTTTGTGTGCTACATGAACATCATGTTATATAATGTGCTACATAGAATCCTCCAAAAGCGCACTGATTTATAGCTATATCAGGTTCTAATGTATAATAAATTTTCCAAATGCCTTTGTTCACATGTCTGAAGTAAACCTTTAGTAAGTTAAATTGGTAAGATAAGAGGGAAGATGTCTTTCATGTTAGTAAAATATGTTTTGCCTAGATTGTTAGCCAAGTAATATTTATCTTTGATAAAATCTAAAATATGTCTATTGCTTTCTATATTCCAAGTACAATGACTGGTTTTCTTTAGCAAAAAAGAATGTTCTTTTTGTTGGCCTAATGTCTTGGTTTGGATAGGAAAATTAAGTACAAATGACAAAAATGTTTATAATAGAAAATGAGTATATTTAGGTCTATTAAATGTGTTTTCATAATGGCGTACAAAAAACATTCAGATTTGCTTTCTTCTTGGTTCTTCATTTAACATGTTACTGAGTTAAAATTTCAATGTGTAATCCTACAGAAGTGGAGAGTTAAAAAGTACTTCTATTTTAGAAAAATGTGTATCATCATATTAAGGGAAAAAGTAATTTGTCCAAATTTGACAATTTTTGTAAAGATTTCAAACGTAAATGTAAAGAAAGAGAAAATAAACCAGCAAGTAGGGCCGAGAGATATGAAAAAAGATATTATCTGTATCTCTCTGAGGGTATTTTTGATGAGAGAAAAGAAAAAGAAGAAATTTAGGATTAAAAAAAAAGTCTTGTATGGTAAGATTTTGCTCCACCAGAAAGAAAACGAAAAAAAGACGAGGGAAAAAAATCAGGAAGCTAACGTAAGTCACAGAAAGTTTAAAAGGGGTAAAACTTTTGAAACTGCAATTATTTTTTAAAAATATTTTGAAAGTTTACAGCAATGATGTGAAAGCAAATTCCATTATCTAAATCAATAGTGTTTTCTTAAAATGTTGATACACTCTTAGCAAAAACTGGCAGAGACTGACCTGAAAACCAAAGATTTATGTTTTATCAAGACAATCTGTTTTCCGCTCTCAGGCTTTTCAATACTCAGGAACCTGAATTGTAACAGTCAGCGGCTGCTTACATGCTGATTCATTGTAAAGCTTTTAATCAGCAGTTAATTACAGTGAACAACCATTATGTTTCCCTTACCATAGGGTATCTGACACACCGTCTGCTCCTAAAGACACATGGGTACAAATTCAAGAACTACACAAGCTGTGAACCTAAAAGTACATGAGTGCGATGCATGCCCACAAAGCCAAACACGTTCCTTTATACAAAATGCGTTGCATCTGAACATCAGACAGTTAAAACGGTTGTTAAAAAAATTTACAATTCTGATTTTATAACTAGGTCCCTTAACATTTAATAAACTCACCTCAGTATGTGCAATATCTTAAAAGTACGCGTCCTATTAGGCAAATTAGATATTCACACACACAAAAAAAATTTTTTTTGAGCCAGGATCTTGTTCTTTAGTCCAGGCTGGTCCTGAACTCACTATGTAGCCCAGGTTGGCCTCGGATACACAGCAATCCTGCTTCAGCCTCCTCAGTACTGGGATTACAGACATGTAACATTGGGTCTGGGTTCTGTGGTGCTGGAGAATCAAACCAAAGGCCTTGTATTTGCTAGGCAAGTGCTTTAACCACTGAGGTACTCCTCCAACCCATACTCAAAAATTCTTAAAAGCATTGTAATTCTTCTAAAGAATATAAATTTGTCATGTTTCTTGAAATGATACTTACCTAGCCATTTCATCTTCTACATATTTTCTAATAGCTTTCTCAGCAACTGTTCTATCCAGCTTTGCAATTGGCACAGTTCTTATTTCATCATAGAGTGCCTGAGGTTCCTGAATAAATAAAATGAATCAAAACTAACTTTTCAAATAAAGCTGAAAATTTAGCCGCAAAAACTTCACCCATTTGGTTCTTTCAAAGACAAGTTTCATCCAAATTAGTTATAAAAATGAGTACCCATTCTTTCATTTTACCATAATGTTTATTTTTCACTTTTATGTAACCTCCATTGTTCTAATGATATGCCATTCAAAAAAACAAGACATAGTAAAAAGGAAAATCTCAACATGGTCTTGTAGTTTCCCTAGAGACACAATTCTAGCTCCAATATTCACTATGTTTTAGCCCCATAGAAAATGCGTACTTTATAAAATTATTGTAGTATCTAGCAAAACTGTACGCTTGTAAAATATTGGGCATATAAATGTTAGGTTCTACAGATTACTAAAAACACTGGAGTCAAATATGAACCACAAAAATTCATGCTAACTGTAATAATTTTATCCAATGGAAAAATATATGCAAGTAAGATACAAAATACTGTATTTTCTTTTTTTAGATATTCTTGCTCCCCAGTCCAGGCTGGACATGAACTATGCAGCTCAGGCTTGGCTCTAACTCAAAGCAATCCTCCTGTCTCAGCTTCCTGAATGCTGGGATTATAAACACACACCACCAAGCCTGGCTTATGTGGTGCTGGGGAATCAAACTCAAGTTCTTGTGCTTGCTAGGTAAGAGCTCTAACTGCTGTGCTGTTCTTCCAACCCCAAAACACTGTATCTTTACCTGACCATTTTACACAACAAAGGTATGTGCTATAAAGACTTTTAACGCTAAATGCAGCACACAGAGAGACTGAGACAGGATAATGAGTTTGAGCCCAGCTTGAGCAATTTAAGGGCTCTGTGATTCCTGCCTGAAGACACATAAAGGGCTGAAGAAACAGCTCACTGCCCTGGGTTCAATCCCAGTACATCACCACCAAAAGAAACAAACAAACGGACACATATAAAAACCCCACAACATACGAAAAATTTACTTTCTACATCTACAAAGTGCCCACGTTTTGTTTTATTACGTGCTTTCTTACCATTGCAATCTGAACTTCTCCTCCTGTAGCATATACTTCTCCATCATGATCACCATACAGGAAAAATCTGACTATGCTTCCATAAAAGAGGGGAAGTGTCTTGATTGTCTTCACCTAATCAGATTTTTTTAAGAAGGAGTAAATGTTAGCATTCTGTAATAGAAATAGATTTCATAAAAGATCGACTTCTTTGGTACAGGCAAAAAAAAAAAAAAACCTTAGTAACTAGAATTAGAAAAACTGAAGTTCTGAAATTCTACATTTATTTTTTTTCTTTAAGAAGCTTCTTCATACAGACGCGTCACAGTAAAGTTTGTGATTATAAACTATGGTAAGTTAATGTTTCTTTCAATAAATTAGTTTAAAACTTCCTTAAGACAGTTTCCTTACTTGGCTTAAAAAAAAAATTAAAGGGTAAGGCTGAAGGAATGGCACGGCGGCTAAATCTCTTGCCTTGCAAGCACAAGGCCCTGAGTTCAATTCCCTAGCACCACATAAAGTTGGGCGTGGTGGTGCACTTTGTAATTCCAGCCCTTGGGAGGCTGAGGAAAGCAGATTGTTCCAAGACCAGCCTGGGTTACACCAGTGAGTTCAGAACTAGCCTGGGCTACAGAGAGACCCTGTCTCAAAAAATAAATAAATAAATAAATACAAACTAAGGGTAATATTTTCATTAGTGCAATTTTTCATGTTTTTTTCTTTATACACACACTCAGCTGCAGGACAACCATCTCATCCAATTCCACTGCTTTAAATCTATGATGATGTTCCCATATTAATGGATGGAGGTCATCTATCTGCGCAACTATCCCAGTAGACCCAAGACTTCCTCTTTCAAGTGTTACATACACACCACTTCTTACCCAAAGTACTTTATGACTGGTTCTCTCCTTTTATCTCCTAACACCATCCAAAGTCCGACAATTCTCTCCTCTTTTGAACTCCTCAAGCAGCCATTTTACTTACCATCCGCTTCTTGCCTATCCATCTACATTTAGATCACCTCCATTCTCGGGGAAATATCCCTAAGAACAAGATGGATCTCAACTCTGGCCTTCTCCACCATATAGGCAAAAGGCACCCGAGGCAGCAGGTGCTCTACACTCAATTCTCACAATCTATTAATAACAAAACACTCGGGATCTCCAACTGAGTATATAGTGTAGGAAACCGAAATCTTATTAACTGAGCCTTTGGCAATAAACAGGGTTTTTAAAAAAGTTATAATAAATTATGTAATTAAAATAATAGATGCTTTTTTTCTCTACTGTTCCTTAGACACTAAAAGATGAATTTTTGTTAATAAATTGTAATACATCCATTTTAGTTCCAAATTCTACAAAAAAATGAATCAAGAATAGGTCAAACGTACCAGCTGTCCTGCTTTGTATATTTTTCCATCCCATTCTATTGCTGAGTACGTTGCCCAGGGGCCTTGTTTTTTAGAAGGAAGATCAGGACGTGTAATTATTCCTTTAAAAAGTGTAAATTTTATTTGTTTATCATATTTCTCATGACAATCTTTCAGCCATAAAGCAAATTCTCTGTCAATTTTCATTCGTTGCTCCTGTAACAATTTAAAATGTTTGATAAAAAATAAATATTTCATGGAATATAGCTACATAAAAAAACACAGTCATAGATATTTGTCACTCATTTTCCCTTCTATATACCACATCTCAAAAAACCTAAAAATACTCAAATGTTTTGCTGAATTTTTCTAATATTTATTCAAGACATTTTAAAAAATATTACTTTTCAAATCTTCGATATCACCAAGTGTGCTGGCACACACTAGTAACCCCAACACTCTGATAGGCTGAGCAGGAGGTTGACAAGTCAGAGTCCAACCTGAACGAATGAGGGACATAGCAAGATCCACTCTCAAACATAAAATGAAAATCAGGGGTGGGGATGTAGCTCAGGGCAAAGTACCAGGGCGTTCAAACACACACACACACACACACACACACACACACACACACACACACACACACACACACGCACGCACACACACACACGCACACACACGTACACACGCACGCTCGCATGCGCCCAGGGCATTCAAAACATGCACACACACACACACACACGCACGCACACATGCACACACACACGCGCACACACAGGGCGAGCTCAAAATCACTAATCCCAACCTTGCAACCAAGGTATCAATGGTTAATACCAACAACAAAACTTTTCCCGTTTTGAGTCCTAGGCAACGGCAACCCCCAAATACAAAATAAAACAACACCACTGGTTGAGCATAAGAAAACCAACCTGATACAGGAAAGAGGTAAGTAGAGACATTCTTACTGTAAACTGCACACACTTTCAATGGACAACAAAAATCTCACAGAAGGTAGGGGAGCAGCTAGGAGGAAGAATGCTTGGCCAGCATATAACAAGTAATGTGCTCTGCCCTCAGCATAGAGGAAAAAAGTTCTTATGTTACTGAGCACAGATATATTTCTACAATAACTAGAGGATCAATCTGTGCTATTAAATTTTCCCAGGGAGAAGCAATTAAGAAAAAAGTGTCTACAGAGGCTCTATATGCATGCAACAGTAAGCAAACAAACAAAAAACCCAAGGAGAAACATTTCTTCCAATGTTTTTTCCTGGTACTGGAGACTGAACTGAGGGCTTTGTACATGCTAGGCAGAATATTCTACAATGAACTACTTTACCAGTCCCATACTTGTTTTCTCATTTCATACAGATATATAATCCATTCAAAACTTAAATTGTTTTCTAATAGTTTAAGAAGATGACGTATTTCTGCCAACCACTTGCCATTCTGATGGAGAGAACATAGGCGCTCACGCCAGAACGCCACAAGCTTACTTGCTATTCATCTCTAGAATGCAGAGGAAAGACAAGCTCCTATCATGTCCGTTTTCAGGGGACAACTCACAAAGTTACAGAAGCTCTGTCTTTCCTATATAACCACTGTGTATCGCATATATATACTAACACAAATGGGAAAAAATATATACTATGTGAATAGAGCACCTGCCTAGCAAGCACTAGCCCTGAGTTCATATACACCAAGTGTGGAGGCGCACAACTGTAATCCTGCCACTCAGGAGGTTCAGGCAGAGGATTGCCATGAATCCGATGCCACCCTGGGATATACAATGAGTTTAGGACCAGCCTGGATTATACAGTGAGACCCTGTCTCAAAAACAAAAAACTGACTTTAAAAAATAATCTGAATGAGACATACATGTGTAAGCTAAAGACTCACAGGTCATAATATCAGTCAAAAATCTATACACTACAAGTACCTTTGGTTTACAAAAATATTTACAAATATTCATAATTTGACACTTAAAAGTCATACCTGTCCATTTAAAATCCTTGTAAAAAGAGTGTTCTTATCTTTCAACTTTAGCTCAAGATCCATAAATGTCAGTTTATTTGTGCTGACTTGAAATTTGTCATTAGTGAATAAGGCACCAGATATTCTATTGTAGCATTCAATTGGTGCAAGCCCTCTCTTCTTTGGGGGAGCACACCAGTCAAAGCTTAAACAGAACAAAACACCAGTTAGTAATAAGGTTAGACTATAAACAATGTATTGCAAAAAAAATCAAAACTTACTCTTCAACTGATGTATATGGTATTAATCGTCCATTCCAAAAACACTCAAAAATCGGTCTTTTCCCTCTTGCGGCTTTCTCAAGGATGAAACAATCATCATCGTCATCATCATCTTTTAGTTCTACATCAAAAGAATAAGTGGGACAAAATGTTTATTTCTGTGGAGTAAATTTTATTACTAAGAAGTCAATTTATAGAAGTGAAATAAAATCTGCTTCAAGTACACATATGATCCTGCAAATTGTATACAATAAAATTTATATTTGTATAAATTTGTATGTATTTGTGCCCTCAAACTGGCAGATTTTAAAGTGGTTCTGCATAACTAACAGTATCTTGTCATTGCAGCTAATAACTATATATTAATCAATGAGTGCTACTCTATGAGTTCCACATTAGCTGAGATAGCAATCTTTAAAGCTAATTATAGGATTAAAGAGCCATATATCTAAACAATTATGCTCTGAACAAATCCATCTTCCCTATAAATGTAGGTGGTGAATCTTGTATCTCAATAAGAATTTCAAAACTTTTGTCTGAGCTGAGGGCACAGTGCAGCAGTTAAAGTGCTTTCCTAGCAAGTACAAAGCCCTGGGTTTGACGCCCCAGCACCATACAGGCCAAGAATGGTGGTGCAAACATGCCATCTCAGCACATGGAAGGCTGAGGCAGGAGAATTGCTGAGAGTTTGAGGGTAGCTGGGATTCATAATGAATTCAGGACCATCCTGTACTACAGACTGATATACTGTCTCAAAAAAAAAAAAGAAAAGAAAAGAAAGAGAAAGAAGAAAAAGAAAATACTCTTCTAGAACAAGGACACACAAAAACTACCTGAGAAATCTGACGTATCTAACAGCAGCAGCAGACAGTCTGCCTATCATGGACAAATTAGTAACACGTAACTTGATGTATATAACTACACTGCAAAAGATCAGACCCAGGTAAGTGTAACATTTGTGTATAGAAACAGAATTACAACGTACCAAAACGTCAATCCACTAAAAAGAATCATGAGCACAAGTGTCTGTATTATTACTGCCTTTCTTAATAATATATTCTCATATACCCAGATTAATTAAGATCAAACATCACGATTGATATAGTAACTCTAGGCATTGCTTGTAGCTAGGTTATTCTAGCACTGTTCCATCCACATTAATTAGTGTTCTACTCTCAAAAGCCTTCACCAGAAGTCCCTATGTAAAAGTTTCTTTCAACTCAACCAAATCGCTTTGTTCTTAGAGAACCCCTCCAATCACCATACAATTCACTGACTCTACATTATTTGAAGAACTATTATCTTTCTAAAACAAACCCCGAAACAGCTAATTAAGTCAAGGTTAGAGCCATCCAGGAGGCACAGTCACCAAGTAACAACACGTAGGCAGCACTTACTAGTAATCCATCACACTGAGCACTGGACTTGCCTCAGTGTTCTTTTATAAGCCTCGTTATCACCTCTGTGAGGTAAGGTATAAACTACTCCATCCACTTCATAGGTGAGAAGACTACGTTAAGGAGTAAAATGTCCAAAATTACAGAATAGAAAATGTAAAAGACAGGATTAAAATCAGAAAATCTGGCCCCATGAGCCTAGGAAAACTAAAGATGTATTAAAAATTACAGGTAAGTTTAATATTGTTAATTCATAAATTCAATGCAACTCTAATAATCTCACATGGTTTTCTGTTAAGTGAATGATCAATAAATAAAAAATATTCAGTTAAACCTCTACCCTGCTCTACATACAAAAAAGGAAAACAGAAATGTATTAAACATAAAATCAGTGAATCATAAAAAGACTAAAAAACGAGAGATCTTTTAAAAATCTTAAGATATATTGGAATGACGACTTAAGTTGTCAGACACCCCTTCACCCCTTTCATGGGTGAGACCCATCTGTCTGACAAACCTGTAGATTCTGAAGTGATACTGATAGAAAGGTGGGAAAAATGGTTTAGTTTAACAACTAGCAAGTCAAGTATTATAATCTAATGGATTATTAAGCTGGTATTTCTTGAAATAACTTCTAGTTTATGAGATAAACTTTGTAAGTATGATAGCTGCATGAAATAAATATAGCAACCTTGTATAATTTTGCTTTTCGTCAACCCTGATATTTTGGGGGCTAAGTATATGCAAAACACATACATGCTTATTAGCTGAGATGAATTTTAAATATTAAAGGCTTTTGAGCCAGAGATGATTTGTCAGTATAATTTACTGGCCAGTTGAATCTAGTGGAAACAGCGCTGTGAATCTGTTTAGATTCTGGTATGAATTTTCTTTAGTTTTTACCTTGGCTCCCTGGTCTGCATAATACCATTTCGTTATTCAAATGTTTTCTGGGGGAATTTAGTTAAGTAGTCTGATAGATTTATCAGACTTAAGTAGTTTCCCAACTAATGGTGTGTTTTCTAGTAGGTGTGATGCACGCTATGCTTTACCTGTATAGTCAATGCAGAAGAAAAACAAGAGTAATTATTTTGAAGTTTTCAGATTTTGGCTTTATTTTTGGTTGCATTTTAGAAAAAAAAAGAATAAAAATCTTAAAGTGTAAAACGTCATTATTCTAAAGATAAATAGAATTTTTGTGAAGAGGACATGGAAAAGGTAGAAAATGAAAGTGTGGGAAGAGGAAAAAAGTAAAAATCACTAAGGTGGGATATGTAATGCAACAATTCCCCAAGTCAAATTTAATTATCATATATTACAAATACATACTAATAAGAAAACTAACTTGGGGGAAAGGATAACTATGATTATCCTCTTCTTTTCTTTTCTTTTTTTGAGACAAGGCCTCGCTGTGTAGCCCAGGCTGGTCCTGAACTCACTGGTGTAGCCCAGGCTACCCTTAGACTCAGAATAATCTGCCTGCCTCAGCCTCCTGCGTGCTGGGATTATAGGTGAATGCCACCACCATGCCCCAGCTTTACGCGGTACTGGAGAAAAAACCCAGGATCTTGTACTTACACGGCAAGGGTTAACCGCTGTGCCGTTCCTTCAGCCCAACATAAAACTTCTTTACTAATACTTACAAAAGGGAGAGAATAGAGGAAATATATAAAGAATTTGCATGGCTATATATCTAAAAGTTTAGTTCAGCAAGAGATAAGTGTCTTTTTTTGAGACAGGTTTTAGCTCTGCATTCCAAGCTGACACGCACTATGCAGCCCAGGCCAGTCTCAAGCTCTCAGCAATCCGCCTGCGTCAGCCTCACAAGTGCTGGGATTACAGGCATGCACCACCACGCGTAGCTTATGTGGTACTAAGGAATCAAATTCAGACCTTCCAATTTGCTAGGCAAGAGCTCTAACCACTGGCATATTCCTCCAGTCTCACTTTTTTTTTTTTTTCAATCTGGAATTGAATATACACAAAAATCACAGATAAACAACTGATGGCTGGCCTAAGAAAAAGTGTTTTAAGATTTAATCATCTAAACTTCATAGTCCAACTAGTAATCTTTTTTTCCCTAAATACCACCATCCTAAACTACAACATCACAATCTGTAGCTCAGAGAACAAATTCACATACTTGAAGGAAAGCATGGATCATCAGGGTATGTTTCTCTATCATATAAGAAAGGGTGATATCGGATAATCCCTTCCACTACACCATCTCCTTCAACATGAGCCTTGAACTCAAAACTATCAGATGCTGTGTTTATATATAACGTCTGCATGTCATCTTGTATTTCCCTTAGGTTGACAATCTTAGGTGCCTTCCCTTTTTCAAACGTAGATATCTAAAATAAAAATAAGACAAAAAAATTACATTATATGGTAATTTTATTTTTCTTCTAAGTCACGATCCCACAACAGAATAGGCAAAAACTACCTTTATTTGCACAATTATCTAGCTTCATGAAATATGTATATTTATATATATGTTGACAGATTTAACTAGCATCTTAATAAGAAATACAACATTAAAAAGAAAGTGAGCAAAAAATAGTAAATCAGAGCTAAAGGACCTTAATAGCGAGTACACTTAATTCAAAGTTTCTTAATTAAGGCAGAAAAGAGGGATGCCACTCAAAGTGAAATTCTCGCATGTGGACAAGTATACTGAAAATCAAAAGTAAGAATTCTGTGCTTCTAAATCTTGTCCTCACAAGCCTCCTATGAACAAAAGGAAAACTATGACATCTTTGTCTATCCACCCACCATCCTTAATCTACCCATCCTTTTCCTCTCCATTTCAAGAAACAATGTTTAACAATTTGTATTTCTATGGAAGACAGTGAATTAAAAAAAGAAACCAAGTACTATAGCAAGTACAGGTTCAGAAAACATGCATGCAGGAATGATCTCTTTTATCAAATAACTGAAGTACTTTGGTAATAGACAAGGTGAGAAGCTGCCTAAATATTGACTGATTTTGATCATCCAGTACTGTATGGGACTGAACAGACATGAAATCATTTATAATACTACCAACTGAATTTTTATCTTACTTCAATGTCAATGTTGTTGAAAGGTCCAACTTCTTTAGATGTATGAATTTCATTTCCTTTTGGACCATGAATATAGTAATGATAAATATGCCTGAAAAAAAGAACTTTATATTTTCAATGCACATAAAATTAGTTTGTATAATCTATCAAAATAATTTTAGAGCTACTATTTATTCATAATAATAGCAGTTCTTAGATGCCAGTACTTTATCATGCCTTATCTGTATTTTTTTGGTGTTGGAGATTAAACCCAGGGCCTTGTGCATGCTAAGCAGGTGTACCTATTAGAATTTTTAAATATGGTACCCCAAGATAAAAACAATTCTGAAATTCAGGCATCTTTACATCTCATCTTAGAAAAGACACAAGACCAGGAATGTATTTAATTTATCTAGTCACAGAACTAATTAGAGCTGGGAGTGGGGGGCTTCACCCCATGCCTTTCCAATTTAGAAGCTCACATACCTTGTACTACCATAAGCACAAATCAAATAAATACAGCTTATCAAATCGCACACCCCAGAGGCACATCAGGGATATTCCAGAAAGTCCTCAGGTATCCGGGAATAGAGTGAGTTTCATATCTTTACTCCTATAAGCACATAAATATTCTAGAACTGTCATGGTTTTTCTCTCCTACGGCACTGAAACAATCTTACTCCAACAGTCCTCAAGTAAACAAAATTACTAAATTCAACATAATCTCACTGAAATCTCCACATCAAGTAAAGGACATAATATATCTTGGTAAATTATCCAAGACTATAAAATACCATGTCTTTAGTTATTCCTCAGACAAATTTGCACAACTCCTTCATATACATTTTAATTTATTATCCTAGCTACTCTTTACTACCAACTGTGAGTGTGGCAGGGGAGCCCTGCTATCCCAGCACTCTGGGTGTGTGAGGTGGGAGGATGAAAAGCTTAAGCCCCGCTTGGGCAACTTAACGAGACCCGGTTCCTCACTGACCCCCAAAATAAAACATAAGCTGGCAATGAAGCTCAACATGAAGGCTCTGGGTTCCATCACTGTACTACAAAAATTTGTAATTATGAAACTGCTAGTAAAATCTACAAAATTCCCAAGTCATAAATAAACACCTCAGGCGATAAAGAGAAATACTCATTTGAAAACAAAGTATTTCTAGCTTCTAGACAAGTTTATTTTTCTATAAAGACAAATAAGTCCAAAGCTTCATTAGTAGATATTTATATGTAACACAGAGCAGCTCAAATACAACTGACTTAGAGGTAAACATAGAACAGATTTTTTAGCTGAGTGTGGTAGCACATCCCATAATCCCAACACAATGGGAAACTGAGGCAGGAGGATCACAAGTTTCAGCCCAGCCTAGGTAATGTAGTGAGATCCTATCTCAAAATAAAAAATAAAAATAAGGACCAGGAATGTAGTTCATTGTAAAGTTTCTGGGTTTGATTCCCAACACCAAAAAAAGGAAACAAATAAATATTAATCTTGTGTATAGGTATAATACACAAAACTAAACACATGATACTATGCGAATTATGAAAAACAATTTAGTATGTTCATATAAATAGTATATATCATATATGCATAGAAAAAAGCTTATAGCCATTACATAAAAAACTCTTATTTGGTCTAATAAAATATTTCCAACCTAGACAATTTACCGTAACAAACACAATGATTTAAGTATTAATACATCATACGGGGCTGAAGGAATAGCATAATGGTTACAGCACTGACCTAGCAAGCACAAGGCCTTAAGTTCAATTCCCCAGCACCATGTAAGCTGGGTGGTCATCCCAGCACTTGGGAGACTGAGGTCAGGGGACTGCTATGAGTTGGAGGCAACCTGGGCTCAACAGTGAATTCAGGACCGTCCTAGACTACAGGGCAAGACTCTGTCTCAAAAAAAAAAGTCATACAGATACTTTTTATTTTAATGGGCATAGTACATTCATTTCCTAAATATTTTAAGCAGTGACCATATAGCAGCTATTGTAGGCACTGAAGATCCACAGTGAATTAAGAAGACTCACTCAATGGAGGAAAGTAGACAAAAATAAAACATCTGGGATGGAAGATTAAGACAGGTGCTACCTTTGCAAAAGCAGCACAGAATAGGAGCAAAGAGTGACTGTTAAATCAACTCTAAGTTCACTTTTAATTCTAAAATTGGTGTCAAGGTGCTGGAGGAATGGCTCTGCGGTTAAAAGTCAAGTGCTTAGTACCTGAGATCGGATTCCCCAGCTGGGTGTGGTGGCGCACGCCTGTAATCCCAGCACTTGGAAGGCTGAGGCAGGAGGATTGCCCTGAGTCCAAGGCCAGACTGGGCTCCATAGTGAGTTCAGGACCAGCCTGGACTACAGAGCGAGACCCTGCCTCAAAATAAAATAAAACTGGTGTTAAGTATCGTGTGCCTCATTGTGTGCTCAGATGATATATAGTACTTACAGAATGAATGAATGAAAACCATTTACCACCAATACCTGAATGCTGTACTGAGGAGACGGAAAATGGACAAAAAGGACACCAGAGAGGCTTGAACGTTCCCTGCAATATTCTGTCTTTAAAAAGCTAAGTAGCAACACTCACGAACCAAACGCAGTTACTTACGCTAACTGTCGCGTCCAAAGATGGAAGTAGTTTTTCAGGTACTGTATGTGCTCTGTCTGCACCCCTGTGATAACCACAGCAGTGAAGCTGTCTTTTTCCTTCTCCTCTGTGATGAGATTATGCAGAAACCTTTCATCATCATTTGTAATATGAACAGAATCAGACGGCTACAAGAGTGAATACAAAAAATACATTATATCATCTAAATTGTAACTGCAGAAGTAATTGTTCCAATAAATTTTAACACAATTCACTTAGACTGCAGAAGCAAATCTGTTGGAGGCAACTGGCCAGTGTAACAAACCAGGGTAAGGGTGTGACCAGACTGCAAGGACAGCAAATAAACTGGCACACAAAAAAATACCCTATCTCATAATGCGAAACCAACGTGATGGTCACGAAAGAAAGGCAAAAAACCAACAACTGAGTTTTACAATGCCCTTTAAAATGGAGGACATTTAACCCTAAGCGCCTCAAAACTCGTGTTTGGGAGAACCAGCAGCTAACTTAGGACTGATGCCCAGCCCTCCATGAGCAAGAAAACAAGCGGGGAGCCTGGACACAGTGGATTTCGACCGAAGATGGCGTATTTTAAAGGGAGTAAAAGCATCCTGGCTCCCGTCCACTTTCAGAGCCTATCTAGGGATTGTAGAAGGATGGTGAGGGAGACTTGAAAAAAGAATATAAACTTCTCAATCTGCAGCAAGAGTCTCTGTGTTAAAAACTTACATGAATATGTGTGTCTGTGGATTTATACTGGGTATGCTGCTATACACATAAATCTAAGAATAAAGACACATACTAAACTATTACTTACAAAACTAGTTGCTTTTAAAAATAGGAGTAACAGAATAGAGTGGTTCAACAAACAAAGGTTGGAAAGAAATATTTTTTAAAAAGGACCAAAAGGCATGTATAACATACTATGAAATGTATATTGGGATGAACTTAGCAGAAGATGGAGGAAAGGCTGGCAGAGAAAATGTGACCCAAAAGGGCTCCGCTCTATCCAAACCTCACACAACATACACAGCCCTAAAAATCACTGAAATTTTAAATTCCTATTTTTCATATACTTTTATATGGCACATAATGGTAATCAACATATTTTATAGAGCTTTAAGTTGGCATAGCAAGATGAAAAGGAACAGCTGTGCAAATACATTAGAATATGTAATTTGTCAAATATCACAATTTAAAGAAATAGAAGTAGGATAAGCAAAAGAATGTCCTGTAAACAAATGATATCAAGTTTACAGAAAAATGTGTGATGTATATAGAGAAATAGGTTTAGCCTACTAGTAATAATGAGAAAAACTCTGCCTACTAAAGTGCCAACATTTTGTTCCCTTTCCACCTTCCCATTTTTTCTAGAAGGAAATGAACAGTGAAGCAACTCTAAGGCTTATGTGACTCTTGAACATTTCAGACAAGCAACTTTTTAACACATACGATGAACATTTAAAAGTTCAAATTCATTGTTACAGCTATTAAAATCCTAGCAATTTATTAAACAATGTAGAATTTAGCTGGGTGTGGTGGAGTAAATCTATAATCACACCCTCATGAAGCTAAACCAGGAGGGCTTCAGGTTCTATGCCAGTCTGGACCAACAGCAATTTGAAATGGGACCTTGTCTTAAAAACAAGTCATCTGGCCTGGAAGAACTGCACAGCAGTTGGAGTGCTTACTTAACAAGACCCTGGGTTCAATTTCCCAGCACCACGTAAACCAGGCATGGTGGTGTATGCCAGTAATCGTAGTCCTTGGGAGGCTGGGGCAAGAGGACTGTTGCAAGTTTGAGACCATCCCACAGTAACTTCAGGACCAGTTTGGAACACACAGACGCGCGCGCGCGCGCGCACACACACACACACAGACGCACGCACGCACACTCACATCATCTATGATAAAAGAAAAATGCTAATCAAAGATATTCAAGGCACTATCTTTATAGAAGTATAGTAAATATTTTATATATGCCAAATGGGAAGAAAGTAATTGTTGATGGTGGACACAGATGCTGGCGTATATGCTCAGGCTGACATCTTGTACATTTTCAAAGGATAATTAAAGAACCATGCAAAATAAATAAATAAATATGCCAAATGCTCAATAAAATTGTTAAATAACAATAGTCTCCAAAAGAAATAGCATGAAGCTAACAAAATGTATTACCTACTAAATGATTTTATAAAATGGGGTTAAAATAATGTTAATTTAAGAAATGTGACATCAGAACTGAAGTATACATTTTTAGAGAGGGTACTAAAAGGAAATACACTAATCAGTACCTTTCTCTGGCACTTGATGTATTTTTATTTTCTTACATTTTTCTACAATTTATTTAAAAATTGGAAAGCAATTGCTTAAATGATTAAAACTGCTTTAGAATAAGGACTTTGCCAGGTGCAGTGGTGCACACTCAAAAGGATAAAGCAGAGGACGGCAAGTGTGAGGCCAGCCTGGGTTATGGACTAAGTTCAGGGACAGTGCAAAGTGAGACCTACGATTCAAAAGACCATAAAGCAAAGGGGGTAAAAACAAAGGGTTTCAAGATGGCAAGTTATAAAATGCTTTAAACAACTGAAGAAATATACAATGAATACTATGTATTGACTTTCAAAATTCAAATGTTTTAGCAATCTGTCATATTATAATGACAATTTAAAAAGAGACTTGCAACAGAACGCTCATGTTTCTCTGGAGTCCTCATTTCCTGGAAATCTATTACCTTAACACTCTTTCTACTCCTATAATCTATGATTACTTTGTAGCAAGTTTTAAAAACAATTTCAGACCAAGGGAAAAGTTTACAACCAGAAACTGAACTCAGGGTCTTCACACTGAGCTATAACCCTAGACCTAATATTATCTTTTTTTTCTTTTTTTAAAGAAATAACTTGGCTAAGTTGCCAATACTGGGCTCTAACTTGCAATGATCTTCCTGCCTCAGGGCCACAAAGAGTTAGAAAAAAAGGTTACAACTTTATGAGCAATTTACAGAAAACTTTTAGGCTCTACAGGACAATTTACCACATCTAGACATTTAGCCTAAGCATAAAAATAAACATTTTTGCTATTACATGATTAAAGGAAAAAAAGTTAACCCATTTAGAAAAATTTCATACTTTCTAGTTTCTAAAACAATACTAATAGCATAGTAATAAAATAGAAAAAAGTCTTATCATTGCTCCAAATAAAATTAGAATTGAGTTAAATGTACTGTACCTTTCTGTTCCTTATATACCCACTATATATTGCCTCCTTATTTTTCTCCTTCTTTTCAAAATCTTCTTTAGAAAGCACAAGCTCATGAACATCTCGAGAATCTGCAGGTTTGCTTATCATCTGTCACATATCAAAAACAGTACTTTAAAAACTCTTAAAAATTAGACTAGTCAACCTCAAATATCCTGATTAACTTTCACTGGCAAGAAATCAGTTTACTTACTCTGGCTGATTGTCCAACAAAGAAAACAGCCTGCTTGCCCCCAACACCAAAATAGGAAATATCACTATTTAAACTGCGTGGCACAGGTACTGGACGAACATATCCTGAATGATCACTAAAATAAAACATTACATTAATACAGTGATTTAAATAATCTACTCAAGAACCAAGAGAATATTGTATTCCATATTCATTACATGTAAACAAATGATCCACAAGCCAGCTAACAACCCTGTAATCCAAAGAGGAAACAGTAAGTTCAAAGTCAAGACACCATCTAGTCCCCAGGACAAGGAGGAAATGGGACTTGACAAATATTCTTATTTTTATATATTCTTTTATGCCTCTAGAACAATCCCCTCAAAACTGTTTGCTACTCCAAAACTTATTAAAATATTTTCCAATGAATGATGAAAATTAAAGGAAATTCACACTTCCATGAAAAGCTGTTGAGCACGTTCTGCATTCTATCTACACTTCAGAGAGGACAAAGGGAAGGTCACCAGGGACAGCATTTCCCAAGATTAGAGACAAACAGAAGGGTGAGCTGGAGCCATTACTACTTATTGGCAAACTGGGGACTGAAACTAGGGCCAGTGGATGCTGCCACAGTGTCTCTACCACTGAGTTGTAAGGCCCAGTCGTTTTCTAAATTTTACTTTGAGACAGGGTCTGACCAAGTCACCCAGGCTGGCCTCAACGCATGATTCTTCTGCCTTACCCTCCCAAGTAGTTGGAATTATGAGTGTGTTACTATACCCAGCTTTAAAAGGACAGGGAATTGCAGCTCCGTGTTAGAGCCTTTGCATAGAGGGCATGAGCAAGGTTCTGGTTTCACTATGTAGTACCACAGGGGGTAAACACAAATGAGTGAGTGAGCAAAAGACAGGGAGGGAGGGAGGGAGAGGGGGAGGTGGGAAGGGGGAAAGAGAGAAAGAGAGAGAGAGAGAGAGAGAGAGAGAGAGAGAGAGAGAGAGAGAGAGACTACTACCAATAATACAACTCAACGGAGAGGTTAAAAATCAGTCAGTTGTGGCAGTACATGTCTACAATCTCAGGAATCAGGAGGTTAAGGGTAGAAGGGAAGTGATTTCAAGCTTGGATCACATAGCAAGAGTCTCTCAAAAACAACAAAATAAACAAGGACAGCAACAACAAAAAACAGATGTTACATCATAGTTGAACAGGACCAAAAAACAGAAAGATATATTCAGAGTTGATCTTTTGTTTGTTTCGTTTTTTGAGGCAGGGTCTTGTTCTATAGTTCAGGCTGGTACTGAACTCACTACTAGCCCAGGCTGACCTTGGATTAACAGAAATCCTCCCGCCTCAACCTCCTGAGTGCGGGAATGACAATTACATGCCACCATGCCCAGCTTTAAGAATTTAACCATAAGAAGCCAAGAAACTATTAAAATGGAATTAAAAGATATGAATAACCTGGGGCTGGAAGAATGGCTCAGCAGTTAAAGCACTTGCCTAGCAAGCGCTAAGTCAAATGCTAAGTACCGGAGTTCGATTCCCGAGTTCGATTCCCCAGCACCTCGTAAACTGGGCGTGGTGGTGGACGCCTGTAATCCCAGCACTTGGGAGGCAGAGACAGGAGGATTGCTATGAGTCCAAGGTCAGCCTGGGCTCCATAGTGAGACCCCGTCTCAAAAAAAAAAAAAAAGATATGAATAACCAAATAAAAATATTTCATTCAAGTCTGAAAGTTGTCCCATAAAGAAAGGAGAAGCCAAGAGTACTAGCGCAGCACTGCAGGAGGCTGAAGCAGGAAGACCCCAGATCCATTCAGTCTGGGCAACATAATCATGATTTAGCGAGACTCTGTCCCAAAGTCAAAAGCCAAAAATGAAGAAACCGGCACAACCCCTGGTACCACAAATGAACGACTGAATGAACAAATGAACCAAAGAAAGCATGCAGTCCTGGCAAATATACCTAAGCCAGTAAGATAGTCCAACAAACCCAAGATCATTAGAACTCCAAAACATAAACAGAAATCTACCTCACTGTAAACACCAAAAAAAAAAAAAAAAAAAAAAAAAAAAAAAAAAAAAAAAAAAAAAAAAAAAAAAAAAAAAAAAAAAAAAAGGAAACAGAATGAAGGTGTTGAAAGATCAGAGTTGAAACACGTTAGCAGGGTTTGCCATCAATAATAAAAACAGTTGAGTGAGGTACCACACCCCTGTTAATTCTAGCACTCAACAGAAGAGGATCGCAAATTAGAGCATAGCGTGAGCTACCAGGCAAGACCTAGTGTCATAACAAAAAATAAAATAACGACAACCGCTCGAGCACCTGCCTAGGCTCTCTGCCGGGAACTTCTCTTTATTCAAAACTTTTCCTTCTCTTTCTCTAACGAAGACCCATTTGGGTTTCCTCTAGATGTCTCAGGCAAGGGCTCTTTTCTCTCTTGTTTGGTTCAATAAAATGTTGCTGGATTACTCATCATTTTCAGATTCTGTTTGCTTTATTAACTGTAAGAATCTGTGGACCTGGTAATCTCCTTACTACTCCAATAAGGGGATTAACCTCAACATTTGCGGGGGCTTGTGTCCAGTATTCTGCAACTTCTCCACACCAACAAGGTCAGGGAAATGGTTTGGGTTTAGTACCCCGTGAGGAGTATGGTAAGACTGTTGTTCCCTGCCAGTCCCCATGGGTTCTCTGGGCTGGTTTTAGATTAGGGAAGTTGAAGTATGCATTTCACAAGCAACACATGGCTTGGTGGTGACGGTTTACTGGGCACTTTGCCTCTCTTGAAGTCAGGTACCCAAGTAACCTGGATGGGAACTTAAACCAGCTACCTATGGCGAGAGATGACTCTCTAAAACTGATCCAGAAGCAGGAAGAAGCACTGCCCTAAGTTCTAATTAAATATATACATATATATCTATATATATGTATATACACACAAACACAATTATAATCTACATTAAAATAAAAAAGATCCAGGTTTGGCCTTCTGATCAACAACAAAGGGCCCAAAAACATACACTGGAGTAAAGACAGCTTCTCTTACAAATGGTGCTAGGGAAACTGGCTAGACAAATATAGAAGAATGAAATCAAACCCACACCTGTCATCATGCACCAAAAATCACATCAAAATAGATCAAAGTCCTAGACATTAAAATGGAAATATTGAACTTGTTGGAAAAAAAAAAAAACAGGCAAAACCCTTGAAGACGTAGGCATTGGCAAGGAGTGTCACAATAAAACACCCAAAGCATGGAAGTTAACACCAAGAATTAACAAATGGGAATACAGCAAATTAAAGTTTCTGCATACCAAAGGAAACTCATTTACAGTGAAGAGGGCACCCATGGAATGGGAAAAAATTTTGCCACCTACTCCTCAGAGGACTATTACCTAGAAAATACAAAGAGATGACAAAAAATAGACCCATCAAAATGAAGGACCTAAACAAAAATTGGGAAACTGAAGTAAACAAACAATTCTCAGGGTGAGTCCAAAGAGCTCATGAATACATGAAAAAATGTTCCAAAGCAACAGTGAGGGTCCACCGAACACCAGTAAGAAGGGTTGGTCTTAATGCAAAAAACAAATGTTGGCAAGGTTGGGGGGGGGGGGGGAGAATCCTCACACACTGCTGCTGACACTGTAAACTGGTACAACCACTATGATACAGAGCACCAAAGCAGTACGGAGACTGCTCAAAAAAATTAGAAATAGAAATCCCTTTTGACCCAGCTATGGCTTTTCAAAAGACTTAAAGTCATCATGCAAGAGTAATACATGCATACCCATGTCTACAGCAGCACAATTTGTAACAGCCAAATCTTGAAAAAAGCCAATGTGCCCAAACACAGATTAATGGATAAAAATATTACATATACAGAAAATGGAGTACTACTCTGTCATAAAGATAAATTCGTGAAACAGAGGCACCTTGAGACCATTATGCTTAGTGAAATGAGTAAGGCACAGTAAGTTAAATGATGTATAGTTTCTCTAATATGAGAAAAATCAAACCATAAAGAAGTAAAAGATAAATGGAAGTAAAAAGACAAAACTTTGCATGTACTGCATATATATATATATATATAAATAAAGTGGAGGGAAAAGAAGACAGACCTTGTGGAAAGAGAAAGGGGATGTTTGTGGGAGGGTAACTGAGGGGTAGGACAGGAAATGTAAATAATAAAAAAGTTATCTGAACAAGAGAAAAAAAGGAGCTGAAGGAATGACACAGTGGTTAAAGCACTTGCCTAGCAAGCGAAAGGCCCTGCATTCAATTCCCCAGCACCACATAAAGCTGCATGTAGTGGTGCACGCCTGTAATCCCAGCACTCAGGAAGCTGAGATAGGACTGCCAAGGCCAGCCTGGGATACATAGTGAGACCCTGTCTCAAAAAAAAAAAGGAATATTCTTTTAAACTCTGTATGACATAAAAAACATTTAAGATAATGTGGTATCTACAAAGGTAATTTTAAAAAGTAGTATGTATAACATTTTAAAAATAATGTAGTTAGGAGGACTTCAGAACAAGATAACGGCCAAGGAGTCTTTGCTAAGTGGCTCCTCACAGACGCATCCAAAAAGCTGAGAGAATTTAAAAGCTGGGCATACTCCCAGCACTTGGGAGGCTGAGGAAGAAGGCCTGCAATGAACTCAAGGGCAGCCTGGGCTATAGTCGGAAACCCTCTCTCGAAGAAAATAAAAGGAAAGAAAAAAAAAAAAAACAACTACTTGCTCAACTTAGCTAGGAGAGCTCCAGGAAGTAAAAGAAGGTCATAGGAAGGTTAGACACTATGCAGATATGTCAGAGGCTGAAGAACACTCCAGCTTGGGAAGCAATCTTAAGCCACCTGGGAAGGACTATGAGAACCTAGTATCCTCAGGCTTCAGAGAGGATCCCGTGGGTAGTGCAAACTGCAAATGCACTGCAAGCTTCTCAAAAAGTAGCTCTCAGCAGTCTTACTAAGAACAGATGTAGACAGTTTGAAAAGTGCTCAACTCTGAATTATTCAAGGATTAAAGAAGTCACAGATAAGTTACAAACCAAGGGGTTTGGTAATGCTCTCAACCAGTGCCTAGGAAGGAACTGACACAAAGAGAGCTGCACAGAGAGAAGAAAAACCACGAATCTCTGAAATATTGGTTGGAACTGTGGACAGAATACGCTACAGATGGCATAGAGCCCGTCAGTGAGGAGGGAAGTCAGGACACAGGTTTGCTCAAGAAGGTGGGAATGAACAAGACAACTTGGTGGCCAGTGACTACTCTAGGTACCCCTTGCTATCTACTACTCTAAGCACAGACCTCAGCAGGCTTTTGGCGCCTCCCCACACACTCTCACACATATAGAAATGTCTTGGTTAGGCCATTAAAGTCAAGTACCTCAGGAACAGAAACATAGAGGACAATAGGAGACATGCAGAAATGCCTGACTCCCCAGAAGCTAATATCATGGGCCCTAAAATAGTGGAACTAATATAAATGAAAGGAAGTCACAAACCAAATGAATCAAATGTTCAATCAGTTCAAACAAAATATTCTTAAGTAAATTCAAGAAATGATGAATAAGCTTAAAAAGCAATTTACTCAACAAATACTAATTCTAATGAATAACAACTTAACTAGTATACAAAACACACAAAAAGCTGGCTGAGGTAAATACATCAAGGCAAAACATGAAGGAACATCTTGACCAAGAAATGGAAAATCTGAAAAAAAAAAATCAACCTGATTGTGATTGTTAAAGAGATTATGTCAACTTGAAGGGATTAGAAAACACACCCAGGGTGGAGCTTATAGGTGTGTGAATGACTTGTGGGTCAGCAAATGAGGGAAGAACATTCACTCCACAGCAGCTCGAACTAAATAAAAAGAAGAAATATCACTGCACCTTTTTCCTGTGACAGCGCTTGCCTTGTGCCTGCCTAGCCACTGCCGATCTTCTGTCTCCAGTCTTTGCCACCGTTCTTTGAACAAACACTATCTGCAGCAGACTCTCACAACTGGCCTGTAGACCCAGACGGGTATTTTACCTCACAGCTGCACAGCCACTGTATCCTCCAGTTATCACACATACAGGTTGCCATTTCGGACTATCTTTCTCCTTGGACTTGGACGCTCTCCAAATAAATCCTTTTTTCTTAGAATTTCTGTCAATTCTGCCTTTTGTAGAACCCTAACCAACACACTGAATTTCCCCTGAAAGTGGGAAAAGACAGTTCAAACACTGTGAGACCAGAATTTCAAGCTGCGAAGACAAGGTTGATGAATTAAATGCTGAAATAGTGGAAGACTCCGAAACACGAAGCAAGCAAGATAATGGGATACAACAGCTGATGGATGACTAACAGAACCAACCTCACAATTATGGGAATGAGAAGAGGAGCAGAAGACAGCACAAAAGGTATACAAAATTTATTCACTGAAAAATCATGGTAAAAAATTTCTCAAATCTAGGAAAAGAAATTGACATTCAGGTACAAGAAGCTTAGAGATAACCAAATAACTTTAATCAGAAAAGAACCTCACCACAACCCATCATAATCAAAACTTCAGAAGTTCAACACAAAGAATGTTAAAAATAGAAGAGAAAAATAGACATTATTCTACAAAGGTAAGCCCATCTGAATTGCTGCAGACTTCTCTATGTAAACTTAAAGGCTAAAAGAGCTTGGAATAAAATCTTTCAAGCTTTAAAAGAAAGCAAGTGTCAACCCAGGTTTTTGTACCTAGCAAAACAATCACTGAAAATTGAAGGAGAAGTAAAAACCTTTCATGACATAGAAGCCTTAAAGAAATTTCCAACCACTAATCTAGAAATGCAGCATATCCTAGAATGACTCTTAGAGAAAGAACAGCACCAAAGAACTCAGAGGAAAGAGAACATTGAAAGGAGTAAGTATAACAAAAAATAAAAAGCCAATGTCACAAAAACAAGAAATTGACAGGATTTACTAAAAATCTTAAACCAATTACTCTCAATGCTGATGGTCTTAACTCACCCATCAAAATATACAAACTGGAAGATTGGCTCAAAAAGAAAAAAAAAAAAAAAAAGAACCTAGCCATATGTTGCCTGCAAGAGGCAGGCTTCCCCCACAAGACTTCATGCTCCTGGAACCTGAGAACAAGTGGAAGCAGCTATTCTGTTCTCAGACACACATTTCAAACCTAAATAGATTAGAAGAGACAAAGGATGAATATCATCTACAATATCTACACTATATACTGATAAAAGCAACAACACAACAGGAAGAATTCACAAGTATAAACACAGATGCACCAAATGCTAGTGCACCCAATTACATAAAACAAACTAGTAGATGTGTAAGGTCAAAGAGATTCCAACACAGTCATACTAGGGG
>PVKB01002814.1:106337-162137 GCA_004027205.1 Ctenodactylus gundi
AAAAAAAAAAAAAAAAAAAAAAAAAAAAAAAAAAAAAAAAAAAAAAAAAAAAAAAAAAAAAAAAAAAAAAAAAAAAAAAAAAAAAAAAAAAAAAAAAAAAAAAAAAAAAAAAAAAAAAAAAAAAAACTCAAAAAACAACAGAGCTACATCACATCACGAACAAATGAATTTAACAGATATCCACAGGGCATTATAAGAATTATAGTTGACAGACAGGAGGAATGGCTCAGCAGTTAAAGCCCTTGCCTAGCAAGTGGTCCATCAAGTGCCAAGTACCTGAATTTGATTCCCCAGCACCACACAAGCCAGACATGGTGGTGCACATCTGTAGTCCCAGCATGTGGGAGGCTGAGACAGGAGAATTGCCTTATGTTCAAGACCAGCCTGGGCTCCACAGTGAGACCAGCCTGGGCTACAGAGCCTACCAGCCTGTCTCCAAAAACAAAAACAAAAACAAAAAAAAAAAAAAGAAAAAGGAATTAAGAGTTCAGATTAATGAAACTGAAACTTAAAGAAATACAAATTAAACAGTTGGTTCTTCAGAGATTCATAAAATTGATAAACCATGGGCTGGAAGAATGGCTCAGCCATTAAACTGCTTGCCTAGCAAGCGCTAAGTCAAGTGCTAAGTAACCAAGTTAGATACCCCAGCACCACATAGGAGGACTGCGTGAGTCCAAGGCCAGCCTGGGCTCCACAGTGTATTCAGGACCAGTCTGGGCTACAGAGCAAGACCCTGTCTCAAAAAAAAAAAAAAAAAAAAAAAAAAAAGATTGATTAAACCTTTAGCCACACTCACCAAAAGAAGAAAAAAAATCCACATTAATTTAAGTAGAAACGGGAAAAGTAAAATCACAACAGAAACTGTTGAAATCTGAAGGATTATAAGAAACTATTTTGAAAACTTGTATTTGAATAAACTTGAGACCCAGAAGAAATGGATAAATTCCTAGATACATAAGAGATATCAAAGTTGAACAAAGAAGAACGGAACAAATTATGTAAAACATCTTATACAATGACCAAGTAGGCTTCATCACAGTAATGCAAGGATAGTTAATATACATAAATCAATTTATGCAATACACCATATTAACAAAAGCAAGGACAAAATACTCAAGAGATGCAGAAAGTCTTTGACAAAACACAACATCCTAATTTTTATTCATAATAAAACCCCTGATGAAACTAGGTATGGAAGGATCTTATCTCAAGCTAATAAAAGCAATTTATGACAATCCCACAGCCAACATCATCCTAAATGTAAACAACTGAAGGCATTTTCTCTCAAATCAGGAACCAGATAAGGGTAACCTCTCTCATCACTCCTACTTAACATAGCGCTGGAAATCTTGGCCAAAGCAATCAGGCAAGAGAATGGAACAAAACTGGGCTTGGGGACCTGGAATCCAGCACTGAGGAGGCTGAGGGAGGAGGACTGCCATGAGCCCAAGGCCAGTCTGGGCTCCATAGTGAGTTCAGGACCAGCATGTGCTAGGGAGCAAGACCCTGTCTAAAAAGGAAAAAGAAAAGAGAATGGAACAAAGAGAACAATGCATAGGAAAAGAAAGAGGTCAAATTATCCTTATTTGCAGATGACATGATCATTTACATGGAAGACCCCAAAAACTCTACCACAAGACTCTCAGAACTAACAAATTCAGCCAAATTCATCTCAGGATATAAACTCAACACATACACACAAAAACCATAACATTCCTCGATACCAACAATGAAAGCACAAAGAAAGAGAAGAAAAACAATTAACTCAACAGTAGCCTCAAATAAAATTAAATACCTAGGAATCAACCTAAGAAAGCAAAGGAATTCTACACTAAAAACTCTAGTACGGTGAAAAAATAAATAAAATAAATAAATAAGACCAAAACTGACAGATTCAATGCAATCCCAAACAAAATACCAACAGCATTTTTCGAAGGACTAGAAAAAGGATCCTAAAATTCACATGGAACCCTAAGAGACCCAAAATAGCCAAAACAATACTAAGCAACAAAACAAAAGCAAGAGGCACCACAATACTTTTTGAGACAGGGTCTCACTCTGTAGCCCAGGCTGGCTTATGTGATGCTGTGGGGATCAAACTCAGATACTGAGTGCTTTAACCACGAGCCATTCCTCCAGCCCCACAATACTAGACATCAAGTTATATTACAAAGCAACAGTGGTTTTAAAAAATGTTTTTAGCACAAAGAAGGTGATGCAATGGAACAGAATTGAGGATTCACAGACAGTCCCAAGTACCCTCAGACTTCTGAACTTGGGCAAAGGGGCCCAAAAATGTACACTGGAGTAAAGACAGTCTCTTTAATAAATAATGTTGGGGAAACTCATTGAACACAAGCATAAAAATGAAAGTAGACCCACATCTGTTATCACATACCAAAAATCAAATCAAAACAGATCAAAGACCTATATATTAAAATGGAAACACTGAATATACTGGAAGATAAAATATGCAGAACCCTTGGAAGTATAAGCAAGGATGTGCTCAATAAAACACATAATGCTCAGGAGACAGCATCAAAATCAACAAATGGGGGCTGAAGGAGTGACACAGTGGTGAAAGTGCAAGGCAAGCACAAGGCTTTGGGCCAGAGTCCTCAGCACCATATAAGCAGGAGGTGGTGGCACACACCTGTAATCCTGTCTCAAAAAGGAAATAAAGAAAGAAAGAAAGAAAGAAAGAAAGAAAGAAGAAAATTAAATGAACAGACAGTTCTCAGGAGAAGTGTGAATGGCCAATAAATAAATGAAACAATGTTCGACATCTTTATCCATCAGACACGCAAATCAAAACAACTCTTGAGATTCTATCTATCACCAGTAAGAATGGCTGGTATTAAGAACTCAAAAAGTAACAAACGCTGGCGAGGCTGTGGGAGAAAAGGAGCCTTCTGCATTGCTGGTGGGACTGCAAACTGGTACAGCCACTATGGAAAGCAAAGCAGTATGAGGACTCCTCCAGACACTGTGAAATAGATATTCCATCTGACGCGGCTACTCCTCTTCTGCGTATCTTTCCAAAAAAATTATTACACAAGAGTGACACGTGCATACTCTGTTTATAGCGCCACAATTTATAATCACCAAATCTTGAAAGAAGCTAGTATGTCCAAGTCAGGATGAATGGATAAAGATGTATATATAGGGACTGGAGAAATGGCTTAGCAGTAAAAGCACTTGCTTAGCAAGTGCTAGGTCAAGAGCTAAGTACCCGAGTTCCATTCCTCAGCACCACATAAGCTGAGCATGGTGGTGCACACCTGTTTTGTAATCCTAGCACTTGGGAGGCTGAGACAGGGGGACTGTCATGAGTCCAAGGCCAGCCTGGGCTCCAGAGCCAGATCCTATATATATATATAAAAAAAGATATATATACGCAATGGAGTACTACTCTGTCATTAAAAACAAATGAGTCATCTATAGGAAAATAATGCACCTTGAGACCATTATACTTAATGAATCAGACACAGAAAGATTAAATATCATATGGTTTCTCTAATATGAGAAAAATAAAGCATAAAAAGGATAAATGGTATAAAGGAAGAAAATTTTTCAAGAGTGAAAGGGAAAGTGGGGGCAGGGGAGGCAGGGAGAGAGTGGGCAGGGGAAAGGATGCGACATGTATATTAAAAAAACCAAACTGGATGGTAGGGGGAAAAAACCCTTCATTATGGTTTGGACCTTATATATGTGGATGTTGTGGAATACCTATGGACCTATGTGCTGTTAAGAGGTAGGGCCTGAGGCCGGGGCACAGCTCTGCAGCAAGCACAAGGCTTTGGACTCCTCAGTACCACATGGGCACGACAGCACATGCCTGTTTTCCCAGCACTTGCGAGGGTGAAGTAGGAGGACTCCTGTGAGTTCGAGTCCAACCTGGGCTACACACTGAGTGCAGAGAGAATGGATTACTTGACATGCCCTGGAATGATCCACGCTCGCTCGGCCTTTCCCTGTTCACCTGGCCTACTGCCTGCCACGATGCAACAGCTCTTCCTCTTGCAGGGTCTCTGTCATGGGCTTGCACCCCTGCCAACCACCCATGAATGTTCTGAGACCTTCTGAAACTGTGAACTAAACGAAACCTCTCCTCCTTTAATTTGTAGGTGGCAGGCACTGTGTCCCAGCAACAAATACATAACTAAGACAACTACCTATGAATTTTACCTAAGAAGTACAAAATACTAAAGTGCAAGTAATGGGGCTGGAGGAATAGCACAGCAGTTAAATGCTAGATTAGAAGTTCAAGGCCCTGAATTTAATTCCCCACACCACATAACCTAGGCATGGTGGAACAAGCCTGTAATCCCAGCACTCTGGAAATTGAAACAAGAGGACTGCTGTGTATTCCAGACCAGCCTGGCTTAGATAATGAATTCAGGACCAACTTGACCTACTACAGAGTGAGACAGTCTCAATAAATAAATAAATAAATAAAGTATTATTGCTTTAAGTATTAGAATGTATATATAAATTATCTGGAATTCATTTTGAGTTGCTTCAAAAAAGAAACCATACTGGCGGTAGGTGAAGTGGGTATGCGGTAAAGCAACCATCAGTGACAGAATCTATGTATGTATGTATGTATGTATGAGCATTTACTGTAGAATTTCAACCTTTATGTATGTTTGAAAATGTTAATAAATGGAAATTAAAATAAAATGTTCATAATAAAACAGTAAGGAAAAGAACACTGCTACAGAAACACTCAGATTCAGTTGTCAATAATTTTATAGGAGAGCAGACTGAATTCTTACAAAAAATTCACTATGAAAAACATAAAAGGAGAAACTATCATAGAATAAAGGAGACTAGAATGACATAACAGAAAAAAGTAGAATATGAAAAAGGAGAAAAAAAATCCAAAATCTGAATTAGATATTGTTGGAACATCGATGAATTTCTTCAGTATCGTAAGAATTCTATGGTTATTTCTGAGTTTACCTTTGGCTGTCAGGAGAATGTAACACACTCATTCTCCAATGATTCAGGAGAGACAGACACACAACAAACGCCACATCATTAACTGGTAAATCCAGGTGAAGACACGGGTGCTGTGGTTTCTTCTAATACAACACAAACTAGCAATCAAGACTATGTTTTGTTTAGTTTTTGAAACAGGGTCTTGCTCTGTAATCCAGGCTGGTTCTGAACTCATTATGAAGACCTGGCTGGACTCTAACTCAGAACAATCTTCTTGTTTCAGCCTCTGTAGTGCTGGAATAACAGGTGTGAGCCACCACACCCAGCTTACATGACACTGAAGAATCGAACTTGCTGGGCAGGGACTCTAACTTCTGTGCTACTCCTCCAGCTTCAGTGTGGGTTTTATGCTGAGTATTCCTTTTCCCTTTTGTCCATAGCCTGTTACTTATGGAATCAAATTTTTAATTTTTAATTTTTTTCTGACTACGCAGCCCAGGACAACATCAAATGTGCCTCCAACTCCCATTACTCCTGCTCAGTCTCCCAAGAACTGGGATTGCAGGACTGCGTCGCCACACATGGTACGGCATACACTCCTGAACCAAGTCAAAACTGAACTAGAATGCATAAGGTAACTAATGACTTCTTTTACAGAGCAGAAGTTAAAACCCTCGCATGATGGCACAAGCCTATAATTCTAACTACTCAGAATGCTGAGGCAGGAAGATCACTTAAAATCATAAGCTTAAGACTAGCCTGAGAATCTATCTCAAAAGGAAAGAAAAATAAAAAGAAAAAGAAAAAGAAAAAGAAAAAGAACTCTAAAATCTACAAGTAGAAGCTGATGCTAATAGAAACTGAAAACAGGTTAAGGGACTGGACTAGCATCAAAGTCAGCATGAGTACAGAACTGTAACAACAAATACAGCCAGGATGAAGACCAGCAACAGAAAACAGTTACCAAAATTCATATTCTCTAACATTGGGGTTAAGTTTGTAAGTTGTGTTGTGGGGCTGGAGGAACAGCACAGTAGTTATAATGCTTGCCGTTCAAGTGCGAGGCCCTGAGAGTGCAACTCACCAGCATGGTAAGCCAAGTGTGATAATGCACACCTACAATCCAAGCACTCAGGAGGCTGAGGCAGGAGACTTGCTTGCTCAGAGTCCTAGCCCAACCTGGGCTACATGGTAAGTTCAAGACCAGCTTTGACTATACAGTGAGATGGACACAAAAAAAACTCTGTGTTGGTAACCATGTTCGAGGCCTTGGGTTCAATCCTTACAACTGTGAAAGGTAAATAAATAATGCATTGTGTTAAGATCTACAGAAAAAATCAGTCACTGTCCCCTGACTTCATTTAAAATTTAACTTTGACAAGCGATAAACTACTCTACTAACCGAGTAATATTTTTCTGACCTTTTTACCTATTTTACCATTTGTCCTCCTTTCCGTTAGATTATTTAAAAGACAGCAGCTTCTCTGTGGCCATTTTATAAGTCCTTTAAGAGGCATGTATCCATGAAAAAGAACAGATGTAGAAAAATTTATAGTCAGGGATGATACCTTTTTTTATTGGTTGTTTACGATATGAGAGGGTCATTCCTAAGAATTTTACATGTCCTAAGTCAGTTTTTATAAAACCTATGAGCTGTAATCTCTGTATCACAAGTATATAAACTGAGGTAGACAAAAGGTACTTGGGTACTTGTTTCATAGACAATGATGGGAAAATAAAAGTAAAGCACTTTGACTAATGTTACAAAACTAATAGGGCCCAGGCCAGGATTCAAACCAGGCCAAATGGGGCTGGAGGAATGATACAGCACTTAAAGGATTTGTCCTGCAAGCACAAGGCCCTGAGTTTGATTCCCCAACACCACATAAAGCAGGGTGTAATTGCGCATGCCTACAATTTCAGCAATCAGGCTAAGGCAGGAGGACTGCCATAAGTTCAAGGCCAGCCTGGGCTCCACAGAGAGTTCAGGACCATCCTGGGCTATACAATAAGACTATCTCAAGACAACAACAACAACAATAAAAACAGGCCAAATGAGGCCAGCCACAGACCTTGCTCTTCTCTATGCTGCCCCTCAAAAATGCCACTGGAAGGGTTGGGGACAAGGCTCAAAGGTAGAGTGCAAACACACGGCCCTGAGTTGAACCCTAGCAATCCCAGTGCCCCCAACTAAAATGCACTGAAGTGTTTGCACACTTAGAAAACATTCTGAAATTTCAGAAATGAGAAAAGTATATGTGCTCACTCATTAATAAGTACACAGTAATATATTAACACATGACTGATATTGGACCTTAAATGTGGTGACTTCTTGACACAGAAAAGAGCAAAACAGATAATTATGAACACTAATTACTTAACAAGAACACCAACAGCGTATTCCCAAGAATGAATGCAATGAGAAGTACACATACAGTTGAAAATATCAAAAGCCAGGGGGCAATGGGAGGGTGTGGGACAGGGGAAGGGTTTGTAACTTGGACACCACACATATGTGCACAAAATCCTCAAGTTCAATGGAAACATTATGTATCACATATATGCATATTAATAAAACAGGAAAAAAGAAAATAAATAAAATATCAAAAGCCTTTTAGATCAAGCCTTTCCTTAACGGTCCTGTGAATACTCCAATAATCTAGAACTGTCTATTTCTGAAAGCTTTTCAGTGTACTTTGTTTTCCCCGTGACACTCAATTCAGGATATTTTCTCTAAGCAGATTCTGACACACAACTCTTGACTGAACCCTGCTCCCTAACAACCAAATATTCTGAAAATAGAACAACAGTGAGTCCACAGTGCCATGCGTTGTGCAAGTGATAGACACAAAGTGACGGTTAAGGCTACATGAGACCCATTCCACTGCTCTGGAGACACGCACTTTCATCACACTTAAGTGAGCACAGAAGGGAGGAAAGGGTGAAGCTACTCAGCACAGCAGCAGGCGCTCACATACCTCAGAAAATGCAGTGAGAATTCTTCAACAGAAAGGCATGTTATATAGTTCTACCTCTGAGTACTGATCATAAAATCTCCAATCTTAAGACAACCCAACTAAATGTGCTGATAACATCAAAATCTCTAATATATCATGTATGTCTAAAGGCATATTAGCTTCTTATTTTTATTAAAATATATAGCTGTCCATAAAAAAAGTAAGATTCTCTAACCTTTCAAAGTCACCTTGCCTTGTAAATTTTGACAACCTATACACGGCCCAGTTGTTAAGCTGTTTAGAGGTCATTCCTCTTCCATTATCTATCACTGCCACAGCAGGTTTTCCTTGTGTTTCATCAAAAAGCTATGGAACAAAATAAGTTCAAAAAGACAGGAAAAATCAAATCAATATGTAAAACATAAAAAGTTAAATATGGAAAAAGTGTTTTCAGTGGGCTCACACATTACATCGGCAACGTAAGTGTAAAACAGCACAACTTTCTGAAAGGCACTCAGCTCTAACAGAAGCCTCAGAAATCTTTTACCCAGAAATTCTATTGTTCAGAACTTAAAACAGAGAGGTATACAAAGACATTAAAAATTTTTTCACCATTGCTCCCAATGGCAAAAATGTAGAAAAATATATGTTCAGTAACAGGAGACTGATTATACAACTTAGAGCCAATAAACCATTCCACAGTAATAAAATATTATATTCTAAAATGTTTGTCAATTGTTTACAATGTACTATTAAAAGAGTAGATTGCAAAGCCAGGCGTAGTAGTACATGTCTATAATCCCAGCATTCAGGAGACTGAGGCAGAAGGACTGCTGTTTGAGGTCAGCTTGGGCTACACAGTGAGTTAAGGACTAGTGTGGACTAGACAGCGAGACTCTGCCTCAAAAAAAGAAAGTAATTTCAAAACCAAAATGTCTACGTACATACATATATACACATATGCACAGAAAAAAGGACCTGTGAAGTGAGTGCAGTAGTACATGCCTAAAATCTCAGTGCTCTAGGAGGCTAAGATAAAAGGGTTAGAAGTTTAAGCCTAGCCTTGGCAATTTTGCAAGACTGTCTCAAAACAAAAAGGGGAGGAAATGTAGCTCAGTGAAAATGACATGTATTCAATACCTATGACCATTGAAAAAAAGGTTGAAAAATGAAATTGCAAAAAAATTAACAGTAAAAGATCAGGTATTTCCTTTATTTTTAATATTTATTTATTTATTTGGTGCTGAGGACCAAACCCTGGACCTCACATTTGCTAAGCAGGTGCTCTACCACTGAGCTAAATCCCCAACCCCTGATACCAGATGGTTCTACTTTTAGTTTACCTTTATTTTCAAGTATTTCTCTAAATAATTTATACTATTCTTACAAAAAGAAAACATTAATTTCCTTATGTATTATTTTCTTACCAATTTTATCTGTATTCTTCTAACACCAACATTACGAGAAGTTGCAGACAATGAATTGTCAATTAATTCCGCAAGAGCAAATGCTGGAAAAGATTGAGAAAACATTACTGCTTAACTTTTTCCTCCCAAATACTGAAAAGTACCTAAAAGCCATGATTATGATGTGGATCTGTAGGTCCTGCAAAAGCCTCATTTATTTGGACACAGCGGGTAACTGTGGAACCGTGTGCTGTTGGGAGACAGAGCCTGGCGGACACAGGCGGATGCACGGGCTTGACCTGGAGGGGTTGTGTCCACCCGCTGAGATGAACGGCCCCTGGGGCAGAGCTTTCAGATGTGTGTTATTTACTTGTGGCACCCACCATGGGTGTGGGCGGCCCCATGCAACTTGAACTAGGTAAAGGAAGGAAAAAGAAACATTGTTACAGCTTCTTCCTAGGAAACCTCTTGCCCTGCCCCAGTCTCCAGATAGCCACTTGCTCCTCTCATGGCTCCTGCTTCCCTCGGCTTCTTCTGTCTGCAACGGGATGAGCAGCTCTCCAGCCTCTGCCATGGGCTTCCACTGCTGCTGGCTGCCCATGAATGGACGATGTGAGACCTTTGGAAATTGGGAGCTAAAATAAATCTTTCCTCCAGTAAGCTGTGGATGTCAGGTATTTTGTCCCAGAAACATGAAAGTAATGACATGGCCATCATTTTCATTTTCCAAACAGCTGGAATTAAAGTATTAGCTTGCTCCAAATGTTATAGAATACAAGCAGCACCACCAGTCACCATCAGCATTAAAAAAAATGCAGTGATTAACCAGAACTTGTATGGCACTATGTGACATGAGTCGGCCAGCCATGATTCCTGGTTCTAGTTTATAACTTAAAAATAGACAGAGAGACATAAAAGACAATCAGAAGACCATAACCATAAAATCAAATAGGAGTCTGAGGTATGGAATTACCCATGCTCCAGCCAAAAGTACACTCACATAGAGACACAGAGGCAAATAATTAAGATAACTACAAAAGTGTCTCTTCCATGCTAATTTGCACATAGAATTCTAAGGACCAACAAAATCTTGTCAAATGGCAGGACACATCTTCATCACCATCAGACGTGCTATTGATTTCCCATACACCCTCAACTCACCAACTGATCACCTGCTCAGTACTAACTCACATTCTCCTTTCTTCAAGGCCACTCCCTGAACTATCTCCCAATATAATTCCCAATTTAAGTTAGAAAGGATGGAACATACCAAATTTTTGTCTAAATTCTATAGAAGTACAGTCCAACTAAAACTGTAAGAGTTCATATTGCATCTCATCAGCAAGTACTTCCAATCACTCTGGACACACAAAGGATGACTGATTATAAACTAATTACAAAACTGTTACCACAAATCAAGCATGTGCAAGGAGCTGGCTAAAGATGGTAACGATAACTCCAGAAAGTGAATAAAGGACAAGAAAATGGGAGGGAAAAGTGAAGAGAAGAAAGGAACATAGATATATGTAGAACATACAGTATCTGATACAAGAGGGAAAAAACGGCCAAGGAACGAGTTGGAATTTCTGCCTCTAGAAAATGAATCAAATTGTCACTTTCCTTTTTGTCTTTTTTTTGAAAGTCTCGTTCTGTACTCCGGGTTGGTCGTGAACTCACTATGGAGATCAGGCTGGCATTTAACTCATGGCAATCTTCCTGCCTCAGCCTCTCAAGTGCTGGGATTACAGGCTTGTGCCACTATGCCCATCTTGTGTGGTGCTGAGAAATTGAGCCAAGGATCTTACGCCTGCTAGTCAAGTGGTGAAACTGCTGCGCCATTCCTCTAGTCCCTAAATGATGGTGACTTTTCAAAAAAAGAGAAAATATAAAGAGGAAGAAAGAAAAATTCAGTTTCCTACTTAATGCTATACCCAAATCAAGTCCCAGTAAGTGAGGCTGTTACTCAGAGCTGGGGCAGGTGCTGTACTTAGTCCAGGCCCTCAAGAGGAAAAAAGAGAAAGCTTCACACTTCACTGACATGGGTATGATGGTGAGAGCCTGGATCACTACTGACAGAAAAGTACAAAAGAAAACATCACCAGGACCTGAATATATGCCCACCACAGTGAAGAGCAGGAAGCAGGGCCACAGGAGGGGGAAGAGATCATCAAGGGCTGAACTGCAAAGTCAAAGAAATCAAAGCTTATTCACATGATGGTAGGAACGGAAATTGACACAAAACTGGAAGATAATTAAAACAATACTGAAAGTCTTTAAAGAATATTAAAGTGAGTATATCTGTTGATTCCATAATTATATATTCAGAAATTTCTCCCCAGGAAATAAAAGACTGATTCAATATTCAAATATTTAAGCACACAGGCATTTTACCAAGCACTGTTTGAAGAACTGAACAAAGGTCCTGTTCCTATGAATTCAACATTCTACAGGAATGAGAAAGTAAAATATACTCAAAATAAATATCAAGGTTTTATGTTTTGTTTTTTGAGACAGGATCTTGCTCTGTAATCCAGGTTGGTCCTGAATTCACTATACAGCCCAGGCTGAAGCAGAAGGTCTACAGAACACCAGAAAGACTAAGTTGGGAGATGAAAAGTACAAGAGCTAATCAAAAAACACTAGGAATGTTTAATTTTTAAGAAATTTTGTTACAATAAAAGGCACATTGCCATTAATCCTCTCAAAATCCTCACCCTAGCCAGGCATGGTAGTGCACACCTGTAATCCCAGCACTCAAGAGGCTGAGGCAGGACTGCTGTGAGTTCAAAGCCAAGTTATACAACACAGTGAGTTCAGGACCAGCCTGGACCAAGTAGTGAGATCCTGTATCAAAAAAATCTTCACGCTTGAGTACATTTACACCATCCTTCCTTGTCACCTTCTTTTCTTTTTTCTTTTAAAGACAAGGCCTCACTCAGTAGTCTAGGCTGGTCCTGAACACACTACATAACCCAGGCTGGCCTCGAACACACAGCAATCCTCTTGCCTCAGCCTCCCAAGTGCTGAGCTTGCAGGCGTGTGCCACTATACTCAACTTACGTAGTGCTGGGGAACTGAACTCAGGGCCTTCCTTGTCCTTGCTAGATAAGCGCTCTAATAACCACTGTGCTATTCCTCCAGCCCCCTTCTGGTCACTTTCTGAAGCAGATGTGGAAGTCCTCTAGTTGCGCCATCGTGGGTGCCTTAATAGCCTGAACTGATTCAAAACATTTACCTTTCTCAGTCATTTTGATTTTGGGGAAGAGACAGAAGTCACAGGGCTAGATCCAACGGACGAGGACACACCACCATGTTTTTAGAAACCTGCCTTTCTGCAGGAAGGCACTTGGCAGAATTCACTGGGGTTTTTTTTTGTTATTGTTTTAATCATACCTCATAAAGACATGGAAGAGACTCCCACAACTGCTTCAGAAAGTTGCCAAGGTGATGACATATATTGTTCAAAGTGTTGAAAGTAATGGGGAGTATTCCGAGCAGGATTAAAGCAATGCAGCTTTCACTTTAACAAATTATTTTTATTTAAACACATACCATTTTTTGTATACATGTGAAGGGAAGATGTATAGATCCTTTATATGTTCAAAAGAAATAAAAAGAAGTAAGTGCTACTGAAAGGTTAGCTTTAAAGAAGGATTTTTATTCTGAAGATGACTTCAGTCAACAAAAGTATTAGAGGGGAGAGGGAGGGAGGAGGAGGGGAGTTAAGAGAGAAGGAAAGGATTTGTAACTTTGCCGGAATATGTATGTGCACAAAATACTCAAGATCAATGTAAATTTTATGTTTTACACTTATGCATATCAATAAAATGGGGAAAAAGTATACCAGGATGAAGAAGCTGAAAAAAGCAGCTTTCCCATAGGTGGAAATGTAGCCCAGTGGCAGAGCATTTGCTCAGCATGTACTAGACAGTGGGCTCCATGGCCAGTACTGCAACCAACCAAGTCTTCTACTGAAGTAGAATGAGAAGATTCTAATCTGCGAATGGGACACGTGACTGAGGACAGAGGAAGTAGCCGTATAATGGGAATGGAATACTTACGCAACGGATTTTGTCCTTCGCTTGCATAATATTCATACATGCCACTTTTAACCAGTGTGTCATAGTGAGGTAGGAAGTCAATTCGTTCTTTTGTAGCTGTTAGTAACAACTGATTGACTGACTGGAGCAGGTACAGAGTGACTCCATCTTTAACTGTTTCATCTGTAATCAAGAAATAAAATCTTAAGTGCTTGGTTAGCATTAGAAACCCAACTTGTAATTCTGAACACACAAATTGCATCTGAGAAATATTTTTAACAATAGTACAGGCAAACCCTCATACATCCGATCTTTAAATTCAGTTATTATTTTGTGGAGGATATCAAATGAAACAGGCATAAATATTTTGACTCATTTAAACTACTCAATTCTTTTTTTTTTTTTTCTTGCAGTACTGGGAACTGAACCCAGGGACTTGCTGGTGCTGGCTAGGCTCTCTACCGAGCTTATCCCTACAACTTTTAAATTTTATTTTGAGACAAATTCTTGCTCAGTTGGCTACACTAGCCTCAAACATGTAATCCGCCTGTCTCAGCCTGGTTAGTACATGTTAAGGACATGTCACACTGAGCTTATCCCTACAACTTTTAAATTTTATTTTGAGACAAATTCTTGCTCAGTTGGCTACACTAGCCTCAAACATGTAATCCGCCTGTCTCAGCCTGGTTAGTACATGTTAAGGACATGTCACACTGCTCTAATAAAAAACTCAGTGAATTAGAGCATCAAATAAAATCAGATGAAGATCTTCAGTAGACTGGTATCAACATGAACAGAGACAAATGGTTACACTCAAGAAAAGGAATCACGAGGCTAGAGGAACAGAACGCAGTTACAGCACTTCCCTAGCAGGCGCAAGGTCCTGGGTTTAACTCCCTAGCACCAGCACCAGAAAAGCCAGGAATGGTGGTGCACGCCTATAATCCCCAGCACTCGAGAGGCTGTGATAGAAAGACTGCTATGAGGTGGAAACCAACCCAGACTACACAGTGAGTTAAGGGGCAGCCTGGATTAGCGAGCAAGACTTTGCCTCAAGAAAAAAAAAAAAAAAAAGAGAAAAATCAGACATGAAACTTGGCATGTCCTAGAAACTAATGGGGCTTAAAAAGGAGGAAGGGGGTATGGGAAGGATAGCAGAGCACCTGTCTAACAAGCCCAAGACCCAGTGTTCTATTCCCCAGCAACAATTAAACTAGGCACGGTGGAGCACGCCTGTAATCCTAGCAGTCAGGGGAGCTGAGGCAGGAGATTTGCTGTAAGTATGAGGCCAGCCTGGGCTACACAATGATCTAAGGACCAGCTTGGACTACAGAGCAAGACACAGTCTCTGAAACGCTAAGAAAAAATTGAAGAATTCAACTGGGTAAAACAATCAACTCACTTAGGGTCCCACCAGAAGATCTGTGCTAGGTATTCACTAACTTCTCATATTCTGTAGCCTTATTTGACATCAAGTATTTCTTTATAACTATGCTTGAAAAATAGGGCTCTTGTGCAAATTCTACACATATACCCATTTCCTCCCTCATCCCAACAAGCCAGCCATTATCAATAGTTTCTGACACATGTCACACAACTAACGCACTGCTCTGTAATTACACAGCAAACATAAAAGGAACAGCTTGGGCTGGAGGAATGGCTCAGCAGTTAAACACTTGCCTAGCAAGATCAAGGCTCCAGGTTCAAATCCCCAGCACCACATAAACAGGGTATGGTGGTACACACCTATAACCCCAGCACTTGAGAGGCTGAGGCAGGTGGAATGCTGTGTGTTCAAAGCCAGCTTAGGCTACACAGTGAGGTCACGACCAGACTAGACTACAGAGCGAGACCCTGTCTCTAACTAAATAAATAAATAGATAGACAGATGGACTAGCTTAAAAATACAACTTACCAAAATTATCATGGGTAATTTCTTTCCTACTTGTTGTTGTGATTACAAATTTTTCTTCAGGTGAAATGCCAAGTGTCTGTCCAAAATAAATAAATAAAATCAATTATTACACGAACAAAATAAGTATATTATTGAAGTTTACAAGGATGTGAAAATATTGAAGAGTATTTTATAATCTTGCAACAATTACTATACTTATTTGTATGGAAAACATAACAGCATTTTTAAATTCTGTCTTTACAAAATACAGCAGAAACCATACACATTATTTTTAGCAAGTTTTTTTCTACTATTTGTCACTTTAAAACACTAGTGATGGGCTAGGGGTGTAGCTCAGCCATTAGAGTACCTGCCTAGTATGCACAAGGCCCTGGTTCAATTCCCTATCATCATCACATAGAAGATTAGTCAAATGTGGTGGTGTACATCTGTAATCCCAGCACTTGAGAGGCTGAGGCAGGATGACTGCTGTGAGTTGAGGACAGCCTGGGCTATATAGTGATCTCAGGACCAGCCTGGACTAAGAGGAAGACCCTGTCTCAAAAGAAAAGAAACCCTAGGATTAAGTAGAACTTTTTAAAAAGGCTTTAATATCAGCAGAGCCCACTCAAATAAAGAAAATTTTCATATTTCATGCTTTTAGCATAAAAATTTCATATTGATTAGACATTCAAAAAGTAAAAACAAAATGGAAGAATGCAGAGGTGAATATTTTAATATTTCATAACAGTCATGTTATCCAAGATATCCTATATTTTAAAAACTTTACATCTATTATTACAAAACTTTACATCTATCTATTATTTCTTTTTTTCTGAGACAGGATCTCGCTCTATAGTTCAGGCTAGCTCTGAGCTCACTATGGCCTCAAACTTGTGGCAATCCTCCTGCCTCAACCTCCTGAGTGCTAGGATTTGCCTAGGAAGCAGGGGATGAGTGGAACAGGGTCTCTCCTATGCTGCCCAGGCTAGCCTTAAACTTTTAAACTTTCTTTTTTTCCCCCATTTTATTCATATGTATAAAATTTAAGGTTTATAGTGAAGTCTAGCATTTTGTGCACTTACGTATCTTGTCAAGGTGACAAGTACTTTCCCACTCTCTTTTCGTCCCTCCCCCTACCTCCCCCTCCCTACACCCCCTCCCCCGTTTCACTTTGTTTTTCATTTTAAGTTCAACTTTCAAACTTTCAATTCTCCTGCCTCAGCATTCTGAATAGCTGGGATCACAGGCACGCGCCACTGCCCCGATGATCTTACAGGTTTTTAATGAGGTTTCCATATAATTGTGGCAATTATTCTTTTAGGTTTGTTTTTGCAATACTGGAGATTAAACCCAGGGCACCTTTCCACTGAGGCCCCCCAACCCCGTTTTTCATTTTGAGATAAGATCTTGCTATATTGCTAAAATTTCCAGGCTAGGCTAGAACTTGCATTCCCCAGCACCACATAAACCGGGTGTGGTGGCACATGCCTGTAATCCCAGCACTCAGGAGGCTGAGGTAGGAGGACTGCCATGAGACCAAGGCCAGCTATGGCTACATAGTGGATTCAGGACCAGCATGGGCCACAGAGCAAGACCTTATGGCTGGCGAATGTACTCAGTGGCAAAGCACTTGCCTAGCATGTACAAGGCCCTATAATCAATTCCCAGTACCATGAAAAATAGAAGTATTGAATATCATGTGCAATTTATGAGTACAGAAGTCAAAGTGAAAGATGGGATGGCGTACAGCATATACTGCTATGGCCAAGAAGAGATCAAAATTCAAAGTATAGTTCTGTTGAATGCTTACTGCTTTTATATCATCATAAAGTTGACAAATCCTAAATCCAACAATATTAAATAAGGGACTGTCTGTGTTTTCCCTCACTGGAGCAGAGTTCACTGTTTTTACATCACAAATCCACAGATTTTAATTAATAAACACATTACTATTCAATTAAAACACATAAGCTATCTTATTTTTCTTGCTTCATATGTAACTATATAAAAACTTTCTCAAATTTATAACTTTTCTAAGTATTCCACATCTCTAATATTTAAGAAATATAAATTAAAAGAACTTCATGAGGGGCTGGAGGACTGGCTCAGGAGTTAAAAGAGCTTGCCTAGCAAGTACTAAGCACCTGAGTTCATTCCCCAGCACTACATAAACTGGGCATGGTGGCAGCATGCCTGTTACCCTAGTGCTCGCCTGTAATTCTAGTGTTCGGGAGGCTGAGACTGGAGGACTGCCCCAAGGCCAAGGCTAGCCTGGCTCCATAGTAAGTTGAGAACCAGACTAGACTGCAGACTGGGACCCTGTCTCAAAAAAAATAAAAATAAAAAAGCACTTCATGAGAAGCAAATTAGTGGAACAGAAGAAATAAGGATTCTGAATTCGGATTCCAATTTGGATTTTGCTATGTGGCTTATGTGAGTTATCTCGAAGAATCAAAGCCTACTTGTGAAATATAAAGTTAAGAATACTTTCCAAACCTATCTATGGGAGTAACTTAGATATTTCACAGGGGAAAAGGGAGAAGGAAATAGAGTATTTCTAGAAGGAGAATAGATAAGCACAACATTTTTGAAAAACAATTTTAAAATATATGTCCTCAATCACTTCTGGGTCTTTTGGCTAAGATCAACTAAAAAAAAAATTAGAAGTTTTTAAAATGCTTGACCTTTGATCCAGAAATTTTACTTACAATACTGCTACCTAAAACGACTGGAGGTTAGCCCAGTGGTTGGAGCACCTGTCTAAAAAGCGCAAAGCCCTGAGTTAGATAGATTCCCCAGTGCCACATAAATCCTGTGTGGGGGCACAAACTCAAGAGGATGAGACAGAATGTTTGTAGTGAGTTCAAGACCAGCTTGGGCTGCACAGTGAGTTCAGGATCAGCCTGGACTGCAGAGCAAGACCCTGTCTAAGAAAAAAGAAAAACAATTTTCTACGTAAAGAAACAATAACCCCAGAATGGTATGTAGCATAAACCTAAGGGAATAGCTCATCGGTTAAAGCATCTGCCTCGCAAGCTGAAGGCCCTGAGTTCAAGTCTTCAGCACCACATAAACTGGGGTTGGTGGTGCACACCTGTAATCCCAGCACTTGGGAAGATGAGGTAGGAGGATTGCCCTGAGTTTGAGGCCAGCCTGGGCTACCCAGTAAGTTCAGGACCAGCCTGAATTACAGAGTGAGAGGCAATCTCAAAAAAATAAAACCTAAGTAAATCTGTAACACCAGAACTCTGGAAGGCTGCAGCAGGAGGACTGCAACTTCCCCAGTTAAGAGTCCACTCTAGGCAATTTAGAGACTTGGAAGACCATGTCTCCCGCCAAAAAATAAAAAAGAGTTGGAGATATAGCTCGGAGTGAAGGCCCTGAATCCAATCTCCAAAACAGAAAGGCAGGAGGGAGACAGAAGCAGGAGAGAGAGAACAAAAAACTCAAAAAAATAATGTTTACCATAACATTAAAGTCACAATGTTGAAAGTATAGCCAATTATACATAAACCCTGGTAGTAAACCAATCACTTCCAACTTTAATTATGGGGCTGGAAGAATAGCTCAGTGGTTAGAGGACTTGTCTAGCAGGTGCTAAGTACAAGAGTTCCATTCCCCAGCACCACATAAGTCTGGCATGGTGCTGCACGTCTGCAGTCCTGGCACTTGGAAGTCTGAAGCAGATGTGTTCCTGTGAGCTCAAGGCTAGCCTGGGCTATATATATGGTGAGCCCAGAACCAGTCTGGACTGCAGAGCGAGACTCTGTCTCAAAAAAAAATTTAGTTATGAAGAACTACATTCAAACTGATGCTTCTGGCAATATTAAGTGAAAAAGAAAGAGTATTTAAAACATACTAGTAAAATAAAATAAAACATACAGTGAAAAGTGTGCAGTTCAGCAGTTAAGAGCAAATGCCCTGCAGGCCAAAGACCCTGGGTTCTATTACCCAGTACCACAAAATCCCGGAGTGGTGGCCTGATTACAGACCTGTAATCCCCGCACTCCTGAAGCTGTGGCAGAAAAACTGCCATAATTTTGAGACCAGCCTGGGCTACACGGTGAGACCGTCTCAATAAAATAAATGGACAAGACTGCAAAGACATAGAATCAACTTCTAACAGCGGTGACAGTTACCTTTCACAGTCAAAGTTTAATTTTACCTCTCTCCTTCTGTATGCATTCTTAAATGTGCTGATGGGGGGGGGGGGTATTAAGAATCTAATACAGGTCCCAGTTCCTTTTTATTGTTTGAAACCGAGACTTGCTAAATTGCCAAAATGCAAAGGCTGGGCTTGAACCTGGAATTCTCCTGCCTCTCCCTCCCAAAATGCTACATTACAGGCCTCTGCTCCTGGATCAGGATATGTGCTGTATTTTTATATAAACACAAGAGCTGTGGAGTTTCTCTCCTGATGGATAGTTCTGAATACACAATTTTCAACCACCATGATACACATTCCCTTACTTATTCTTCAAAACACGATGGGACCCTACTACCATAAACCCAGGCACAGAAAGAATTTCGGAGTTCATAAGTTTTTGGTTTATCTATTCTGGGCATCTGCACCATGCCAGACTCAAGACTAGACACTAGAAACACAGCTGTGAACAGCCCTTGCTGCTCTCAAGCCGCTTGTACTCTATGGATCTTACCTTCGATTATCTCAGCAACTATAACCGGTTATATCTCGGGTATTTCTAAACTCATCTGCCCACTCGAGGCAAAATGCTGTTCAAAGTTCTTTTTTCTGGGAAGCTAAGAAGCTGGTGTCTATAACTCAGGGCATGAATCACATTCCTCAAAAAGCTCTGGCAACAATACCAACACCCTAGCTGGACCGTACGTCACGGTGTAAAGCACTTTTCCCACCTGGTTATTCACTCTGAAATAAACTAACACCGTGGGGTATGCGCGTTCTCGCTGTTCTCAGCCATGGACACCTGTCGCGTCGGCTCAGAAGCCGGTAAGGCTTCGGGATCAGAAAACCAGCCAGGCAGCTCCACCTGCGAGGCTGGGGTGAGCAAGAGTCTCGGGACAGAGGGACCTGTGGAGGGCGGGCCTCGCACACCTTGACAAGCCGAGCCGGGAACCAGGCCACCAACATCTCGGCAACTCGGGGCGAGCCGACGACTCCACGAAGCCCAGCCAGCGGCTACGACTCTACCATCTACTTCTTCCTTTCCGGTGCTTCTTAAGTCCGCAAACGAACGACAGACCGAAGAGCGCTCCCAAGACGAGCTGCTAGGCAGCGATCGGGCCAAGCCCGCCCCGGGCCGGCGGAAGGACACCGAGGCGAGCCGAGGTCCGGACCCAGGGCAGCGGAGCGCGGCGGCCACCCGGACCCAAGAGCCGAGGCCGCGCGGGCCAGCGCCGGCTGACAGGTTTATTGCCGGGGAGCCCCGGGGTCCCCCGCCCGGCCCGTACCTGACACACGGAGGCGCGGAACGCGGCCAAGTCCGCGCGCTCCGCGACCTGCAGCGCCCGGTCCCCGAGCTCCGACTCCTGTACGCGCCGGTCGAACAAGTACACAGTCCTGCGGCTGTCGCCCGCGCCGTCCTCCCGAGTCCCCGCCGGGGGCTGGCCGTGGCCGGCCGCTGCCATATTGGGGGAGAAGAGAGAGAGCCGCCGAGCTCAGGGCCTCCGCGGGGCCTCAGCGGGCAGCTCCAGCCCCGAGGGCGGCTCGAGGCCTCGGCCCGGCGCGCGCAGCTCCTCCACCGCCTCCGCCGAGCAGCCGCGGGCGCGCGATCACCCGGGAACCGATTCAAACGCGCTCCTGCCCGGCCACCACGTCACTTCCGCGGAGGAGGGAACGCGCGGCGCGCCCCTCGCGGCACCGGCGCCTCGGGCCCGCCGCCGTCCACGCAGCCTGGCCGCGCGAGCCGCGAGCCGAGACGCCGCCGCGCGCGTGTGAGCGACGCAGGAAAAAGAGCGGCGCGGGGGCGCGCGGGGGGCGGGGCGAATCCGGCAGGCCGCGCGCGGGGGGCGGGACCTCGCCCCGCCCCGCCCTCTTTCGCGCTCCCGGGGTCGGAGGGAAGCGAGGACTGGGCGGGCGCCTGCGCACTCGGGGGCGTGCGCTCCGGCGGCGGGAGATCTTGTCTCCGGAGCTCCCGCGGCTGGGGGTCGCGGTGCCTTCCCGCCTTGTCGTGAGCCCCGGGTGTCGAGATCGGCCGCGAGGTGGCGGGGAAGCCTTCAACACGTGGGCCTCGCGCGGGGTGGGCCGTGCCCGGACGCGAGCACGTGGGCGCCCACGCAGGGGATGGCGACGCGTTTGTGAGGACACGCGGCGTCACTGCTTACGCCGCAATGGGTCGACGTTCTCCCTGGGCTTGGTGGGGGTCGCAGAGACGAAGCTAGGAAGGAAGGGATCGCAGTTCCGGCTCCTCGGGTGTCCCGTGGGCGTCGTCCCATCCGCCTCACCAAGTTCTCGTATTCGCAGTCACCATGTTGCTCTAGCAGCTTGCTAAGGAGCGTAACTCCCACGCTCAGAATGCCGGGCAAAATTAGTTGCCCGTAAAATGCTTAATAGGTGGGGTGCGCTGTCAGTAAAACCCCGCACCGAGGAGCACTTCATTATCCTGATAGCGAACGAGGGACAGATTGACTCCCCAGTTCCTAAAAATCTTAGTACGTGACGATGTTTATGAAGTGTGATCAAAATATGATTTTTCAATTTTATTTACAGTAAAGTCACCGTGCCATGAGTAGCCCTTGGGAGTGCCCCATTGTTCTGGCCACTTTCTGAGACAGTCCCCAAGTCCTCTTGCGGGTCTTCGCTGGCGCGCGTGGCGGCCCGGATCTGTGGCTATGCAGAACGCGCACACGCGTGATCATGTTGACTGTGACGAAGAGCCCGACGTTAACATGCTGTCCAGTCCTTTGAGGTGATCGAGACACCTGGTAGCGTTTTTCAAGGCTGTCTTCGCATCGAATGAATCCTGGCACGCATTCCTCCTTACGGGTCACACCCCATAAAGACACGGAAGGGCTGGAGGAGTGGCTCAGCGGTTAAACCACTTGCCTAGCAGGCGCTAAGTCAAGCACTAAGCACCCCAGTTCCAATCAGCACCATATAAGCCGGGTGGTGGTGGCTCATGGCAGGAAAACCAGCACTGGGGAGGCTGAGACAGGAGGATTGCAGTTAAGTTCAAGGCCAGCCTGGGCTCCATAGTGAGCTCAGGAACAGCCTGGACTATGCAGTGAGGGACTGTCTCAAAAAAAAAGCACTTATTTATGTTGGTGGTGGCATTGGGGTTTGAGTTCAGGGCATTCTCCTTGAGTTACATTGTCAGTTCATTTTTACTTTTTTTTTTTTTTTTTTTTTTTTTGAGACAGGGTCTCGCTCTGTAGCCCAGGCTGGTCCTGAACTCACTGTGGAGCCCAGGCTGGCTTTGGACTCATGGCAATCCTTCTACATCAGCCTCCCAAATACTGGGATTACAGGCGTGCGCCACCACGCCCAGCTTCATGTGGTGCTGGGGAATCGAACTCTGACCCTTGCACCAAGCGCTTTAACTGTTGTGCCATTCCTCCAGCCCCTTAGTTTTGATTTTGAAAACAGGATCTTGCTGTATTGTTAAGGTGCCAAGATTGGGCTGCAACTGAGATCCTCCTGCCTCAGCTTCCCAGGGTGCTAGGATTACAGGCCTGTGCCCCTAGTCCCAGCTAGTTTCTAAATCCGTCTTTGTAAATTCACGAAGGTAAAAGCAGCAGCTTGGGAGGTTGTTCAAGCTTCACAAAGTTCTAGCATTTAGTGAGTTTTCTGTTTTACTAGAATGCCAAAAACTTCAAGGCAAACTTAGCTGCTAGGCAAGTGTCTTAACTGTCATATGGAAAGGCTCATAGAGCTGGTGTATGTGGCCAACAGATGCAGTGGGGGTTAATAGCAGGATGTTCTGGGAAGAGTTACAATTCGCTAGACATATGTTACAGGTAGAACTTGGAGGGAAAGTATGCAGGTGGTGTTCTCAGGAGAGGAAGTAGGGAGATGGGAACAGTACGTGGTGGGAAGGTGAAGGAGTTACTTTGTAGCAAATGCCGCTTCTGTTCCTGGGGAGAGAACTGGGAGCAGGAGGCAGACAGAGTAACAGCAAGCTCACCTGGGGTTTTTCAAATTCATGTGAGCATTTTCTTTGATATATTTATGTAGCGATATTGGATAGAGGTGACTCAAGAAGAGGTGAATTGTATTATTCTAAATTAATGAAGGGAATTCTCTTGCTACTTCAGGGCAATTTCTCATTTCAGTGCTATACCACATTATGCATTCACATAAATACAAAGAGAAACACTTTTTTTTTTTTTGCCTTCAAGAGGGAGTTCAGCATGATCTCTAGAAGAGAACCAAAATGTTTCTGGATCTGGGTATGGCTCGTGCCTGTGGAATTCTTGGATTCTGAGGAGACTGAGGCAGGAGGATCACAACTCCAAGGCTATACTGAATAGTGCAGGGATTTTGTGAGACCCTGTCTTTAAAAGGGAGGTAGAAGGGAGCTGCAGAAGCCCTGATTCAATCCCCAGTACTGAAAGGGGGAAAAATGCTGCACGACAAATGTATTATTTGAGAAATACAATTTTTTTCTCACTCTGTAGCCCAAGCTGGTCCTGAACTCACTATGTAATCCAGGCTGGCCTCGGACTCAAGGAAATCCTCCTGCTTCGACTTTCGGAGTGCTGGGATTACCAGCATGCATCGCCGTGCCCAGTTTATGTGGTGCTGGGGAATTGAAGTCAGGGCCTTGTGCTTACTAGGCCAGTGCTTTAACTGCTGTGCTATTCATCCTGACCCAGCAATTGTGTTTTGTTTGTTTTTTTGTGATACTGGATCTTGAGCCCAGACCCTTCATGCAGAGCTCCCTCCCCCGTACTTTTTTGGGGGTCGTCGGGGAGACAGGGTCTCTAAATTGCTAAATTACCCAGCCAGGGCTGTAATTTGCCATTCTCCCGCCTCAGCTTACTAGGGTGCTGGGAGTACAGGCGTGCATCACCGCACCCAGCTACTACCCTACCTTCAAAATGACCGGGTCGCATACAGCTGGCACTGCCGACTCCCGTCTGTGGTTAGGAGGCTGCTGTTGGCACCGACAGCCCACTCATTAGCAGATCACACACACCTGTGTCGCCATAATAATCATAATCACCACGCACCTTGTTTCCATTACAGTCCTAATAGGCCACGTCCTAATGACACAGGACCAGATGCTAGCTTGGCTTTACAGACTTTCTCATTCTTTTACCCATCTGAACTAAGCATGATTCATGTGGGAAAACTTTTTTTCTGCTTTAAAATTTTTTTATATACCACCCCATTTCCCATCCACCCTCAGAACCCCCTCTGTATCCCCTTTTCCCTCTCCACAATCATCTTATTTTCTTCCATCTCTCTTTTACCTTTTTATGGTTTGGTCTTCTTACATTAAAGAAACCATACAAGGGGTTGGAGGAATGGCACAGCAGTTAAAGCGTTTGCCTAGCAGGTGCAGCACCCTGGGTTCCATCCCCAGCACCAGATAAACTGGGCATGGTGGTGCACGCCTGTAATCTAACGCTCGGGAGGCTTAAGCAGTAGGAGGGCCACGAGTCCAAGGTTAGCCTGGGCTCCATAGTGGGTTCAGGACCAGCCTGGGCTACAGAGAGAGACCCTGTCTCAAAAAAAAAAAAAAAAGGAAGGAGGAAAGAAACCATACAATATCGAACCTTATGTGCCTGATTGATTTTACTAAGCAAAATGGTCTCAAGATGCTTCCATTTTCCTACAGATGACTCAAATTTATCATTCTTTATGGCAGAGTAGTGCTCCTTTGTGTATGTATGCCGCATCTTCTTTATCCAGTCATCTGTACTCGGGCACATTGGCTTCTTCCAAGATTTGTCTGCTATAATTGTGCTGCTGTAGACATCATAAGTATGCCTGTTAACTCTTGTGTGATGACTTTAACTCTTTTGGGAGGACACCTAGAACAGGTATAGCTGGGTCAAATGGAATATCTATTTTCAGTTTTTTGAGGAATCCCCATACTGCTTTCCATAGTAATAGGACGGTTCCTTTTCTCCCACAACCTCACTTTTGAGTTCTTAATACCAGCCATTCAAAATGGAGTTAAGTGGAACCTCATTCTGATTTGCATTTTCTCTGATGTCTAAATATGCAGAGCATTTTTCATGTATTTGTTGGCCATTCAGACTTCTGTATTCATTTCAGACACCCATTTTTTTGAGAGTCTAAATTTTTTTCAGTTCTTTATATATTCTTAGACAAAGTCTTGCTCTGTAGCCCAGGCTGGCTTTGGATTCAGGGCAGTCTTCCTGCCTCAGCCTCCTGAGTGCTGGAATTACAGGCCTGCGCAACCACGCCCACCTCATGTGGTGCAGGGGAATTGAATTCCCAATTCTGGTACTTAGCACTTGCTAGGCAAGTGCTTTAACCACTGAGCTTTTCCTCCAGCCCGAAAACTTTTTTCTTTTCTGAGACAGGGTCTCACTCTATAGCCCAGGCTGGTCCTGAACTCACTTTGGAGCCCAGGCTGGCCTTGGATTCACAGCAATCCTCCTGCCTCAGCCTCCCAAGCACTGGCATTATAGGTGTGCACCACCATGCCTGTCTTATGTGGTGCTGGGGAATGGAACTTGAGTACTTTGTGCCTGACTTAGCATTTTAACCACTGAGTCATTCCTCCAACCCCCAATTTTTTTTTTTTTTTCTGAGAGTAAGCTTTAGTAGTTACTTTTCTGGGAAATATACTCAGCCAGTATGAAAATATAGGAACAAATATGGGCTCATAAGCCTTTGAAATTTTTAAGTAATCTTCAGTGAAGTTGATCAGGAAATTCTTTCATTAGTGGAATTACCTCTGCAGTCTCTAGGAATCTGGGAATTCATCTGGGAATACTCTGGCTTTCCTTTCAACAGTGACATGTGATGTTTCTAGTCACATGATATTCAACATCATAGTGAATAACCCAGGCAGGTATAAGTACCTGAGTAGGAGCAAAGACATCGCCCAGTGTGCCTTAGTTCATGCATGTTCGGCCAAGGGGCCCTGTCCTGCAAAAGCTTATTCCCGAGTTCCTCCAAAGGCCACCTCCCCTTCGGGCTCCCACCACTCAGCTCCTGGCCCTTCAGCCATCACAGCTCCTGCAACACTTGTACCGCAGCTGCATGCGTCCCATCGCCTGGTTGCTTGGAGTGAGGCGGAAAGTGCAGGGCTGGAAGTGTAGCTCAGCGTCGCATAAGCGGGCATGGTGGTGCAGGCCTGAAATCCCAGCACTGAGGAAGCTGAGACTGGGGGATTGTGATGTGTTTGAGGACAGCCTGTTCTCTACAGTGAGTCCAGAACCAGCCTGGACTACAGAGTAAGACCCTGCCTCAAAAACCGAGAAAAAGAGCCCTGTTTATAGAGGCGCAATTTATCTTGGAAGAAGCCAATGTGCCCACATCCAGGTGATGCATACAGAAGATGGAGGATTATGCACATGTGTAGTGGAGTGCTACTCTGCCACAAAGAATGACAAATTTGGGGGCTGGAGGAATGGCACAGCAGTTAAGGCGCTCGCCTTGCAAGGCCTTGAGTTTGATTCTCCAACACCACAAAAAGCCAGGTGTGATGGTGCACACCTGTAATCCCAGCCCTCGGGAGGCTGAGGCAGGAGGACTGCTATGAGTCTAAGGTCAGCCTGGGCTCCATAGTGAGTTCAGGACCAGCCAGGGCTACAGAGCGAGACCCTGTCTCCAAAAAAAAAAAAAAAAAAAAAAAAAAAAAAAAAGACAAATGTGGGTCATTTGTAGGTAAATGGATGCATCCTGAGAACATTATGCGCAGTGAAATGAATCAAACCCAGTAAGTTAATTATCACACGGTCTCTCTACTATGAGAGGACCATAACAAATGTAAAAGACTCAAAAGGAAGTAAGGTGGACATCATGGAAAGGGCAGCGGAGAGAGCCAGGTGAGAGGGAAGGGGAAAGGGAGGTGATAGGTGAATGAAAAAACACTACAGAGAGAGAGAGAGAGAGAGAGAGAGAGAGAGAGAGAGAGAGAGAGAGAGAGAGAAGCCATCAGCAGTCAGAAGGGATAGGAAAAGTGTATAATTGCACAAAACCTGACCCAGGCACACCTATGATCCCAGCACTTTGACAGGCTGAGGCAGGAAGATTGCAAATTCAAGCCCTGCCTTGACAATTTAGCAATTTAGGGAGACCTTGTCTCAAATAAACACAAAAAAGCAGCTGGGGCCATCACTCAGAGCAGCGGCCTTGGGTTCAGTCCCCAGTACCACCCACCAGAACCACAGCCCCCAGGACTGTGGAGTATTCAATCTGCTAGAAAAACAAGACTTGCAACAGTGTAAAGAAGGAACAATATTGGTACCATATACACTACTTAAATGATAAAGTGAAAATTATTTTTTTGAGACAGGGCTTACTCTGTAGCCCAGGCTGGTCCTGAACTCACTGTAGCACCCAGGCTGGCCTTGGACTCGTGGCAATCCTCCTGCCTCAGCCTCCAAGTGCTGGGATTAAAGGCATGTGCCACCACTCCCAGCTTTTGTGTTGCCGAGAAATTGAATTCAGGGCCGGGGGCTTGCTAGGCAAGCACTTTAACCGTGGTGCCATTCCTCCAGCACCTTGCCTTTTCATTAAACACAATTTTTTTTTGTGCATATTGTACTGAGGAATGATCTAGGACCTTCCCACTAAACCACATATTTTGAGACAGGATCTTCCTAAGTCACTGAATTGCCCAGGCTGAGCTCTGAGCTTGAGATCCATTTACCTCAGCCTCCAGAGTGCTGGGATTACAGGCGTGTACCACCATGCCGTTTATGTAGTACCCAGGAATTGAACCCAGGGCTTTGAGATTGCTAGGCAAGTGCTTTAACCACTGTGCTACTTCTCCAGCCCTAAAGTGAAAATCATTATAAATATCATTTATTAATCAAATTGAGGATGCAAATTAAAAATCTCTCTCTCTCTCTCTAGATAAATCTCATTCTATAGTCCAGGCTGATCCTGAACTCACTGTGTAGCCCATGTTAGCCTCGAACTCCAGGCAATTGTCCTACCCCAGCCTCCCGGGTGCTAGGATTACAGGTCTGTATCACCATGCCTAGTTTATGTGTCCCTGCAGAATCAAACTCAGGGTCTTGCACTTGTGAGGCAAGTGCTGTAATCACTGTCACTCCTCCAGGCTCAGGCTGGCCCTCAACTCACACTGCAACCCAGGCTGACCTCATATTCTCAGACTCCATCCCTATCTTCCAGGGGCTCAACTTCTATAGAGGGTGGCAGAAATAATTTAAAAAATATATAGATTGTCAGACTGTGATCAGTGCAGTGGGGGAAAGGGATGTAGGGCTGCATGCTTGCAATCTCAGCTACTCAAAAGGCCGAGCAGGAGTATCTTGAGTTGGTGGTCAGCTGGGGCAATTTAATATGATCATGCCTCAAAAGAAAAAATGGAGAGGCTGGAGGAATAACACAGTGGTTAAAGCAGCAAGGCCCTGGTTTCATTTCCTCAGCACGACATAAAGCGGCATGGTGGCACATGCCTGTAATCCCAGCATTTGGGAGGCTGAGACAGGAGAATTGCCTTGAGCTCAAGGTCAGCCTGGGCTCCATCCTGAGTTCTGGGCCAGCCTGGGCTACAGAGTGAAACACTGTCTCAAAAGGAAAAAAAAAAAAAAAAAAAAGGGTTTTATGAACTTGCCATGGTGGGCCTCAAACTTGTTATCTCCTGCATCAACCTCTGGAGTAGCTTGGATTACAGGTTCGGCCACTGCACTTGGCCTCTGACAGCAGGCTGCTGTGTTGACCAAGCCAGGCCCAGTGGCACAGGTGTGTAATCCTGAGAGGCATGAAGATCGCAAGCTGGAGATCAGCCCGGGCCACGTAGTTTAAAAACAAAAACTAGGTTGGGGAGGTCACAGAGTGTGAAGGCTGACCTGTCTCTCTCACTCTCAGTCACACACACACACACACACACACACACACACACACACACACACACACACACACACCCCGTAAGGGCTCAAATGCAGAAGACCGCAGGCTCAATAGTCTGGAGAAGAAATCTTGAGGGCTTGATCTAGACTGCTAGTGGTGAATCTGCAGGGGAAGCGGTCATGTCCCGGATGTATTTTTGACATGAAACTTGAGATGACAGATGTATTTTTTTTTTTAAAGATGTAAGGTGTATGCAAAAGAGAAACAGAAAAGCCTGCTCAGCTTGTGTCTTTTGAGGAAGTGCCATGGTACTTGGCTGTTCGGGGCTCCCTCCCCAGCACCTTGGTCCCTCCCTGTACCTGGAGGAGACCCCATCGAATATATCGAATAGCAGACAGAGCACATCTTCCACTAAGCAGGCACCAAAAAATGCCGATGCTTCTTTTCTTGTTTATTTTGTTTGTGATACCGGGGATGGGGCCCAGGAACTTCACAGTGAGCTCAGCTTCGTCCTCAGCTCTTTTTTGTTTTTTTATTTTTTGAGACAGCATCTTGCTGTGTAGCCCAGGCTGGTCCTGAACTCACTAGGTGCCAGGCTGGCCTTGGACTCACGGCAATCCTGCTGCCTCAGCTTCCTGAGTGCTGGGATTACAGGCATGCGCCACCATGCCTGGTTTATGTGTTGCTGAGGAATCAAATTTGGGTACTTAGTGCTTGAGTGAGCACTTGTTAGGCAGGTGCTTTAACTGCTGAGCCATTCCTCCAGTCCTGCCCCCATTTTTATTTTTTGATTTTGAGAAAGAGGCTTGCTAAATTGCCCAGGCTGGGCTCAAATCTGTCATCTTCCTGCCTCAGCCTCCCAGATGTCTGAGATCACAAGCTTGTGCCTCTGTGCCCTGTGCCAGACACTTCTGCCAGTTTCTCTGTCTGCTAAAGCATATGCCCACCTCTGGGGCTCTGCTGAGCCAAACTAATGGGACAGGGCGGGAGGAATAGCTCAGCCCTTGAAGTGCTTGCCTAGCAAGCACTAAATCAAGAGCTAAGTACCTGAGTTCTAGCACCATGGGTGGCACAGGCCTGTAATCCCAGCACTCAGGAGGACGAGGCAGGATTGTGGTGAGTTCAAGGCCACCCTGGGCTCCATAGTGAGTTCAGGATCAGCCTGGGCTACAGAGCGAGACCCTGTCTCAAAATAAATAAATAAATAAAAGAAAAAAGGATATAGATTCAGGGGGCTGGAGGAATGAAACACCACATGAAGCTGGGTGTGGTGGCGCTAGGCTATAATCCAGCACTCGGAGGCTGAGGCAGGATTGCCTTGAATCAAAGTAGTGAGTTTAAGACCAGCCTGGACTGCAGAGCAAGAACCTGTCTCAAAAAAAAAAAAAAAAAAATATGGGTTCAGTTCAGAGTACCACGGAAGAAGAAAAAAAAAAGGTAGATTGGACCGTACACACTTTTTGTTGCTGTTGTTTTAATCTAAGGTCATAGAACTGAAATCCAGGGATGATCTGACGGTCTGCAACCTTTGAGACGCGCCGCTGGTTAGCAGTGTGAAACTCAACTGTAGGAACTGCAGCGGGCGGCGGGAAAAAGAAACTCAGGATCGAAACCGAGCGGTTTGCGAGCCCGGGGCACCCGGCGCAGAGGAAGGGGGTGGCGCGCTCAGCTGCCGGGCATTACAGGGGCGAGCTGGCGATGGGGACCAGGACGTGGGCTGGGGAGGGACGTGGCCCCGGGCCTGCTAGCCGGTGGCCGCGGGGGGCCAGCGAGCAGGCGGCTCCCCGATGGCGGCGGCCCGCCCCAGCCGGGGGCGCCCCGCACCCCGCCGAGGGTCCCCGCTCCTGCCCGGCGCCTCCTCTCCCGCTCCACCTTCTGTGCACCCCTCCCGCTGGGCAAAAGTCCTTCCGCGTCCCGCGGGTGAAGCGTTGCCTACCGAGCGCCACGCCCTGGGTTGACTGCTCCAGCACCACATGAACCGCATGTTGTGGTGCGTGCTGATCCCAGCGCTCAGGAGCCGGAGGCAGGAGGCTTGGCAAGAGGCCAAGGCCAGTTCGGGCTACAGAGCTAGAACCTGTCTCCAAAAAAACCTTTTAACCTTCCGTGTCTGATTCATTTTGCTGAGCAAGATGGCCTCAAAGTCCATTGCAGTTTTCCTGCAATGATTCAGTTAGTTCATCTTTTTGTGGCAGAGTAGTACTCCGTTGTGTAAATACACCACACCTTCTTTATCCATTCATCCGTTGATGGGCAAGAGTTACCTATAAAATCAACCCCAGTCTCTTGGTGGGTTTCGGTAGCAACCTCCGCTAAGTCCTTAGTGGGTCTAAGCCTGCACAGTGCATTAACAACTTTCCAGAGCCCCTTGGCCCGTTGTTGTCCTGAAAAAGGCAGAGGCAGGAAGACAATTGCTTTGAGTTCTAGGCCAGGCCCGGCTAGAGAGCCAGACGCTGTTTCAAAAAAAAAAAAAAAAAAAAAAGAGAAATTAGCCCTGGACTCACAGCAATCCTCCTGAGTGCCTGAGTGCTGGGATTACAGGTGTGCACAACCACACTCAGTTTGTGTGGTGCTGGGGAATCAAACTCAGACACTTAGCACTTTAACCGCTGAGCCGTTCCCCAGCCCCCAGCTTGATGTTTTTGATTTCATTCTCCCAGGCAATGTTTCCTGCTTCCACAGCTGGTGGGTGTGTCCCCCTCCTGTTCCTGTGATCTAAACCTGAAGAGAAATTTTTTTTTCCTCCAAAATAAGAAGCCGACTCACAAGTACACACACTTCACAGGATCCCACTAGCCAGTTTTAGATTCTTAGAAGCACAGGATTTCAAGCCTTTCTCTTTTTAGAGTATGTGTTTGCTTTACATATGCAAAACTAAATCAGTCTGGCCATGCTGCTCTTTTGAGAACAAAGGGAAGTTTATACTAAGTGGTCCTTTGTCGCCAACTTTTAAGACCTAAGAGCAAAATTGCTTCTAGCCCAAAGCCACTGTGTCAGTTACTTTTTCGTTGCTGTGACTCAATACCCGACACCCACAATTTTAGGAAAAGGAAAGGTTTATTTTAGCTCACAGTTTCAGATGGTCACAGTCCATGCAGGGGCAGCCTGCAGCAACTGAAGTACATGGCAGAGGCAGAGGTGAAGGCAACTTCTCAGGACATCACAAACAGACAGGCAAGTGAGACTAATCGAGACTAGTCCAAGTCCCAGTCTTAGTCTCTCCTGCATCTGGGTATCGAAGGTGTGGCCGCTACACACCCTTAGTCTTAACTCACAAGCCTTTAGCCTTAAGTCACACGCCTTTAGTCTTAACTCACACGCCCTTAGTCTTAACTCACACATCCCTAATCCCAGCAACCGCAATCTATCCTTCCAGGCCAGACCCCAACCCACCAACAATACATGGCTCCATAGACAATCCGTAAAATTAAAATACATGAGACTTTTGGGGGACACTCCAGATCCTAACCACAACAGCCACTCAAGCCCCTCATGGGTTCTGGCTCATGGCCAACCCCAACCGGAAGAAGGGCAGATCTTTTTTTTTTTTTCATTTAAAAAAAATAGTATTCCAGATTGAACCCAGGACCTTCACCCCCAAGTCAGGCAGGAGGATTGTAAATTCAAGTCCTAACCACGCCTGGAAGCCTCGTCTTTTTTCTTTTCTTTTTCTTTTATTTGAGACAGGATCTCACTCTGCGGTCACAAGCTGGTCCTGAACTCACTATGGAGCCCAGGCTGGCCTTGGACTCAGGGCAGTCCTCCTGCCTCAGCCTCCCCAGTGCTGGGATTACAGGTGTGCGCCACCATGCCTGGCTTTTGCGGTGCTGAGGAATCGAACTTGGGTACTTAATGCTTGATGAACCGCCACAGTCTTTTCTAAATTGACTGAGATTTAACTGGCTTTTGTTAACTCTGGATGCCCTCTTCAAGTCTCAGAATGACCGTCCCAACAAAAGCTTTCAACACGTAGGGAAATGCACCACACTTTTCTCTCAGAACTCCACAGAGTTTTCCTGGGAAGTGCCCCTGGGAAGCCAGTGCAGGAGGTCTGTGGGTCACACAAGCTGTGTCTGTGACCACACTCGCTCAGGGCCCAGTCCTCCATGGCGCCTGTGGCAAAGGGCTGAGCCTCTGTCTCCTCCATGTGTGTACCTCCCTCTGTTACTATGATTATTATTGTTATTGTTACTGTTTTAACTTGAGACAGGTTTTGCTAAGCTGACCAGGCTTGGCTTGAACTTGTGATCCTCCTGCTTCAGCCTCCCAGAATGCCAGAAGTCCAGGCCTGTGCCACCTCTCTGAGCTTTTCCCTCCCATTTTGCATTCCAAATACTCGTTACTCGCTGCTGCCACCTGGGCTTACCCGGAGGCTGTGACTCAGACTGCGCCAGGAGGTGAGGGCATGGGTCATGCCTCTCTGGGTCTCAACAGCTGCTCCCGGCACTGCTCCCCGCTGCTGCCCGTCCTCGCAGTCAGCTCCTTGCTGAGCAGGGCTGCTTGGACCTGCCGAGATGGGGACTCTCCTGCCGCGGTCCAGCCCAAGGAGCCCCAAGTGTCCCGGTGGCAGCTGTAACCGGTGGAGCAGTGCCACCTTTGCTGTGGACAGCCCAGCGCAGGCCGAGGAGCTGGGAGTGGAAGGAACGGCCCTCTGCAGTGACACCCGGTGACCCATCGTCACTCCGGTCCTAACAGCACTTGCGACTGCTGCACTTTCATTCATGGAATCACCTCTCCAAAAAGAAGACTCCTGGGGAACATTTTAAATCTAAACCATAACCATGATAAAATCACTGAGGCTATCAGTTCATTTTTTCGTGTGTGCCAGGGCCTGGGGTTGAAGACTCCTGTATTTCTTTCACTGACCAAATCCATGGAATTCCATGCGCAGATGCCTTGGCTAGTCAGTTCTTGATTTAAGGGTAGGAAGGTTTATTTTAATTCACAGTTTCGGGAGGTCTCGGTTCCTTCAAGGGTAGCGTGCAGGGCGGAAGGGCTTGGCAAAGGGCCTAGCCAGAGGACCCGCTGCAAGTCAGAAAGCAGAGTGAGCGATCAGGTGGGTGGAGCCTGGTCACGTGGGTCCCTTCCCCAGCCCCACTGGATTGACCCCCAAAGGAATCCCACATGGGGCCATTTCAGATTCAAACCAGAGAATGATAATGGGGAGCACTGACACTTATGGGCAGGAGGAGCATCTGGATTTGAATAAGGGTTTTTAAACTTTTCTTTTTTTGAGACAGGGGTTCTGATTATGTGCTGCTGGAGAATTGAACTTGGGTCCTTAGCGCTTAATTGCTAGGCAGCGCTTTAACCCTTGAGTCATTCTCCCAGCCCCTGGTTTCTCTCTAATTTTTGAGTTAAGTTCTTTTGTGCGTGCATGAGCACGGTGCCAGCGATCTCGGGCAGAGCCTATTTGTTGAGCTACATCCACAGCCCATTTTTGATTTTTGATTTCGAGACAAGGGCTTGCCACATCGCAAAGTTGCCCAGGCTGGGCTTAAACTTTCAGTCATCCTGCTTCCACTTCCCAGACAGCTTGCCTAGCATGCGCAAGGCGTTCTCCCGTCTCTGCCAGAGTTCCGCCTCCTGCCTGGCCAGTGGTGGGTGGCTTTGGACGCCCAGTGAAGGGCACAGGTGGGAGATCCAGGTCGCACACCCCTAAGGATCCAGTCACTGCCTGGTCCAAGGCGGCGCCAGGCAGGGAGAGCAACCACTGGGCGAAGGACCACAGTACAACGTACCCGAGCTCCGCGCTGCGGGCGCGACAGCTGCCCCCAGCGGCACTGCCTAGGGCGGGGACGAGCCCGCTGCCGCGGAGCACACCCTATGGCTGTCACCCGTGTCAAGGTACACTGCCATGCAACAACGAGGGGTACAGCTCGCCACACTGCCCTGGAATCCCTGCAAGGCTTGGGAGCAGGTCCGGCTTTGCGGGGCCTTGTCCTGCACAGCTTCTCCTCTGCCACGCAGCCCCGCGGCCCTTCCAGGGGGCAGAAGCGGGACCGGGTGGTAGGCTGCCACTCTGGTTCAGGCTGGGGTATGTCTGGGCCCGCACACCCTGTCAGGTGCACATTCAATCCTGTTTGGCAACTGTTACGTTAGGGGTGGATTTATTACGTAATAATCAGTATTTTCCCCAAATATTTTGCCTCCTTATATATGCTTTTTTTCTTTTCTTTTGCGGTACTGAGGGAGGAATACAGGTCTTTTGCACCGAGCTCCAATTCCAGCCCATTTTTAACGTTTTTTTTTTTTTTTTTACTTGGGGTCTTACTTAGCTGCTAGGTTACCAAGGCTGGTCAGGAACTCCTGATTCTCCTGCCTCAGTCTCCCAGAGTTCTAGGATTACAAACCTGTGCTACCAGGTCTGGAAGCAAGCTAATTTTTAAGCTGACAATTTTATGTGGAATACGAGTGACGTTATAAACAACCAGATGGCCCTTGACCGAAAAGACCCCCCATTAGCTTAGGTCATACTATTTATCTTCTTGGCATCTCAAGTTAACAAAGAACTGAAGGAAACAATCACCCTACTTTACAATGTAATTTTATTAACTACAAGCACACAGATAACTGGTTTTACCATCTAAAAACAATAATCTAACAAATTATCCTCATTCCAGGTTATATGTATCTTCACATAGTTAGATTTACAAAAGCTGCAAGAGAACCGGCGCTGTCCTCACTGCGGGGGCGCCCTGAGCGCGGCGGCGCCCCTCCTGTACTCCTCCGCCATCTCTGAGATGGGACCCAAGAAGTCTTCGGACAGGCACTCTTCGTACTCCCGGTCAGCCTTGGGGATCTGCTCCTCCAGATGTTTCTGGTGGAAAACATGCGGGACTGTTCAGCTGGCCTTGGACTCCACTGCCTTGGCAAAGCTCCTGCCGCAGCCTCCCATGTGCTGGGGTGAGAGGCTGTGCCACCATGCCCAGCTTTATGTGGTGTTGGGAACTGAACTCACAGGCAAGTGCTTTAACCGCCGGGCTATTCCTCCAACTCCCTCTCCCCTAAATACTCTCGTATCTATATTTTTGTGTCCTTTCTTAGTGATACCTTTTTTTTTTTTATTCCTCAGACAAGCTGCTTGTCTGAATGTTTTAATATTCTCTCCTTCACCACCCCTAGCAACTGGAAGTGAGCCCAGGGCCTTTGCACTGAGCTAGTCCCACAGCCCTTTTCTTTGAGTCTTCCAAAGTCCTAAGACTGGGCATGGGCCTGGAGTCCTCCTGCCTCAGCCTTTTAGAGTGCTAGGGTACAGAGATGTGTGCCCCATGCCTGGCGAGCTTTAGGGTTCTGCATGGCAAGCAGGAGGAACAGTTTTGGTGTTGAACTTCAAAGCTCTGTGAAAAGTAGGCATAAAGGAGGGAGACTTTATGCTTCAGAAAGACTTTGTTCTGTGTTCATATGAAATTGGAGAAATTAACAGTGTGTAGAACACAGTCTGGTACAACATCGTCATTACTGTTGTAAAAAATATGTATTTATGCAAACAAAACAGATTAGTTGATAAAGTGCCAATTCTACCCCTTTACTATAGCACAAGATATATTCTTCTGATAAATTTTTACTAGATGTTTTCAGTAGACATACAATTTATTGATCTTTATTGAAACAAAACAGAAATACATCAAAGTTTTAGAAACCTTTCTCTTTCTTACTCTGCCTGCCTCATCCTCCCAGTGCTGGTATTACAGTCGTGTGCCATCACAACCAGCTTTATGTGGTGTGGGGAATCAACTCAGGGCCTTGCCCTTGCAAGGCAAGGGCTTGAACTGTTGTGTCATTCCTCCAGCCCTATCATACTTTTGTTTCTGAGAGAGGGTCTAACTTTGTAGTCATGCTGGTTCTGAACTCATGAACCCTGGGCTGGCATGGAAGTCACAGCAATCCTCCTGCCTCAGCTTCCCGAGTGCTGGGATTATAGGCATATGCCACCACACCCAGCTTTTTTTCTTTAGACAGGGTCTTACTTTATAGTTCAGGCTGGTCTTGAACTTGTTATGTTGCCCAGAGTGGCCTCAAACTTACATCCTCCTGTTTCAGTCTCTTAAGTGCTGAGTTTGTAGGTGTATGTGGTCCTGGGGAATTGAACCCCAGGCCTTGTGCTTGCTAGGCAAGCATTCTAACTGCTGAGCGACATTCTCAGCCCTTAAAAACCTTTCTTAGACTGTAGGAAGGACTCCCACACTCACCTCCACAGAACCCACATGGGTGGCCACCATTTCTAAAAGACGCTGCAAATTATTTCCCACCTTCCTCCTTTCTTCAGTGGTGGTCTGCACGACTAGCTGGTACCTGCGGAACACAAAGTCTTTCTAAATTGTGTAGCAAACAGATTAAAGTGCAAAGTCTAGTCAGCTCACTTTCTAGTTGCATATTCAGGGAACTAGGTTGCACTAAGTGTATGTATGTCCTGCTTAGTATACATGCAATTTACAGAGGCTCAGGTGATCATCCCTGAAATGAAAACAGCATTTTCAAAGATGCTCTGCAAGCAACAAAACCTCAAGCTTGAACAGAGAAAGCTGTGGAGCAAATAGGGTTTATTACTTTTGGTGATGCTGGGGATGAAACCCAGGATCCTGCACATGTTGGCCAAGGGCTCTACCCTGGAGACAGCCTCAGACCTACATGGTCTCACCTGAGTTTCCAGAAAATCTAAACACAAAAGCTTTCAGGGGCAGGACAGAAAAAAGTCAAGAAGGAGAAACAATTCTTACCTGTAGGTATTCAAAAACAAAAGTGAATTTAAAAATAAAGCGCCACTGAAATTTCCCTCTGTACACTACAAGTAATGATGAGATATGAGCTGCTCGGCATAAAAGATAATTCTCAACATCTGAAGATCATATAAGACTTTATATACGTCCATAGAAGACCATGAGTGAATCAGTTTTTGATGACAGGTTTCCAAAGAGAATTCTTCACACACAGCAGAACACCCAGAAAGGATGCCAAGGATTTCCCTTATAGTTATTACACAGTATGGCTAAAACTTTTTCCATATTAAGTTTTGAAAATTTGCTTTTATTTGTTTTGTTTTTTGAGACAGCATCTTGCTCTGTAGCACAGGCTGAAACTCACTATGTAGTCCAGGCTGGCCTTGGACTCAGGACAATCTGCCAGTCTCAGCCTCCCCAGTGTTGGGATCACAGGTGTGCACCACCACGCCCAGCATTGTGTGGTGCTGGGGAGTGAACTCAGGGCCTTGCTCTTGTGAGGCAAGTGCTTCAACTGCTGCGCCATTCCTCCAGCACAAGTTTCAAAAATTTAAAAATCAGGTAGCGATCGGAGCTCAAATTACTATGTGAGCATTTTGCAAACCTCATGTTTGTTCATGCCAATTCCTCACTGGTGAATGCGGACAACCGCAAGCAGTGGAATCCAGATGTGAAACACAGGACACCTGCATGCCCACGCTGCCGCCGTCCACAGCACCTCGGCCCGTGGGGCCCAGTGTGTGCCATGTGTGCCCAGGCTGAGGACAGTTTCCATCTCCGCACAGATAAACCCTAAAGTCTCTTCACAGAAACTCTAAGCTGCAGCTCCGAGTGCCCATTTTCCCAAAGAAATCTATAGTCTTTTTGAGGTGATGGGTCTCGTGTTGACCACAGACGCTTATGTATTTCTTAAGCATTTAACATGTGTAAGTTGTGCTGAAACTTTTTTTTTGAAGACAGGGTGTTCCTTTGTAGTCCAGGCTCATCCTAAACTCACTACGGAGCCCAGGCTGGCCTCAAACTACCAGCAATCCTCATGCCTCAGCTTCTCTGCGTTGAAACTTATCTTAGGTTCTTGCTGTTTATATATGTCTTCAATGGAAATTTATTTATTTATTTATGGGCTTAATTATGTATTTAGAGACAGGGTTTCACTCTGTAGCCTAAACTGGTCTTGAACGCAGAATGGAGCCCAGGCTGGCCTTGGACTCATAGCAATCATCCTGTCTCAGTCTCCAGAGTACTGGGATTACATGCATGCATTACCTGTCTTATGTGGTGCTGGAGAATCAAACCTGAGTGCTTGACTTATCGCTTGCTAGGCAAGAGTTTTCACTGCTGAGCCATTCCTCCAGCCCCTCAATGGAGTTCGAGTGTTATGCCCAATACCAATTTTTGCATAGGTTCTGTGATTATTACTGCTTTATTTTGCATAGTGTGATAATTATTAGTAAGGCACGTGTTGTGCTAGTATAGCAGACTATGATTTATAATAGAATCATATTATATAATATTCATAATTTTTAGAAAATATGACTTTAAAATATAAGCCGGGCTTCATCGTATATGCCTGTCATCCCAGCAGCCTGGGAGGCAGAGGCAGGAGGATGAATGTGACCTAGTGTGGGCAGTTTAGCAATTTAGTGAGAATCTACCTGAAAATCTAGAACAACAACAATGGCCTGGAGATGTGGGTCAGAGTGAAGGTTCCAGGCTCAATACAAAAAGCAAAATGAATAGAAAAAAAAAGAAAAGAAAAAGAAAAAGAGAAAAAAAAAGAGGGTTTTTAAGGATTCCATGCCAACCATGGCTTAGCTCTAAAATGAGCACCTGCCTGCGCCTGCCGGCCAGCTACCTAAAACAGCGGCGGCATATCCTGGAGCGAGTAGCTCCGCCAGCTGCTGCCTGTGCCCTGGGGCCCTGGGGCAGGCACGGAGGCGATGAGGGAGGCGAAGAGCTCAGCTTGGGGCAGGAGGTGACTTACTCCCGCTGCACTGCTTCCAGCTCGGCCACCGCCTCGCCCAGGCCCTCGTTGACTGTGCTCTCCAGCAGGTGCTTGTGCTTCTCCAAGGACTCCAGCTCACTCGCGCATTTCTCATCTTCTTCCTCAGCTTCCTGTCAGGAGAAAGTCGTGGTCACGGGTTTGTGATTTTCATGTTTTGTGTATTCAAGGTGAATTTAAAAAATGTGAAGCATTTAAAAAGTCAGGATGCATCATTTGTATTCTCTGGACACTTCTGGTAGGAGACTTTTTTTTTTTTTTTGAGGCAGGGTCTGACTCTGTAGCCCAGGTTGGTCCTGAGCTCACTGGTGTAGCCCAGGCTGGCCTTAGACTCAGGACTATGTACCTGCCTCAGCCTTCTGAGTGCCAGGGAACTGAACCCAGGGCCTTGCGCTTACAAGGCAAGTGCTTTACTGGGCCATTCCTCTAGATCCCATGCAGGACACTTTAAAGAGCTCCTTTGGGAATTCTAGACTATAAACACAGATATGGCCTTTTTTGGGGGTGGGAGGTTTCCCAAGCCTTCACAGGGAGCTACATCTCTAGCCCCCCCCACCCCCCCACCCCCCCTTTTTTTTTGTTTTGTGTCTTGCTAAGCTGCTCAGGCTTGGTTTAGACTCCAATCCTCCTGCCTCAGCCTCCCAGAATGCTGGGATTCTAGGCTTGAGCCACCAGGTCCAGCTCAGATGTGGCCTTTTTATTTTTATATATAGCCAGGGTCTCACTCTGGTGTGGCCATTTTTAGTGACACTTTGTGCAGTAGTATATTCAAGTGTGATTGTCAGTAAATTGTGATACTTTCATTAATTTTTCCATGCACATAAATTTTGAAGCCATTATTTTAGAAGCATTAACTATGAACCAAAACAGGCCAAATCCAGCAATTCTTAGGTTTGTGAAGAGAAGTATCAAAGTCTTTCATGTAAATGCAACAGAAGATAAACTCAAGTATCTTACTTTAAAGAACATACAATTAAAAAATGATTACTGCATGTCCCATATTTCACATATAATCATATTTTATGGTACATTTTCAAAAAGTTTCTTACTTGTTTAAAACACTTACAAGTCCTAAATATGATATGGGCTAAATTTCTTTTTGTTTTTGTTTCTGTTTTTGATACTTTGCTGGCATAAGTGGAAAATAATGGCATAGTTACAATTTTCACTGGAGATGTGTAGGTGGTAATGAATAGTCTCCGTCAGACAGGGTGGGGCAGGAGAACCAACCTCACGATCTCCCTGCTGCTGGCCTTCAGGGGAATGGCGTCTGGGGTGGGGCCAGCAGTCAGCTGCCATGACTGGATGGACAGCTACATACACAAAAGGCAGTGTGCAGGGCCCAGCTTCAGGAGGACAGAGCACTAATCTCCACCAAAAGGTAGGAGATGATGTTTAAAACATGTTTGGCCCTTTCAAGACTACTGAATTATAAATACAAGCATAATAGAATGTGTTCACTGGTGAGAGTCCTAACCCAGGAAAGTGCTTTGAAGGACAAGAGAAGGTGAATCCTTGCAATAAACCCTGGACTAGAACACTAAACTACAACATGAGTAATTCCTTACAATGAGCCTTGAACTAGAAGACTACATAAACTGACACTATTGCTTAAAGCCTGGGCGTCTAACCTGCCTTGCCTGGGCAGGGGTGAGTGAAGAGGAATTGTCCTGGGCTGCGTATAAAATATCTAACAGAGTCACACTCTCTGCTTTCGGAAAGTCTGTGGGTTTGCACTGGGCCACATTCAGAGCTGTCCTGGGCTGCGTGTGACTGTGAGCCAGGGCTGGATGAGCCTGGCTTAGAGGCTCCAGTCCCGACGTGACAGCATATGCTTGGTTACTCCACTGGGATGTGGCCCTGGCTGGTATGCACACACGGCAACATTCTCACCTTCACTTTCTGTTGGTAAAGGTCATCGAGCTTCTGAACTTCTTCCTTGAGGGTTCTCACACTTCTCTTGCTTTCTGTTATCATTGTGTTCAACTTGGGGAATAAAATTTTGATTGAGAAATCATAACTACACATCAAAGAAATGTTAACAAGTTACTGAACTTCCCTGTTCTTGATCAACTAATAGAATCACATAATTTCTTCTGGTTCTTTTGGACTCTCATGTTTAGAAACTTTATTATTCCCAAAAGAGGAATTAATTTCAAAGAAACTTTTTTTGGGGGTTGACAGAGTCAGCTCTGTAGTCCACACTGGTGCAAAACTTACTGTGTAGCTCAGGATGGCCTTGAACTCAGGGCGAACCTCCTGCCTCAGCCTCCCAAGTGTGTCCAGTATATGTGGTACTAAGAACTGAACAAGACCTTGTGCAAGCACTGTAACAACTAAGCTATGCCACCAGCCCCAAAGAAAAAGGAGCAATCCACACAGGACCCCTTACAGACAGTGGGAGTTTTTTTACCCTCTGTCCTTTGTTTTCAAATAAAAACCTGTTATTCTAAAAAAAGAAAAAGAAAAAGAAAAAGAAACATTACATCGGTGGTATACCTTAGCAGTCAAGAGTGCCTACCTAGCAAACTCAATGCTCTGGGTTCGATTCCTCACCACCACACAGGCTGGGTATGGTGGTGCACGCCAGTAAACTCAGTTTTGGGAGACTAAGGCAGGATAACCCTGACTTCAAGACCAGCCTGGGCTACAAAGTGAATTCAGGACCAGCCTGAACAATAGTGAGGCAATGCTCAAAAACAAAAAGAAACCCAGATTAAAATACAAACACAAATATCTGTTTTCCTAATAGCTTTGATAGTTCTTCATAACTCTCATATATATATTGTATATATGCAACACTATCACATAAATGAATATTGTCAGTTTGTTCATAACTGTACCATGCCTTGTTGTCTGGCTTTATTATACTTGATGTGTTTATTGTAGCTAGTTAGCTTTCCACTCGCATGTTTATTTTCTGGGATGTTAAGGCGAAGAATTTACATTAACTCTACTGTGTAACGCTTGCTCTTGGGTTACAGTTGTGTGTTCTTCTACAGAGTGACAGAGCAAACACACCCAACCTTGCTGAAGCTTGCACTTTGGGATCAGGTAAAATAAAAACAGGTTGTGCTTTTTTGTTCTTGCAGGGCTAACCCCAGCAAGGGATGCTCTCCCACTGAGTTACATCCCCAGCCATTTTATTTTCAATTTGGGTCAGGGCCTCTCAGTTCTCAGGGTGGCCCTGAATGTGTGAGCCCTCTGCCTTAGTCTTCCCGGTGCTGGAGTGACAAGCCTGCACCACCGTAACTGGCTAAAGAATGTTTTGTTTCTTTCTCTCTCTCTCTTTTTTCCCATCCAAGTACTAACCAAGCCTGACACTATATAGCTTCAAGACCAGGTGAGATTGGGTGTGTTCAGGATGCTATGGCACAGATCCTTCCCTTCTTTTTTGAGACAGGGCTTGCTCTGTAGTCCACGCTGGTCCTGAACTCATGATGGAGTCCAGGCTGGCCTTGGCCTCAAGGCAATCCTCCTGCCTCAGCCTCCCAAATGCTGGGATTACAGGCATGTGTCATGACACCCGGCTTATGTGCTGTCAGGGAACTGAACTCAGGGCCTTGCACTTGATGAGCAGGTGCTTTATCCACTGTGCCATTCCTCCAGCCCCACATCAATCATCTATATATTTTTTATTCCAACTGTAAAAATATATATCTCCATTCTAGTGAAGAGGGAAGAAATAAACAAGAAATCACCAATAATTCTGTTATTTCCAAAGAGCCAATACTGGTATTTGGCATATTTCTTTTAGCATTTTCCTTATTATTTTAAGAGTCCTCAAGATGTTTGCCACCTGAGCAGATGTGAGAGTTCAAGCAGATGATGATTTTTTTTCTCTTTGATCCCAGACAGAAGCCCCCGGCCTAGATCCCATCACATCTGCGCCAGCCTCCAAGCCTCGGCACTGTCGGCACGCGGGCGCTTGTCCTCTTCCTGAGAAGCGCCTCCAGTCTTCCCTGGGTCTCACATCTTCCCACCTCTTCCCGAGCCATGTTCAACTCCATCACTCTCTTATCCTCCTAAATATTAAATGTGACTCTCTTTCAATTCCCAGTCTAAGCATGGGGGTGCATGCCCGTAATCCCAGCACTCAGGAGGCTGGCGAGTTCCAAGACAGGGGATGTACTAAGGTCAAGGCTGGCACTGTCTCACAGCCCTCTACTCCCTTCTGTGCCAGTCTAAATCCTTTTCACAGGCTGAAATCAGGCAGTGGTCTAATCTGGAGTGGTACATGAGTCGTAGTCTATTGATATCCCTGTATCACTCCTACCCAGACGCTAACGCAGGACAGCTCTGGCCTGCTGCCTTCACAGAAATGCTTTTGCAATGCTGTCAGTCATACCCATATCCATATCCATTCTCCCTTGGGGATCAAGCCCAGGACCTCAAGAAGGCTGAGCCTTAATGTAGCCCTCTGGTAGTATCTTAATTGCTAAAGCTAATGGGCACTTTTCAGACTTAACCCTATTCGAAATTTGAGTGGCATTTGTGATTGTTAATCACAGCTTTCTAGAAACCCCTCCAGTGGTTTCTAAAGCCATGGGGTCTCCTAGTCCTTCCCTAAGGCTTGGGTGTCCCTCTCCCCGCGTGGAGATTCCCTTCTCGTACTGCCCTCGGATCTGGCTATCTCCCTAGGATTCTGACACTGGCTGCTCCCTCTTGCTCTGGGTGGGGGGCGGCCACTTGCTCTTACATCCAGGAGATCTCTTGGCTACAACCGCCTGCGTGTTAAGAACCCCATAAAACCCAAATCCCCCCCTTCCCAGACTTCACTTCCCACTGGACATTCTCCCTTTGGTCACCCTAGAGCTGAGGCTCAGCGGGCTGCAGCCTGGCCTCCCCTGCCGCCCGCTCTCCTACTCCTCACGGGGGTGGAGGTGCACCATCCCCCTGTGAGGCAGGGTTTCCTCTCATGTGCGCCAGCAGGCCTCGTCTACCCGCACGTTCCGGATTTCTCGTTCTCAATCTTCCCATCCAAGGGGCTTCTGCACTGCACCGCTTCCATCTTCCAATCTCTTTCCTTGCGCCTCACTGGAAGCCTCGGTTTGGGTCCGCTCTATTTATGGACCAGGGTCTCAGTGTTCTCATACAGACGTTTCTAGTGCCATGCGCTCTACTCTGCTCTCTGAAATGCCAACACTGGCACGTTACTATTACAGGTGATTACTGTGATTCTTTTTTCTCCCCACAGTACTGAGGAACAAGCTCAGAGCCTTCACACTGAGTACAACCCCAGGCTGTTTTCTGGCTTTGACACGGAGACAGGGTCTCAATAAATTATTGCCCAGAGTGGGATTGAATTTGTGATCCTTCTGCTTCAGCTTTCCAGACAGCTGAGAGTACTGGCCCCTGCTGTTGGGGAATGTTATTCTTATTTAAAAATCGTCAAAGCTTTCACCATCTGTAGCATAAAAATTCTGCCAGTACACAGGAACAGAGAAGACCTATGTAATTACGCTGCTGCTTCTCCAGACTCTTCCTTATTCCCCTTTCCTCATGGTGATTCATTAACAAGGTGTGCCGCGTAGTTTCTGGGCTCCAGGGAGGTGTGTTCTGCATGCGAGCTGCCAAGGTCTGCTTGCTGGTCACAGCTCAGCCCGGCTGCCGCTCCCCTCAGAGGGTAACTTGGGCTGTCTCAGCTCTAGTACCAGAGTCCACAGCGCTCGCGGTCTCTGCACAAGTGCTGGGGCAGGACGAGCTGTTTCCCTGCCCACCGCCCCACCACAGGGGGTTTCCTGAGGCAGGCACTACGCTGTCAGTATCCGTGACAGCAGCAGGGACACAGGCCCTCAAGTCACATCTGCTCAGTACAGCTCAGTGACAAATACTTAACTTCAATTTTCACATTTACATTCATAAGTGTGATTTATTTACATTTATTTATTTATTTATTTTGCTGTTTTTAATGCAGGGCCTTGCTATGTACCTGAGACTGGCCTCAAATTTGCAACACCCTGTCTATGCCTCCTGAGCCCTGGCATTACAGGTGTGAGCCACATGCTCACCTAATTTTTTCCTTTTTCTTTTATTTTAGATATGGTCTTGCTCTGTATCCCAGGCTGGTCTTGAACTCACTATGGAGTCCAGACTGGCCTTGGATTCAAGGTAATCCTTCTGCCTCTGCCTCCCAAGTGGTGGGATTACAGGCGTGTGGCACCATGCCTGGTTTATGTGGTGCTGGGAATCGAACTCGGGTACTTAGCACTTGGTGTAGCACTTGCTAGGCAAATGTTTTAACTGTGGAGCCATTCATCCAGCCCCCTAATTACCTTCTTTTTGAAAGCCTTTGCCAGGCTGTGGAATGAGGGCCATCCCAGCCTTACAAACGAATTAGGTCACTGTGCTCTATGATGTATCAGTGCCTTGGAAAGGATGTGACCTTTTTTATTTAAAAATCATGAACTCTTTTTTTTTTCCTTTTGAGACAGGGTCTTGCTCTGTAGCCCAGGCTGGTCCTGAACTCAGGACAATCTGCCTACCTCAGCCTCCCGAGTGCTGGGATCACAGGCGTGCGCCACCATGCCCAGCTTTATGTGGTGCTGGGGAATTCTTGTGCATGCAAGCTGAGCGCTTAAAACACTGTGCCATTCCTCAAGCCCTGAAAACCATGAACGCTTAATGAGCACCTACTGTTAAAGTCTTCTAGGAGAGTTCTTTCATCACCTTTGCTTCTGGTTACTTTCATATTTTTACTTATTTTGAGTCAACTCTGGGATCTGTACTATTTATGTTATAATCCATTTCATCTTTTTTAAACAGAGATTTTTGCTTAATTGCCTTACACCATTCAAACAAGTTCTCGCCTTCTTTTTTGCTTTCTGAGTCAGGGTTTCACTCTGTAGTCCAGGCTGGTTGTGAGGCCACTATATAGCTATACTAGCCTCAAACTCACAGCAATTCTCCTGCTTCAGCCTCGCGAGTGCTAGGATTACAGGTGTGCACCACTATACCTGGCTTTCACATTGTCTATAGACCGTCCATTATTCATTTTATATTTTTCATTATTCATTTTATAATTTAGAATCTCACTCTGTAGTCCAGGCTTATGTAAAGATTTCATCTGATATCTTGAAACGTTAGCCAGAACATAATAGTGCTTTTAATGGGTCTGGCAAATATCCTTAAATAATTTTCAGATTTATTAGTTTCATAATTCCAATTGATTAATTTCTGAATAATAATCTTCATTATTTCCAATTGCTATTTTTTCTTTTTTGGTGAAGATCAGAGACTTCACATTGACCTGTATCCTCAGCATATTTTTTTTTAAAGTAGTGACATAGGAACTCACTAAATGACTCAGGCTAGGCTTGAACTTGTTCCCGTCTCAAGCTCTCAAAGTGCTTCGACTGCAGGCATGGGCTGGACCTGGCTTGTCCTAGCACTTCGTAATGTGGTTAAACTGACGTTGAAGAGCGCATCCTTAGCTGCCCGTCTCCGTGGCGCAGGCAATGCTGACCACGCCGTGCCGCGGGGTCTTCCTTGCTGTGGCACTTAAGCTTTCCTCCAAGTCCTCCTGCACTTCTAAGTACCTGCTCAGGAGCCCCACCCCTGCCGGTCCGAGAAGTGTCCCCAGGGCTCATCCTCTGCCGCTTTCCTCTACCAGTATGAGAAGTACCATCCACATCCACGATGCACCAAAGATCCCAAGGACCTCAACGCTGGATGTTCAGCTCTGGCCTCTTGCCAACGTCCTGAATCTACAGCTTCGATGTCCTCCCGGATGTCGCAGACACGGCAGTGGTCACCACCTCCAGCCCTGTCCTCTGTCACCATCCTATACACTCAGTTTTTCCTCCTCTAGGTAATGACACTATAATCCATTCAGCCGCCTGCTCCAGAAACCTGGAGTCACGGCTGCTACTTCTTTCCCTCCAAGCTCTCACACGTTAATATTTCTTAACATCAGTTCCCCAGCTGCTATTTCTACTACGAGTACTTTGGTTGAATCTCTTGACATTTTCAGTTGCATCTCTTTAAGGTACATTTTCCTGCAGCTCAAAAGGTTTTACAAATGTGCAAATTTGATGAGCTGGACTGAGTGCTAGTATGCTTCCTCCAGATGGTAGTTCCTGAAGTACGTAGCTATCTGTAGAACGCTAACACAAGGCCAACTTAGTCTACAGTAGGTACTTTATAATCTCTTTCCCCCACATTTCCTGCTATAGCCTTAAAAAGTTTAAAGTTGGGGCTGTGGGGTGTAGCTTAGAGGTTAGAGCGCTTGTGCAATGACCTTAGTGGTTAGAGAGCTTGTCTAAGAATTTCATTTGATGCCTTGAAATGGAAGCTGGAACATAACAGTGCTTCTTAATTTTTTTCAAGTACTGGGGATTGAAGCCAGGGCCTTCACATTGAGTTACATCCCAGCCCACTGCGATCATTCTTGAAGAGCTGAGTTAACAGCCAGGGGCTTCCGTAACTTGTTTGGTGCCATACAATTCACACTGAGCATAACTGAAAAGCAGCTTATTAACCTTTCTTAATCAACTACATCATATCTACTTTAAGGCTATAGGACAGAATAGTAGTACTCTGTCAGGGATGTGGGTCACAATGTTTCAATGTTTCAGGAACAGGAACTTTCTAAAAACTATCTTCCTTCCTTCCTGACAGAATCTCACTCTGTAGTCCAGGCTTGTCCTAAACTCATAAACTCACTATGTAGCCCAGGATGGTCATGAACTCATGGTATTTCTCCTGCCTCAGCTTCCTGAGTGTGGGATTATACTTATGTAAAATCTTATGTGGTGCTAGGAAATCAAGCCTAGGTTCTAGAGTATGCTAGGCTGAATGCTTTAACTACCGAGCTGTGTTCACAGCCTCTGAGAAGCAAATTCATTTATTTATTTGAGACAGGGTTTTGCTCTATAGTCCAAACTGGTCCTGAACTTACTATGTAGTCCAAGCTGGCCTAGAACTCAGCAATCCTTCTTCCTCAGCCTCCTCAGCACTGGGATTATCGGCATGCACCAATATTCCTGGCTTATGTGGTACTGAAGAATTAAACTCAGGGTCTGGTGCATGCTAGGCAAATGCTCTAATCACTGTGCTATATCTCTAATCCCTTGAAAACTACTTTTAAAGTAGAGTTTTACAGGCATTTAAACTCTTTGAAGTTCCACTTTAGAGTGAAAGAAAGTTAATGAAAGCATACCTCTTAATCTATCAGTTACCCTCTAACTGCAAATGACAATACCTACTTTTTTTTTTTTTCTTGAGACAAGGTTCTTGTTCTGTAGTTGAGGTCGGTCCTGAACTCACTATGTAGCCCAGGCTGGCGTTGGCCTCATGGTAATCCTCTTGCCTCAGCTTCCCAATTGCTAGGATTACAGGTGCATGCCACTACGTCTGGTTTATGTGATGCTGAAGAATCAAACCCACGGCCTTGAGCTTGCTAGGCAAGTGCTTTAAAGTTGTGCTTCCTCTCTAGCCCCCGACAATACCTACTTTTAAGGTAGCTACCTCAAATCTATCTTACAATAAAAAGATACTAAATTATTTCAAGTTATAGGAGTTATCAAACACACATACAAAGAGAAACTGTTTTGGGTCACCCTATCACAGTGATTGTGAAGCCTGAGATATTCAAATTAATAAGTTACTTAACTTAAAATACTTTTTTTTAAGTATTAGGGATTATACCCAGAGCCTTCGTACTAAGTTATATCCCTAGCCCATTTTTATTCCTTATTTTAGCTTATTTTTCTTACATTTTTTTTTTTTTTTTGAGGCAGGGTCTCACTCTGTAATCCAGGCCAGTCCTGAGCTGACTATGTAGCCTGGGCTGGCCTTGAACTCACAGAAGTCCGCTTGCCTCAGCCTCTCTCCCAGCGTGTACAACCATACCCAGCTTATGTGGTACTGGGGAACTCAACCAGGGCCTTGTGCTTGCTAGGCAAGCGCTTTAGCTGCTAAGCTATTCCTCTAGCCCTTATTGTTTGTTTAAAGCAAGGTCTCACTAAGTTGCCAGGGTGGGCTTAAGCTTTGGATCCTCCTGCCTCAGTCTCCTGGATGGAGTGCTAACAGCACAGGTGTGCACCACCATGCCTGGCTCTTTCAAATATTTTTGTCAAAGTTCTACCCAACTTTCATTTTTCATAATCTTACTAAAAATCAATTGCTCAGTAATCACAGTCTACAAATCAAATGCTTAAAAAATCTTATCATTGCTTTAACGAGGCTATGTTTTGTCACTTACTTGTTCTAACGTGTCCTCCAAACCCATTTTCTTATTCAGAGCTTTATTCATTTCTTCTTCACTGTCATTCAGGAGTTCCTTGAGTGGAGCCTATAAAACACATACGAATGTGGGTGACTCAGGGCAAGAAACCACTTGGTAAGCACTCAAATGGCTACTGGATGCATCTTATTCCCTCGTTAAAATGGGTAGAACCCGGGAATGTGACTAGGTGGTGGAGCCTTTGCTAGGGTGCGGGAGGCCCTGTGTCCCGTCATCAAAGTGGCCAAACCCCCCACACAAGCGAAAACACAAAAAGCATGAAAATATGTCTACGTTGATTAGCAGTTTTATCTGGGTATTTCTTCCCCAGCCCATAGTTGGTCTGGAACATGATATGTCTTTTGGAGCAATTTGTTCAATGAATAAGTAGTTATCTTCAAAAAAATGAAAAGCTTTTAATCTTAATCAACATTTTTCTATTCAGAAATCAAATAGTTTGAAAAATCGTCTTGGGGGCACTAATATGATGAAATATGTGAATAATTGGGAATGTCTGATAGAATAACTTAAAAAAATTCAAAAAATTCTCCAAATGACTTTTTTTTTTTTTGAATACAGGGTCTTGCTCTGTAGCCCAGGCTGGTCCTGAACTCATTATGTAGCTCAGGTTGGCCTTGCACTCATGGCAATCCTCCTGCCTCAGCCTCCCAAGGGTTGGGTTTACAGGTGTGTGCCACCACGCCTTGTTTATGTGGTGCTGGGAACAAAACTCAGGGCTTTGTACTGGCTAGGCAAGCATTCTAACTTCTGAAAGTCCCTCTCCAAGTTACTTCCTTGGTCCTATTTCAAAACTTGGCTTAGATGTCCCCTGCTGACTGCTGATGCTCATTCCTCTACGCTTCACAATGCTGCACACCTCTATGTGTGTCCTTGTGCCCACAGCTGGTTCCACAGGCTACCCCACCAATGCTTCATCGTCAAGACTTCCCTTCAGGTCACGCTATCTGCTCCTGGGAGGGAAGAAGTGCTCTTGATACACTTCGTATAGATTTCTAATAAAGGAGCTACTGGGCTCTCTCTCTCTCTCTCTCTCTCTCTCTCTCTCTCTCTCTCTCTCTCACATGAGAGACTGGGGCAATGTGAGAGGAAAGTCTTAGAAATGTTTGCATTGTCTTGTATGGAATCACTTTTTTTTTTTTTTTTTTTTTTTTTTTTTTTTTTTTTTTTTTTTTTTTTTTTTTTTTTTTTTTGAGGCAGGGTCTTGCTATCCAGTCCAGGTCATCCTGAACTATGCAGTGCAGGCTGGCCTTGAACACATGAACACACTGCACTCCACCTGCCTTGGCTTCCTGAATGCTGGGATTATAGGCATGTACCACCATATCCAGCTTACGTGGTGCAGGGGAGTTGAACTAGGGTCTTGTGCTTGCTAGGCAAGCGTTTTAACTGCTGTGCTATGCCCTTGGAATCACATTTCTTGATGCAAAGTTGAAAAGATCCAGTAGAGAGAAAGTCTTTATAATGTAAAGAGTCAGATAAAGGAAAGACAAGATTTTTATTACCAAAGAAGAGACAAAAAGGTTCATTGCTGTGTCTTTGTTTAAAATCTTGGCGCATGGATATACTACAGTTAAGACTCTTTCTTCTAGGCACCAATCACAGAATATACTTACATAAACTTGAGCCCTGTACTTGACTAGGCAGTTGGCACCAGCTTCAGGATTAAATTTAATTTCAAAGTCATAACCTTTAGAGTTCCCAGCACCTTTAGGAATAAGTTTCAGTTTTCTAGCCAATTTGTGATACTCTGCTAATTGTGTTTCAATCTGTAAGAAGAGAACACAAAAAAAGGAAAAGTTAACAAACAATAAAGTAGCCCTATTCTATAGGGTGTTCAATTAGAAATTTTGAAACTTTATACAAAATTTTATTTTTAGTAGTTTAGTAGGTTTTAAAGTAAGAGTGAGCTTAAAAATATACAGAAAATGAAAGGTTTGAATCACAGTAAGTTTACAGGATAATTTCAAGACTACGCTATACCACTATTTCATTCATCTGATAGTTTAGACTAATGTTTACGTGTTAAGTAAAATTTATTTTTTATTTTTTATATTATTATTATTATTATTGACAGGGTCTCACTCTGTGGTCCAGGCTGGTCCTGAACTCACTTCGGAGCCCAGGCTAGCCTTGGACTCACGGCAATCCTCCTGTCTCAGCCTCCCGAGTGCTGGGATTACAGACGTGCGCAACTACACCCAGCTTATGTGGTGCTGGGGAAATGAACTTGGGCACTTAGTGCTTGCTAGGCAAGCACTTTTAACCACTGAGCCATTTCTCCAGCCCCTAAAATTTATTTTTTAAATGCCAGGCACAGAAATTATGAAACAAAACCAATCAACCCTACTGGCCAATGTCCAAATTACAAAATTTCATTTATCTAAAGCAAATGAAATCTATTTAAGTTTCAAAAGATTATTTTAACTATATTGATAAGAATATTTTAGTAAGATTTCACATTTCCTGCTCTTTTTCCTTCCTTCCTTCCTTCCTCCCTCTTGGGTTCTATTGATATTATATATTTATAAAGTCCTCCAGAAGGCTTTCCTTCCCACGTAGGCCTCAATTTTTCTAAACCCGTAATTTCACCTTTTTTTGACTTTACAGAGTTTCTTTTACCCCCAAGTTACTCTTTTAATTAGCATATCTTTACAATACATAATGATTACATTCAATGTGAAGAACTGTTATATACACACGGCACGTCTTCATCGTTTTTACTCTCCTTCCCTGCTTGCTTACCACCATCCCATTTTCCTCCCCACATTCCCTCTCCCTCTCCTCTAAAACCTATCTCCCTGTTTCTTACCATTACTCTTATTTGGTTTCCTCATCTAGCTTCTTTTTTTAACTTATTTTTAAAAATTTACAAATCACCTCTTTTTCCCCTTCCCATCCTTTTACCCCACCTTCCCTTTCCCTGTCCATAAAGTCCATCTACTTATTGTCTTCTTTATCTTTTATATAGTTTTTATGGTCTGTTTTTTTAATATTGGAGAAACCACTGATTTTAAGTTTTCTGGATCTGATGCATTTCGCTAAGTATAATGGTCTCAAGGTGCATCCATTTTCCTATAAATTTGTTATTCTTGAAAACAACCTTCTTTTCTCTTTCTCTTTTCTTTCGAGACAGGGTCTTGCTCTGTAACCTAAGCTGGCCTTGGATTCAGAACAATCTGCCTGCTTCAGCCTCCTGAGTGCTGGGATTACAGGCGTACACTACCATGACTAGCTTTATGTGGTGCTGGGGAATTGAACTCAGGGCCTTACACTTGTAAGGCAAGTGCTTTAACTGTTGTGCCATTCCTCCAGGCCAAATTTGTCATTGTTAATGTTCCCATTAATACCACATTTTCTTTATCCAATCACCTGTACTTGGGCATATTGGCTTCTTCCAAGATTTGGTTGTTATATATCATGTTGCTATAAACATGGTTATGCATTTATCACAATATGATGACTTTAACTCTTTTGGGAAGATACCCAGAAGAGGTATAGCTTGGTCAAATGTAATTTTATTTTTTTCCTAAGCACTCACCACTGCCTGACGGTGGATCATTTATTTGTCTCCCTACTAGAATGTAAGATCCAGGTAGACAGCTACATCCACTGTGTTTGGCATACAATAGATATTTATATTTGAACAAGCAAATTTATACATTTTAGGTAACTTTTTTTTTTTTGAGACAGATGGCCTCACTCTGTAGTCTAAGCTGGTCCTGACCTCACTGTGTAGAAAGAAAAGCAGACCTAATGGTCAAAAAGCTCTGGAAAGACATACCAAACATGTACAAGGAGTTCAAAATGAAAATAACCAAAGAAACAAAAGTTTTAATAGGTGAAAACTACACGGAGTATAAAGAAGATTTAAATAAAGAAATTAAGTAAGCAATGGAACAAACAAAAGAATTCAGCAGAGATATAAAAAAAATGAGAGCTGAACTTCAGAATATGAGAAACTCAGCAAAAAGATGGAAAACCAGCTTGAACATTTCAAAGATTATCAGATCTTGAAGACAAGGTAGATATTCTGGATCATGAGGATAGTGAGGTCTGGAAAACAAAGACAAGAAAGAGTCTGGTAGCAACAGCTAATGGATGACTCAAAGAGAAACAATTTTAGAACTATGGGAGTGCAGGAGAATATGGAGGATAGAGCAAATGGTTTAAAAGACTTGTTTACTGAAATTATGGAAGAAATTTTCCCAAATCTAGGAAAAGAAATGAATCTTGAGCTTTTATAAGCATACAGATCTCCAAAAAACTTTGACGAGAAGAGAACCTCCCATGACGTATCAAAATTATAATCCTAGAAACTCAAAACAAAGAGAGAATTATAAAAGCGAGAAGAGAAAAACACAACATAACATATAAAGACAAATCCCATTGGGATTATTGCAAACTTTTCAACAAAGACTCTAAAGGCCAGGAGATCATGGAGCAACATCATGTAAGTACTAAGAGGGCACAGACGCCACTGTATCCAGCAAAACCATCCTTCAAAATAGAGGGAGAAGTTAAAACTTTTCATGACAAGGAAAATCCTAAAGAAATTCAGGACCACTAGACTGGCATTGCAAAAAATACTTAAAAGGAAATCTAGACAGAGATAGGGAGACCAACAGCACAAAGACCCACGAGAAAAGAAAACAACAGGCAGGAGAGAATGAATTAACCAGAGTGCATACCAGTTAATCAACACTGAAGCATCATAATGATGATAGTATAATTTAATAAATATGGCACTAAAATAATACTGAGTGTAAGTGGTCTCAACTCACCTATCAAAAGACACTGACTTGTTGATTGGATCAGAAAACAAAAGTCCACAATTTGTGACTTGCAAGAAACACACTTTATCCATAAAGAAACACATAGACTGAAAATAAAAGGAATGGAAATCCATATTCCATGTAACTGGACCCAGGAAACAAGCAGGGGTAGCTATACTAGTCTCAGACACAGCAGATTTCAAACCAAAATAGATCAGGAAAGACAAATATGGACATTATATACTAGCTAAGAGAACAACCAAACAGGAAGAAATCACAATTAACAATATATACACTCCCAACCTTGGCATCCAGTTTTGTAAAGCAAAAGTTACTGGATTTGAAAGGTCATGTAGGCCCCAGTACAATTATTGTAGGGGACTACCATACTCCACTATCACAGATAGACAGGTCAGCCAGACAGAAAAACAATATTATTAAACTATTCTCTGGAAAAATTAAGACTTAATGTATATCTACAGAGTGTTCCACCCAACACCAACAGAATACTTACTTTTTTTCTCAGCAGCACATGGGTCATTTTCCAAATTAGACCATACTATAGGCCTTAAGGCATGTTTAAATAAGTACAGAGGAGCTGAAATAATTTCTTACTTTCAGATCATAGTGGAATAAAACTGAAAATCAACAGCAAAAGAATTTATAGAAACCATTCAAATACATGGAGACTAAATAACTTACTACTAAGCAAATAATGGGTCACAGAAGTCAGGAAAGAAATAAAAAATTTCTAGGGCTAAATAATAAAGGAAGCTTATCATATTAGAATATATGGGATATGACAAAAACAGTACTAAGAAGGAAATACAGGGCTATGAATGCACACATTAAAAAACTGCAAGCCCAAATA